>CM038796.1:66125609-66724292 GCA_021764765.1 Vicia sativa | reverse complement strand
CAAAAACAACTTCGCTATCTCTTCAATAAATTCTAGAGTTGCAGCAGCAGTATAAGGTTGAATTCCTTTTATAGAAGCAGTCCTGAAACTTCAGTTTTGGGCTTCCATAAAAGACATCTAGGGTTCATAATTTAATCCTAAAACATGGTCTTTTCAACAACCAATTTAGGTCTAATAAGATTAACCTAGCACCACGTGAGCATGCTTTCTAATAACAGAAAAACAATATTTAGCAGCTCAACAAACTTCACGAAAAGTCTCGGAAAAGCATTCTGCGAGCGAGAATGTCTGCTGAATGTCATAACATACATTATGACATCAGACTATTTTCTGCAGAATTTCCTTCCAACTTTAGCTTCCAGTTACGACATTCTTTAACATCCTAGCAAGAAGGATTTATCTTCAATCTCGAATGTCATGACATTTATCAAGACATTACTATAGCCTAGTTTTACCAAAATTAATGCCAACCTAAAACACTAACACTTTCAAATGAAGAAGCTATTATATGGAGGTCTCTTCATATTCTTGAAAACTTTTAAAAATAAGAGAAAATAATTAAATGACCCACTTATAATTAATTGAAATAAAAGGTCTCTTCCATTCCTTGTAAAGCAATCTTAATTCTACAATTCCTCATATTGACAAATACCCAGTTTGCTCCTTAAATTTTCAAATGACTAG
Source organism: Vicia sativa (assembly GCA_021764765.1). Lineage (NCBI taxonomy): Eukaryota > Viridiplantae > Streptophyta > Magnoliopsida > Fabales > Fabaceae > Vicia > Vicia sativa. The sequence goes on along the minus strand of CM038796.1, from coordinate 66,723,608 downwards.
CATCAAGAGCTTTAGTGAAAATGTCAGCCAGTTGAAGTTCAGTGGTTACATGGTCCAATTTAATCACTTTCTCTTCCACAAGGTCTCTGATGAAGTGATGTCTAATGTCATTGTGCTTAGTCCTACTGTGTTGTATATGATTCTTTGAAATATTAATAGCACTCAGATTGTCATAGTACAATGTCATGACATCATGTGACATGTACTCGAGACATCTGCTTCATCGAACATTTGAGAACAACTGCTACCAGCTGCTATGTATTCAGCTTTAGCAGTGGACAAGGACACACAGTTTTGCTTCTTGCTAAACCAAGAAACAAGATTGTTTCCCAAGAAGAAACATCCTCCAGAAGTGCTTTTTCTGTCATCAGCACTACCAGCCCAGTCAGCATCACAATAACCAGACAAAATTGGTTCACATCCATGAGAATACAGGATACCATAATTGCATTCCACTCATACTTCAAATTCATTTCACTTGGTTGATGTGACTTACTTTAGGTTCGACTTGGTATCTTACATACCCCAACAACAAATGCAATAAGTCTGTTGGTGTAGGTACAACAAGCTTCCTATCATGCTTCTATACAAACTTTGATCAACCTTTTCACCACTTGTCCTTGGACAACTTCAAATGTGTGGAGCAGGAGTCCTTTTATGGTGGCATTCTCCATTCCAAACTTCTTGACAATATTCCTTGCATACTTGCTCTGTGAAAGGAATGTTGAGTCTTCCATCTGTGTGACTTGCGGTCAAGAAAAGTAAGTCAACTCTCCCATGAGGCTCATTTCAAACTCGCTTGCATTTGATTGGCAAAATGTTTCACCATTGTGTCGACATTCCTCAAATACTATGTCATCAACATAAATTTGAGCCACTATTATCTTTCCTCCTTCATTCTTGACAAGAGAGTTTTATCAAGGCTCCTTTCTGTATCCTTTGTCTGTGGGAACTTGGTCAGCCTTTCATACAGGCCCTAGGGCTTGCTTTAGTCCATATAGGGCTTTTCTTAACTTGTGAACATGATCGGGAAAACTTGGATCCACCAATCCTTTAGGCTGTTCTACATATACCTCCTCATTCAAGTAGCCATTTAGGAAGGCACTTTTCACATCCATACGAAATAATTTGAATTTCAGAATGCAAGCAACCTAGTAATAGCTTTGATTGATTCGGTCTAGCCCTTTGGAAAAGTCTCATCAAAATCAATCCTTTAACTTGAGTGTAACCGAGCAACAAGTCTTGCTTTATTGGTGACAACCTACGCATCGGACTTGTTCTTGTAGATCCACTTTGTGCCAATGATGTTTGTTCCTTGGTCTAGGAACTAACTCCCATACTTCATGTTGCTTGAACTGGTTCAATTCATCTTGCATTGCTCCAATCCGAATTCATCACTTAGAGCTTCTTTGACATTTTTGGCTCTATTTTTGACACAAGCAAGAGTTTGAGGCGGTTTCTCGGACCTTGTAATGACACCCTGTTTGGATCTCCAATGATGAGTTCCTTTGGATGATCTTTACGAATTCGATGGAAGGATCTTTGTTGGCTTCCTCTGGTTGATTTTGGTGAAGTGGAGCAGGTACATCATCCTTATCAGGTACTTGTGGTGATGTCTCAAACCATGTCTCAACATCACATGGGACATTGTGTTCCTGATGATGATCATCAACAATGACATTAATAGACTCCATCATAACTTGGTTCGGGTTTGAATACCTATATGCTCTGTTTGTTAGTGGAGTATCCCAGAAAAATGCCTTCATCACTCTTAGAGTCCATCTTTCTCCTTTGATCACGATCTGTCAGAATATAGCATTTGCTACCAAACACATGGAAATATTTCACAGTTGGTTTTCTTCCCTTCCATAGTTCATACAGGGTGGAGGATGTTCCCTTTCTTAAGGTGACCCTGTTGTGAACATAGCAAGCTGTATTCATAGCTTCAGCCCAAAAATGAATAGGAAGTTTCTTAGCATGAATCATTGCTCTGGCAGATTCCTGTATAGTCCTATTCTTCCTTTCCACAACCTATTTTGTTGAGGTGTTATAGGAGAAGAAAACTCATGATTAATTCCTTCTGAGGAACAGAATTCATCAAACTTGCTGTTCTCAAATTCCTTTCCATGATCACTTCTTATTCTGACAATACAGCTTTCCTTCTCTCTTTGAAGTCTTTTGCACAGCTCTTTAAACACATCAAACACATCAGATTTTTCTTTGATGAAGTTTATCCAGGTAAATCTGGAGAAATCATCCACAACAACATAAGCATATCTTTTTCCACCAAGACTTTCAACCTGCATAGGCCCCATCAAATCCATGTGTAGCAGCTCCAGCACTTTAGAAGTGGTCAGATGTCTAGACATTGGGTGTGACATTCTGGTTTGCTTTCCAACCTGACACTCACCATAGACCCTCCCTTCATCAATATGGAGTCTTGGTATCCCTCTGACAGCCTCCATAGAGATGATCTTTTTCATTCCTCTGAGATGCAGATGGCCAAGTTTTTGGTGCCACAATTTTACCTCCTTTTCATCTTTGTCTGTAGAGCACACAGAAGACAGGTTGGTGTTCTCAGATTCCCACATGTAGCAGTTGTCCTTTGATCTGACTCCTCTCATAACTACTTCTTGTTTATCATTGATTACAAGACATTCAGACCTAGTGAAGTTGACTTTGAATCCCATATCACATAGTTGACTTATGCTTATGAGGTTAGCAGTCAAGCCTTTTACCAGCAACACTCCATTTAGATTTGGAACTCAGAGCAGTCAAGTTTTCCAACACCTTTGATTTCTCCTTTAGCTCCATCTCCAAAAGTAACAAAGCTGGTAGAATGAGGTTTGACATTATTTATTATGTTTTTATTCGGTCATATGCTTGGAACACCCACTATCAAAATACCAATCTTCCTTGGCAGACACTCTAAGAGAAGTGTGAGCTATCAATGCTGCAGTCCTCTTCTTCCACTTTTGAGTGTAGGGTACCTTGATGTTCTTAGGCTTAACATAGGGAGTCTGATTAGGGTATCCATGTAGCCTATAGCAGAAGGGTTTTATGTGTCCAAACCTTCCACAATGGTGACATCTTCATCTTTGAAACTTCTTATTCATGTTTCTCTGATCCTGATGTTGACCCCAATGTTGTGACATCTGTTTTGACATTGGCTTATTAGGTCTGTTCTTCTTCTTGTTATCAGCAAATTTCTTTGCAGCCACATGCCCTGAGCCAGAAACCTTTCCTGTTTTATGTTGTGACATCTGCTTTGACCTTGGTTTCCCATGCCTCTTCTGTTTCTTGTCACTAACAGGTTCCTTTTCAGCCACATATCCTAGACCATGCTTATTTCCTGCATTTTGTCCAAGCTGAAGGATTTCTTCCAACTTATCAGTCCCAGTAGTCAGCATCTTGTCAGACTTAGTCATATGTTCAAGCTTGGCGTTCAACACTATAATTTCACTGTTGAGATGACTTATAGTGACTGTATTTTCCTTCTTCTCAGCTTCCAGCTTCACATTTTCTGCCTCCAACTTCTCAATCAGCTTTTTCTGTTTTTCATTTTGCTGACATACTTCACCACTTCTGATACACAACTTCTTGTAAGTATCAGCAAGTTCTTCAAAGGTCACTTCCTCATCACTAGAGTCATTATCAGAATTGCAACTTTCAGAAAGTGCAGTGACAAGTTTGGCTGATTCCTCTTCAGAGTCACTACTTGATTCACCATCAGACCAAGTGACAGTCATTCCTCTCTTTTGTTTCTTAAGAAAGGTAGGACATTCAGCTCTAATATGTCCATATCCTTCACATCCATGACATTGGATTCCACTGCCTTGACTTCCTTTTTTCTCTGACTTGGATCTTCTGCTGGAGTCATGAGATCTGCTGATGTCAGATGAAATGTCCTTGACATTTGACCTTGACTTTGGATCAATCCTCTTGATGAGCTTGTTGAACTGTCTTCCAAGCATATCTATAGCTACAGATATCTTCTCTTCATCATCCACCTTGCATCCCTCTTCGGTATTGGATACAAGTGCTATGCTCTTGTTTTTCCTGTCAACAGTTTCACTGATTCCCATCTCAAAAGTCATAAGGGATCCAATAAGTTCTTCAACCTTCAAGGTGCTGATGTCCTGAGCCTCCTCTATTGCAGTTACTTTCATTGCAAATCTCTTAGGCAAGGATCTGAGAATCTTTCTCACCAGCTTTTCTTCTGACATCTTTTCACCAAGTGCTCCTGAGGTGTTGGCTATTTCCAAGATATTCATGTGGAACTCATGAATAGTCTCATCTTCTTTCATCTTCAAATTCTCAAATTTGGTAGTGAGCATCTGAAGTCTTGACATCTTCACCTTGGATGTCCCCTCATGAGTAGTTTTGAGAGTGTCCCAAACATCCTTGGCCAGCTCACATTGATGAACTAGTTTGAAGATATTTCTATCAATACAATTGAATAAGGAATTCAATGCTTTAGAGTTCCCCAGTGCTAGCTCCTCTTCCTCTTTGCTCCATTCTGCCTCAGGTTTCAAGACAATAGTCCCATCTTTCTCAAGCTTGGTGGGATGTTTCCATCCTTTGTCAGCAGCTCTTCAAGCTTTAATATCCACTGATCTTAAAAAAGCAACCATACGAGGTTTCTAGTAATCATAATTAGACCCATCCAAAATAGGTGGTCTACCTCCAAATCCTCCTTCCTTATCCATTATGCCAGAAACTATTATCCCTAGATCTCGCCCAGAAATAACAGGCAGGGTGCCTGCTCTGATGCTAATTGAAATTCCTGGCAGCAGATACGTGATGTCACAGAGAATGTTATGACACACTATCTGACACTCTGTTAACAATTCACACAATAAATTTAAACAGCAGTAAAGAACACAATAAATTATTTACCCAGTTTAGTGTCTAACTACACCTACATCTGGGGGCTACCAAGCCAGGGAGGAAATTCACTATTAGTAGAATTAATTCAGGAATAAACCAACCAGTTTATCTCCTTCACTTAAAACCTACCCAATGCAACTTCAATCTAAGTCCTACTTAGACCTGAGTTCCTACTCACTCCCCCTGAATCACAACAGTGATATCAACCTATTGAATGATTGAATTGTGAAGACACACTTCAATAAACTATCTTGATCTTGCTTCAAAGCTTTAATCAAGAGACAAACACTCGTGCTTCAAAGCTTTGAGTGATAAACTACCCTTACAAATAAATCCTAGTCCAAGGCACTTATCAATTGATAATTGCTTGGCTCACAAGAGAAACTAGAATTACACAAATAACAACCTGCTAAGTCTTCAATACATTCCAGAGGCGCAGCAGCAGTGTAAGGGTTCTATTTCTTTTATAGAAGCGGTCCTGAAACTTCAGTTTTGGGCTTCCATAAAGATAGCTAGGGTTCACTTAATTAATCCTAAAAACTTGATCTTTTCAACAACCAATTTAGGTCTAACTAAGTTTAACCTAACCAGGCACGTGAGCATACATTCTAATAACAGAAAATCATAATGCAGTAGCTCAACAGACTTCCTGAAAAGTCTCAGGAAAAAACAGATTCTGCAGAACAGAATGTCAGACTGAATGTCATAACATCTGATATGACATCAGTATATTTTCTGCAGAATTCTAGCACAGCTTTTATCTTGTCAAGTAGGATTTATATTCAATCTCTGAATGTCATGACCTTTATCAAGACATTGCCATAGCCTAGTTTTATCAAAAAGTAATGCCAACTTAAAACACTAACAAAAATTAACTTAGTTCGCCCTAATTCAAGATAAAATATCTGAATACAATACACTTTCTTCACACATGCACTCACCTTAGGGTATCCTCTCTCGTTGCCTTACGAATAATGGTCATGTCCCTCGAACGTAGGGATGTCTTAGCTAAGACGCTTACAAACATATCATCACAGTCCCTTCGATACAAAGATCATAGTCCCTCGATGACCCTCGATGTTGCCTACAAATATATGATCTCGTCCCTCGATTGTTGCCTACGAAAAGTGATGATCGTCCCTACGAATATGCTAATTATCCCTACATGTTGCCTTCTATGACCATCCGATGTGCCTTCGAACGTTCCTTTACATCCAACGAATAAGGTTACCTATCAACCAATGGTATGGATAGCCTTGTTCTAAAGGAAAGCAAAATAACTCGGAAACGACCGTTCTGAGTAGGTAATAGACTCTTAATTGGTTGCTCTATCAAAACACTTTTCACACCTAACACTTTCAAAAAAACATTTTCAAACACTTTGTATACATTCCAGCATGAATCATTACAAAGTCAAAGCGAAATTCCTTTTCAAACACACACATAGAAAGCAATTTATAAAGTGAGCTAAGCAGTTAAGAGCCCGTAGATAACTACGGATGGAAAGGGTGCTAATACCTTCCTTTGTATAACCGATAATCTAACGATGGTCTTTTCTGTTCTTTCGCCTTCACTTAACTGGATAAAGAAAAGTCGGTGGCGACTCTTGCTATCAAGCGAAAAAGTCGAAAACCACCGTGTTATAGAGCTGGCGACTCTTGAGATACACCCCAGAGGCTACCTTAGGGTTTTTAGATCACTTTACTTCTTTCTGTTTGACTTGTATGCTTTATTTTTAAGGGTTGCTTGGGTATTATACTTGTGGGGGATCCTACACCCAGATCCAGGTCTCCTTAGGTAAGTAGCAATAAATCATCGCGACCGTTAGGCGTATACCGAAACGGTCAACATGATGGCTACGTTACTACGACACTTTGGATGTCCCGATGCTCCTCATGTTCAGTTGAGGAAAGTATTTGGCGTCTGCGTGGTGTCATAAGCACTAAATCAACTTTTAGAATCGTAATTGACCCATCTTGGCCATTAGAAGGTTAGGAAATGGCCGACTTCGGTGTAGACTGAGGTTGGCTGATACTCGATGCTACGCTCATTAAGATTAGACTTTCGGGATGTTTCAGTCGACCACTCGGTAGTCGTATTGAAATAAAGCCTACGAGAAAGATCAATGATATGAGATTCCTAGAACCCAGTTACTATTATAGGACAGGTTGAACCCACTTAAACTTTGGTAGGGTAGACACCTATACCTCATGCAAGCCTTAAACCTAGGGCTTTTGTGTGAATTGCTTGTGCTTACTACTTGTTTTAAACATGACATCATAACATCATAACATCATATCATTTCTAACTATTTCAAGGACCTAGGAATTTATCTTTGCTCTGTTTTGTAGGAGTTATGGCTTCCAAGAAGACTATCCGAATCAACTTCATGGGTATACCTTCTCAACTCAAAGAATTAGTTTCGGAAATTCTTGATCATGCTCAGTTTATCAAAAGGCATGGTTATCTTCTTGACTTGGTTATCTCTGGTTTTGAAGAAGATATGATGCACGTCGTATTCCGATTCTTCGATCCGAAACATCACTGCTTTACCTTCCTAGATTATCAGTTGGTTCCTACATTGGAAGAGTTCTCTAAGCTACTTGGGATACCTATCCTTGATCAGATACCATTCACCGGTTTAGAAAAAGCTCTAAAATACAAATACATCGCATCAGCGTTACATCTAAGGCAATCAGACATGAAAGCTAATTGGGAAATAAGAAGCGGAGTTAAGGGTTTGCTTGCTAAGTTTCTGATAAAGAAAGCTCGAGAATTCCTGAAGGCTATGAGTTTCCATGCATTCGAAGACAATTTGTCCTTGCTAATCTATGCCTTGGTGCTATTTCCTAATCCAGATTAGTTCATAGACGTGAACTGCATCAAAATAGTCCTCACTCGTAATCCGGTGCCTACCTTGGTTAGGGATATTCATCATTCTCTTCCCACTCGTACTATAAAAAGACAAGGAACTCTCATGTGTTGCATACCGTTACTTTCCAGGTGGTTTATTTTGCACCTTCCTAAATCAATAATGAAGAACGAGCAAAGATTGAAGTGGACTCAAAGGCTGATGTCACTCTCTCATTCGGATATCCGTTGGTCTCTTTTTTCTCAAAAGGACTTCACTTTCATTGAGAGTTATGGGGAATTCCCTAATATACCATTCATTGGCATAAGGGGAGGTATCACTTACAACTCTTCTCTAGCTCTATGTCAGTTTGGTTATGCTCGAAAAGATGGTCCTCATGATATGCTTCTTAAAGACATTGTGTTTGACTACAACAACGATCTCCAGAACTACCGTCGAAGATTTGTGCATGCTTGGGGCATGGTAAACAAGACTAATACCAAGACTTAGGGACACAAAAATTCCATTCCTTGGGAACCTTACCTCAAATGGGTGCGAACTCGAGCTCAAAACCTCATGATGCCGTTTACAGCTGTTCTACTAGTGATTATGGAACCTGTTGCTATAGGTGACGAACCTTATACCATTCTCCATCCAGACATGCCTACTAATTTTGAAGACTTGAAGAGATCCTGGATTCAGCTTGGAGAAGAAAGGGATACATTCAAAGCTCAGTGCTATGCAAGCGAAAAGAAGGTATTAGAGTTGACGAAGCTACTTCATGAGGAGCGAAGCATCAATACCTACTTCAACGCAAAGAGGAAGCGTCCATGGGAGACCTAAGCTTTAGGAATTTCTTTTTATTTGTTTAAAACATCTTTGTACTTGCTAAAAGTAAACTAATAAAAAGTTTGTTCGTGCTTGTTTAACAAATTTAAAATCCTAAGGTCCTTAAAAACATTGCATTGCATAACAACCCATATTATGGCATAACATTCCATAACAGGTACATTGAAGACCAGTTTTCTTATTCTCTCGCCGTTTATTTCAGCAGAAATGGATCTTGAACAAACTGTCAAGGATCTCCAGGCTCAGAACGCTCAATTCTAGGAAATGATCACCAACTTGGCCCAAGGCCAGAAAGATCTGAAGAAGCTCATCACCAGAAAGAAGAAGACCATTGGTATTCTCAACAAGGGAAGAAATAACAAGGGTCCAGCTAGGGTGGTCAGACAGTTCGAACTCTCAGACAAGAGCGGTGAAACTGAAGGGAGTATCAAGAACAATGAAGGAAACCATTATGAGTCTGAAAATGAAAATGAAGACCATGTGAGCGAGCAGTATTCTCCTGACAACAAAAGGTACATACAACTTGAAGACCGTCTGAATGTTGTGGAAAATATGAAAATGTCAGGGTATGATGGAATCTATTGTCCGAAGCTACATCTGAAGTCCTATATTCAGAAGATTCATCCTCATACTGAAGACATGAAATTGTGGATCCATTTCTTTCAAGAGAGTTTATCCGAAACTCAGTTGGAGTGGTATTATCAGCTAGAGAATACCCACATTCATACCTGTAATAACTTAGCAGATGCTTTCTACAAACATTACCAATACAATGTTGAATTGTCACCTACCTGCATGCAGCTACAAAGCATGTCCATGGGTCGTGACGAGAAGTTCAAAGAGTATGCCCAAAAATAGAGAGATTTAGAAAGCATAGTTCAACTACCCTTGTCCAAAAGGGAGTTGGTTGACATGTTTATGGGAACACTGACAGGCCCATTCTTCAATCATCTGATTGGAAACTCTTCATCCGGATTCACCGAGCTGATATTGACAGGTGAGCGTATTGAAGCTGGAATCAAGAGCGGTAAAATACAGGTAGAGTCATCTTCAAAAGCTACGAAGAGATCTTTTGGTGGTAAGAAAGAAGCCAATGTTGTGTATGGTCAGCAGAGCCGTGACAAAGCTGATCGCACTAAATCTGTAGGGGCAGTTGTGATCTCTAACCCCGCGCCAGTGCAACCTCAACGAGACAACACGCGTAGGCAGAACGCGCCACAAAGACAATTTATGAAGATCAACATGCCGTTGTCTCAAGCATTACAACACATGTTGAAAGCAGAGCTGATTACCTTAAGGGATCCTCCTCAGCACGTCAACACTTCCTCTCTAAAGTACAATCCTAACATAAGGTGTGAATTCCACTCCAACAGTCCAGGGCACGACACCAAGAACTATTGGGCCCTGAAGAACAAAATTCAAGACATGATTGAAGCTAGGGAAATTGAATTTGACCCTCCTGTCGAAACTCCGAATGTGATCAATGCACCAATGCCTGACCATGGTAAAAGTTCCAATGCTATTGACAATGACTCATATGTTTATGATATGAATAAGCTGACTATTCCTCTGATGACTGTCAAGAAAGATTTGTTGCAAGCTGGTGTATTTCCAGGATTCCCTGATTACTGTCGTTGGTGTGCATCTAAATCTGACGGATGTGCTTGGTTGAAAAGGCATATTCAACGCATGATGGACAACTGAGAAGTGCTATTTCTGAAAACTCCCTCTATCGAGAATCTGTGCGAAGACATTTCTAAGAATCTGAAGATCGAAGATGTAGATGAAGCCATACCAGAATTTTGGGATACCTTGGGGCAGCCATGTGGAAAGTTTGATTTCATGGTTAAATATACCACTCCCGAAAGTTACAAGATTCCAACCGAAGACATCAAGGCAACCGGATGAGGAAACGATTACCCAGAAGACTATGCTGATGTGAACATAATAAGGATCACCTCTGCCGATCCTGCGCCCCGAGTGGCACCTCTCATTATTACATCTCCCAGATCAATACCATATTCCTCCGACAGAGCTATACCTTGGAATTATGGAGCCGAAGTTTACTATCATGGCGTCAAGCAAGAACCTTTGACCGTTGAAGACATTGCAGTTGAAGCTACCAATTCTGACATCGACAACATCACCGGATCAAGTAAGGTAACCAGAACCGAAAGAGTATTTTCTCTAGAAAACTCTCCTCCAAAGGATACTACTACGTCAATTCACATTCCTGCTATCGAACTAGTTCCCGAAGCTAGAGGGAAAGAACTAGTGACTCATCCTGCTCAGACAGAAGTACCAAAGGAAGTTGCTAAGGATACCTCCAATCAAGAAATGGAGGAAATTCTGTAGATCATCAAGAAGAGCGACTACAATGTTGTGGAACAGTTAGGACAAACTCCATCCAAGATATCCATGCTAGCTCTACTTTTGTGCTCTGAGGCTGATGCTAAAGCCTTAGTAAAGTTTCTAAAGAATGCTCACATACCGCAAGACACCACTGTTGATCAATTCCAAGGTTGTATTGCTTGCCTGACCGTCAATAATGGTTTAGGTTTCTCTAATGCTGATTTAAATCCCGCCGAAAGGAAACAAAACAAAGCCTTGCACATCTCCATTGAATGAAAGGGCACTACATTGTCTCACGTATTGGTGGATATTGGTTCTACTCTGAATGTTCTGCCGAAGAGCGCTCTCGACTGACTTAATACTGAAGAAATGTTCATGAAGCCCAGTGACGTAATCGTAAGAGCGTTTGATGGTTCGAAAAGAACAATACTTGGAGAGGTCATCCTGCCAATTAAAGTTGGTTCTAAGACTTTTGACTCTACATTCTTTGTTATGGACATTCGTCCAGCTTATTCTTGCCTACTCGGACGCCCTTGGATACATGGGGCAGGCGCTGTTACCTCTATCCTGCATCAAAAGCTGAAGTACCCAGTGAAGGGGAAGTTTGTTACGGTATGCGGTGAAGAAGAATATATGGTAAGCCATCTTCAGTCATTCCGATACATCGAAATGGAAGGTGAATTTGTCGAAGCTCCCTCTCAAGCTTTAAAAGCAATTCCATGAGTCATGCCTGTTGAATCCCCTGTAACTCCTGAAGTTACTAGAGTTCCACAGGATGGCTCACTGAAAGACGCCAAAGTTGCGATTGAAGAATGAGGCTGCACTATTTGGGCTCAGCTCCCGAGTTTTCCACTCAAATCTGGCAAGGCTGGTTTAGGCTTCACTATCAAAGGTCAGAAGATGATGCGTCGCAAACGTGCTAAAAAACTTCCTTTCCACATCAACAAAAGCGGAGTCTATGCTATAAAAGACGACGACGGCGACTTCGACATCAACAATTGGATCTTCCCAATTCTAGACGATAGACTCAACAATTGGAGGATAGAAGATGTCATACCATTCTCCTTTAGACAGGATTAATTGCTTTTTCTGTTATGCTTTTTGTTTTTTATGTTTCGAACAAGAATCTTTAAGCGTAGTGCCTTGCCCGGGGCACCACGGCTCGTTTGTGAGGGTTATTATTTGTCATTTGCATATTTTCATTCAATAAAATCATTGGACTTTTGCATTCAAATATTATGCTTTTTTCTTTCTTTTTACTTTATCACCCTTTCAAAAAGCTACGTGTTCTTACACACACCCACATGATACACTGCATATCCACTCTGAATCTTGTCGATAACGACTCTGCTATTGCTAAATATGACTTCGATAATCCGATCTACTAAGCCGAAGACGAAGGCGAGGAAGATTGTGAAGTGCCAGGAGAACTTGTCAGACTACTACAATAGGAAGAACAGGTTATACAACTACACGAGGAGCCAGTTGAGGTTGTGAATCTAGGTATTGACAAAGACAGAAAGGAAATCAAGATGGGAGCAGGTCTTGAGAACAATGTTAAACAGAGATTGGTTAAGATGATGCAAGACTATATTAAGGTTTTTCTTGGTCCTACAAAGATATGCCAGGTTTAGACATTGACATTGTGGTACACCGGCTACCAACGAAAGATGGTTTTCTCCTTGTGAAGTAGAAGGTTCGTCGTATGCATCCTAAAATGTCTGAGAAAATCAAAGCCAAAGTGATGAAACAGTTCAATGTCAGTTTCCTAGCCGTTACTTCTTATCCATAGTGGGTTGCGAACGTGGTTCCCGTACCTAAGAAGGATGGTAAAGTGAGAATGTGTGTGGACTACAGAGATCTGAATAGAGAAAGTCTGAAAGACGATTTTCCACTTCCTCATATTGATGTCCTAGTTGATAACATTGCTCAACACAAGGTTTTCTCCTTCGTGGATGGTTTCTCCGGTTACAATCAGATCAAAATGGCTCCCGAAGACATGGAAAAGACTACTTTCCTTACACAGCGGGGCACATTCTACTACAGGGTCATGTCGTTTAGGCTGAAGAACGCTGGCGCCACATATCAGCGTGCCATGGTAGCTTTATTCCATGACATGATTCGTCATGAGATAGAGGTCTACATCGACGACATGATAGCTCGATCACAAACTCAAGAAGAACATCTTGATCACTTGCGAAAGTTGTTTGATAGATTGAAGAAGTACAGACTAAGACTTAATCCTAACAAGTGCACCTTTGGAGTCAGATCCGGTAAACTCCTGGGATTTGTCATCAGTGTTAAAGGTATTGAAGTTGACCCCGCCAAGGTTAAATCTATTCAAGAAATTCTAGCTCCTCGTACCAAGAAGGAGGTTAGAGGTTTCTTGGGATGACTGAACTACATTTCAAGATTCATTGCACATCTAACTGCTACTTGTGAGCCAATTTTCAAATTACTGAAGAAAGATCAAGTAGTGAAATGGAACGACGATTGCCAGACAACTTTTGACAAAATCAAGGAGTATCTACAAAATCCTCCTATTCTAATACCACATGCCAGAGGAAGATCTCTAATCATGTACTTGACAGTGTTAGAGAACTCAATGGGGTGTGTGTTGGGGCAACATGACGAGTCTGGTCAAAAAGAGTATGCAATATACTACATTCGCAAAAAGTTTACCGATTGTGAAACAAGATACTCACAGCTTGAGAAAAATTGCAGCGCTTTGGCTTGGGCTGCTCGACGACTAAGACAGCATATGTTGACTCACACTACCTTGTTGATCTCTAAGATGGATCTGATGAAATACATATTCGAGAAGCCTGCTCTCTCCGGAAGAATAGCAAGATGGAAAATGATCTTGACCGAATATGATATCCAGTATACTACTCAGAAGGCGATCAAAGGAAGTATAGTAGCCGATAATTTGGCTCATCAAGCAACAAATGACTATCAGTCTATGCACTTCGATTTTCCAGACGAGGATATTATGTTAGTCACTGATTGCAAAGAACCTAGATTAGACGAAGGACCTGAACCAGGATCCCGATGGACCATGGTCTTTGATGGAGACTCAAACGCATTTGGCAATGGCATTGGCGCCATCATTACTTCTTCTACAGGCGGACACACACCTTTCACCGCCAGACTATGTTTCAATTGCACTAACAACATGGACGAATACGAAGCGTGCATCATGGGTATTAAAACTGCTATTGACTGCTATTGATCAGTCAGATTAAAGGCGATTGGGATATGAAGAACCCAAATCTTATTCCATATCGAGGGCATGTTTTTAGTCTGATCCCTTACTTCGAAGAAATCACTTTTGATCACATTCCACGAGAAGAGAATCACTTGGCAGACGCATTAGCTACCATGTCATCTATGTTCAAGGTCAGATGGGACAACGAAGCTCCCCAAATCATCACCGAAAGACTAGACGAACCATCCTATTGTTGTGAACTCAATACCGAAGGAACAGAAGAGAAACCTTGGTTCTACGAAGTGAAGAGGTATCTCGAAGCTCAGGAATATCCCGCAGGGGCATCTATCAATGATAAGAAGTTCTTAAGAAGATCCGCCTCCAAATTCTTTCTCAGTAACGACATCTTATACAACCGCAATCACGACTTGTGCTTACTCCATTGTGTAGATCAGAAAACAACGGAACGGATCATGGAAGAGTTACATGAAGGCGCATTCGGTACCCACTCCAGAGGGCATGCAATGGCTAAGAAGATTCTAATAGCAGGTTACTATTGGTCCACCATGGAACCTAATTGTTACCGCCATGTTTGGTCTTGTCATAAATGCCAGATATACGCAGATAAAGTGCACGTACCTCTAGTTCCATTGAATGTTCTGACCGCTCCGTGGCCTTTCGCAATGTGGGGTATTGACATGATTGGAGAGATCAAACCCACCGTTTCCAATGGACATCGTTTTATCCTTGTTGCATTTGATTACTTTACCAAATGGGTAGAAGAAACCTCGTTCACATCTGTCCCCAAGAATGTGATGGCTCGATTCATCAAGAGTAATCTTATTTGTCGGTATGGCGTCCCCGAAAAGATCATCATGGACAATGGTACCAATCTCAATACCAAAATGATCACCGAACTCTGCATGCAGTTCAAGATTAAGCATCATAACTCTTCTCCATATCGGCCAAAAATGAACGACGCAGTGGAAGCCGCCAACAAGAATCTTTAGAATACAAAAAATGACAGTGACTTACAAGGATTGGCACGAGATGTTGCCATTTTCTCTCCATGGTTATCGCACTATAGTACGAACATCTACAGGGGCAACCCCCTTCTCTCTCGTATATGTTATGGAAGCAGTCCTACCCATCGAAGTTCAGATGCCCTCAACTAGAGTACTCCAGGACGCAGAGTTAGGCGAAGATGAATGGGTCCAGACTCGCCTTGACCAGATCAACTTGATCGATGAAAAGCGGCTCGCAGCCATCTTTCATGGACAAATATACCAGAAGCGAATGATCCGAGAATTCAACAAAAAAGTCAAGCACCGAGTCTACCAAGTCGGTGATTTAGTAGTCAAGCGCATCATTCTTCCACAAGGTGATCCCAAGGGAAAATGGACTCCCACCTATGAGGAACTATTTGTAGTCAAAGCAGTATTTTCTGGCGGAGCTATGATACTGAGCACTATAGACAGAGAAGACTTCCCACACCATTTGAATGCAGACATAGTCAAAAAATACTACGTATAAACGAGACCTGCTAGGTCGACTGGCCTAGGCAAAAATATGGGCATCTTGGCAAACCAAAAAGGTTCGGGAAAAAATTAAGGATATATAAAAAATATACGCCCGGCAAGTCGAAAACCTGCAAATGCGGCTTGGGCAAAAAAGGGTATCCCGGTAGACTGAAAACCCGAAAGGGCGGTCTAGGAAAAAGTTAGGGATTTAAGCGTACGACTATGTCTCGTCCAGATTACCTATCAACATTCAAGATTCGAATGGCGAAAATCAGTCAATCACTTTCTTCTGACAGCAAGGAGATGAGATAGTCGAAAATATTTGAGCAATAGCATAGTTGAAACTCGACAAGATTGTTTCCACATAGATTTTTACTATTATGAAAATTTCCTCTTACTAGGATATTCGTATCTTATATACAAACTTCCTGAATATAGGCTAGTCTTCAAATTCAACACAAATTACTCTTTTCCAATTCCAATTTTATTGTTTTGTTTGCATAAAGTCCAATGATTGCTTTGAATGATTATCTGCATCTAACAATAAACATCTGTTCACAAACATATGAAAAGAGAATAGAAACAGTAATTACTACAGGCTCTAGGAATTGAGATGACGACTAAAGTCACCAATACATCCCCCCAGAGTCACTTTCACAAGAAATACATATGCATGATCATCAATCCCCACAGAACCATCGCTCTCCCTACAAAGGCAAATCTCTCCAACGTAGTACTACATTATCATCTCCTCCCGACAGTGTTCCAACACTTTCAACTTCATCACATTAGTCCCCGAGTAGTGATCCTATCAACATCATCACATTAGTCCCTGAGCAGTGATCCTATCAAACATCATCACATTAGTCCCTGAGCAGTGATCCTATCAAACATCATCACATTAGTCCCCGAGCAGTGATACTGTCAGTATCATCACGTTAGTCCCCGAGTAGTGATCCTATTAGCTTCATCAAGCTTCAACCTCGTCACATTAGTCCCCGAGCAGTGGTCCTATCAACTTCACCACATTACGTCAGTCTCCAAGCAGAAACAGGTTATTCCATATCACATTGTCCCCCAGTAAGGTCTATGGACGATGTAATCATCCCCAGCAAGGTTTATACACAAGACCCCCGACTGAGTATCTCTCAATCATTATTATTCTCCCAACAGCAGCAATATCCAGACTTGAAACTTGGTCAGATAGTGCATCGGAGGAATTCACATTTCTTTATTATTCCCCAGCCAGGGTTTTCAACAACCTCATCCCCAAGCAAACATCAGAAATCTCCAGCAGAAGGTTCCTATCTTCTTCAAGATGGATATGTTTTGAAATACCACAACATCTACATTCATACATTATTCATAAAAGTCATAACATGTGCATGTATCATAATAACATTGCTCATGACTTTGTCATATACTCGCATGCATCATAATCTACATAGGACTAACCATATCCTGTCTAGATTTTATTTCCCCAGCAGGTAACAACTATTTTCCAAACGGAAGGTCAAAGATTAATACCCGAAACAAGACGAGAGAACTATCTGAATGACCATGCAAGTTATTTCCAGGAAACAGATCATAGATTAACACCCGAAACAAGATGAGAAAGCTATCTACATTCTGACAAATATTCCTCTCAGAAATAGCCAAGACGAAGGTTTATTCTGGCTCTCTCTTATTATCAATCGCCCCGGATGGCATCTTAAGCCCATCTCCGCTTTCTCTTTCATCCAAAAGAAGAATATAGAGTCTATTGTACGACTCACTCTCCAACATCAGCTTTTCCAAATAGCATCTATAAGCCCATTCCAACACATCGTTAACTGGCGATCCCATTCCATACAACAACAAGTGCAAATTTTTAGGTGTACTCGAGTGTTCAATCATCTTTTACCTTCAAGGCACGAAATGCAAGCATACCAATCTAACCCTTCCGGTACAAGAATATTGAACAGGGGTAACAATTATACCCCAAAATTTTCCCTCCTACTTCTCAAGACAATCCACAACTCCATACTCAAGGATTTCATAAGGGTTGATCAGATAAACCCTCTTCTAAGCAATCAATCCAAACTAGGGTTTTCCTCCTCTCAAGTCAATATGGATTTCCAATGATTTAATTGGTCATCATACCCCATCATATGCTTCAAGGGATCACCATATCAAGTTCCAAGCCTTACAAGTCAAATTGCTCATCCAATTGCTCAGATGGCTGAAAATCAACTATATTGGACAAAAAGTCAAATGTGGTCAACATGCAGTCAAACTTCATAATTTTTGGTCAACATCAAAATTTTGAAGTGATATTCATCATTTGATCAAGGGTTGATCATGATTCATCAAGAAAAGTCAAGATTTGATCAAAAGTCAAAGTTTCTAAATTAGGGTTTTTCAGACAAAAGTCAACAGAAGTTTGACCAAGCATAACTTTCACATACTTTATGAGAAATCTTTCCACCAAACCTCATTTTAAAGGGAATTCAATTCTCTACAACATGATGTCTCACAAGCTTGGGCGAGAAATGCTTCATTTGGAAGGTATGGATCAAAACATTACAGGTCCTTTCAAAAGTCAACAAAAAGTCATCTTTATACAAAGAAGTGTTCATGAGCATGGAAACTTCAATGAGGATGAAACCAAAAGGGCTGTTTAGAAGACATCTTGAGCTTTCTAAAAAGTCCAAGAACACCCAAAAATGATAAAAATTTCGCAAGATACAAGTTGTGCAAGTTGAGCATTTTTTAGGGGGTGCATAAAGGAAATTACTTGACAAATGCAAATATTTTCCAAATGAGCTTAGAAGTTTATGATCTAAGCTGGATCTTAACATTGTCCACGGTCTCTACACACCTTGCCACGCCTCCTTCCCAATTTATTTAATTTATTTTGGAATTAAAGCATTTAAATCCAATTTTAATCAAATAAAATACAAAAGCAAGGTCTAAGACAAGTTGGGCATGATTTCTACTTATCTTGAGGACCAAGGAAGCCCATGAAAGCTGGAAAACTCGTGCAAGAAGATTTAAGGAAAGATTGAGCCAAATTTAGAAAGATTTCATACAAATTTCAAATCAAATATTCTCCATTGAAATAATATATTTTCTCTTAAAGTCTTGACCTATTTTTACTCCTCTATATATACTTAACACAACCACAAGCCAAGGACACAGATTGCTAGCCTCTTCCAAACCCTAAAATTCTCCAAAATTTTCATACAAACTTGCAAAATAGTGCTTTTGATTGCAGCCACTTTCTAGCCGTTTCAATCATTCATTCGTGTTTCTGAGGTTCCCAGGAGTTCATACCAATCATTCCACAAAGCCAGAGCCTTTGAGAGCACGTTGTCCAAGTCACACCGGTTGGTAAGGTTTCCTTGAGATCGATTTTAATTTCCATGAATTCTTAACATATTTGACGTGTTTGTTCATGTTCAAGTTGTCATTTAGAACAGGTACAACGTGTTACATGTGAGTTTCAGAGCTTTGATCGTATGATGCCATTGTTAAGGCATAAGAAGCTGTGAGCTTCGAACCCGTCGATATAGGAATATTCAGGCTGTAAAAACACCACCAATCGATTCGCAGGGGTCGAATTAGGGGGGTATGGTTATTGTTTTCCATTTATCATGGCTATTTGTACAGTTTTGATTTTGTAGGGATCGAAGAAGATGAAGTTGACCACCCTGGACGGTTGATTGAACGTCTGACTCCGGTGGTCCAGTTGTGGTGCAATCTGATTTGTCCATTCAAACGTACAAGGACCCACACGTGTGTTTAGATTTTAACTTGATTTTCAGGTTCCAGAAGCACCATCTCTAGAAGCTCCAGCTTCTGGACCCTCAGAAGTATCATCTCCAAAAGCTCTAGCTTCTGGACTCTCAGATGTACCATCTCCAGGAGCTCTAGCTTCTAGACCCTCAGAAGTATCATCTCCAGAAGCTCCAGCTTCTGGACCCTCAGAAGTATCATCTCCAGAAGCTCCAGCTTCTGGACCCTCAGAATTATCACCTCCAGAAACTCCAAATTCTAGATGCCCAGGAGTGCTACCCATAGAAGGAACAACTTCCGTGCCATAAGGAACAACTTCTATGCCAGAAAGAGGCAACTTCCGTGCCAGTCTCCAGAAGCTTTGAAAAATAGGTTTCCAGAGGTTCTAGAGGGAACTTCTGCCAGAAGCTCTGACAGAAACCTTTATTTTTTCTACTTATTTTTCTGCTGATTAATTTTCTTTTTTTCTACTTTTCTTAATTATGCAATTAATTAATTAATTATTTAGTAATTAGGTTAATCAATTAGCTTAATTAGGATTTATTTCACAATTAATTTTCTTTTTTTTCTTAATTAAATTAATTAATTAAATTAGTTTAATTTAGGTTAATCATTTAATTTAAACTAAATTTCTTTTATTAATTAAAATCAATCAGAATTAGGGTTTTCGATTCACCTGATTTTCACTTAGTAATTCGGTTAACTAAAATCAAACCTTTTTTTACTAACCTAAAACTTTTTACTAACTATTCTTCAAGCCTCTCCCGATTCTATTTTTCGTTCGATTATCTATTTTCATGCATATTATTGTAAC
Source organism: Vicia sativa (assembly GCA_021764765.1). Lineage (NCBI taxonomy): Eukaryota > Viridiplantae > Streptophyta > Magnoliopsida > Fabales > Fabaceae > Vicia > Vicia sativa. The sequence goes on along the minus strand of CM038796.1, from coordinate 66,703,347 downwards.
TGCTTCCAGGATGTATAATTTTTTGCACACGTTTCTTTTATCATTATGTATCTGCTTATGGGATGTAATAGATAATTAGGACATTTACTTTCCGTACTCCTCAATTATGTAACTACCCCAAAGCCTTGTAATAGCGAAGGACATTTACTTTCCGGACATTAAATTTCCGTAATTTCTTTTCCGCACCTATTAATTGCTTGTAACTAGGCGTGTATGGCAAGATAAAAATCAACTTAGATCGCCCTAATTCAAGATAAAATATCTGAATACAATACACTTTCTTCACACGTGCACTCACCTTAGGGTATCCTCTCTCGTTGCCTTACGAATAATGGTCATGTCCCTCGAACGTAGGGATATCTTAGCTAAGACACTTACAAACATATCATCATAGTCCCTTCGATACAAAGATCATAGTCCCTTGATGACTCTCGATGTTTCCTACAAATATATGATCTCGTCCCTCGATTATTGCCTATGAAAAGTGATGATCATCCCTACGAATATGCTAAGGTATCCCTACATGTTGCCTTATATGACCATCTGATGTCCCTTCGAACGTCCCTTTACATCCAACGAATAAGGTTACCTATCAACCAATGGTATGGATAGCCTTGTTCTAAAGGAAAGAAAAATAACACGGAAATGACAGTTCTGAGTAGGTAATAGACTCTTAATTGCTTTCTCTATCAAAACACTTTTCACACCTCACACTTTCAAAAAACATTTTCAAACACTTTGTATACATTCTAGCGTGAAACATTACAAAGTCCTTTTCCAAAACATTTCCAAACACTTCGTATACATTCCAGCGGGAATCATTACGAAGTCAAAGCAAAATGCCTTTTCAAACACACACATAGAAAGCAATTTATAAAGTGAGCTAAGCAATTAAGAGCACGTAGATAACTACGGATGGAAAGGGTGCTAATACCTTCCCTTTTCATAACCGCCTCCCTTACTCAGAATCTAACGAAGGTCTTTTCCCGTTCTTTTCGCATTCCCTTAATTGGATAAAAGAAAAGTCAGTGGCGACTCTTGCTATCCGCAACATTTGCGATAAAACGCAAAACAAACAAGTCAGTTCTCCCACCGTGTTACAGTGGGATAGACAAGACTCTTTTTGTTAAAGAAGAAGGAGGGAAGCTCATGATTGCCTAGATTTACGTTGATGATATTGTGTTTGGTGCAATGTATAATGAGATGGTTCAACATTTTGTCAAGGAAATGCAGTTAGAATTTGAGATGAGTCTTGCTGGTGAGTTAACTTATTTTCTTGGTCTGCAAGTCAAATAAATGGAAGATTCCATATTCTTATCTCAGAGTAAATATGCCAAGAATATTTTAAAGAAGTTTAGGATGGAAAATGTCAGTCGCAAGAGGACACCTGCTCCTACACATCTGAAATTATCTAAAGATAAAAAAGGTGTAAGTGTGGATCAAAGTCTCTATAGAAGTATGATAGGTAGCCTATTATGTCTCACATCTAGTAGACCTAACATTGCCTTTGCTATAGGGGCATGTGCTAGATATCAATATGAACGCAAAGTGAGCCATATCAACCAAGTGAAGAGGATACTTAAGTATGTGAATGGATCATTTGACTATGGTATGTTATATTCTCATGGATCTAGCTCTATGTTAAGTGGATATTATGATGCTGATTGGGCTAGAAGTACTGATGATATGAAAAGTATATTAGGAGGATGCTTCTTTTTGGGGAATAATCTTATATCCTCGTTTAGCAAGAAGCAAAATTGTGTCTCTCTATCTATTGTTGAGGCTGAATACATAGCTGCATGAAGCAGTTGCTTCAATCTGGTTTGGATGAAGCAAATGTTGATTGAATACAATGTCAAACATGATCTCATGACATTATACTGTGATAACCTAAGTGCTATAAACATATAAAAAAAGTCCTATTCAACACAGCAGGACCAAACACATTGATATTTCTCATCATTTCATAAGAGAACTTGTTGAGGAAAACATTGTTGCCTTAGAACATGTAGCTATTGAGAAGCAACTAGCTGACATTTTTACTAAGGCCTTGGATGCTAATCAATTTGAAATTTTGAGGGGTAAGCTAGGTATTTGCATGTATGAGGGTTTGTTGCAATTAATAGCTGAAACAACCGGCTGAACATCATCCGATAACTATATCAATGAAGTCGCCATCGAACGTTTTTTATCTCGCAAAAGGAGAAAGGTAAACGCATCGCGAAAACCTAAAAGGGATAAGACACGGTCTTGCGACCGAGAGATAGGGTAAGGGAATCTATTACGCGAAGGGAAGGTACTAGCACCCCACACGCCCGTAGTACTCTACGGTATCCACTTCTACTTTCTGTCTAATAGGTGTGTTTATATTTATTTACTGCTTAATTTCTATATCTGTATGCTAAACAAAGAATGCATGTGAAAGAAAAGAAAATAAGGAAAACACGGGGAAAAGAAGGAAGTATTTACAAAGTTTGCTCGATCGAGCCCCGTGACAAGATGCCTACGTATTCCCTCGTGCAATGGGAAAGTCAGAGCACCGTAGTTCGGCTCACATGTTTTGATGGGTTATGTGTTTTTTACTTATGAAAAAGAGTTTTAAACACAAAAGAAAACCCGTAGGCAAAAAAAGGTTTGTATTGGTTGGTTGCTTTTACCTTTAAAAAGGAGTTTGAACCATTATTAAGTGTTTTGATTTGCAAAAGAAAAAGAAAACAAGTTTTAATCTTATTACAAGCATGGATGCAAAAGAAACTAAAAAACAAACAAGGGAAACTATCTAACTCTATCCCTAATATTGTCATGCATGGATTACAACCTAAGGTCTAACTCGAATTACTACCTAAAGTAGATTCAAGAGAATCCTAAGGGAACATGCCAAAGGTTTACAACCTAAATCTATGTCTATCTCGATTCGCTATCTGAATTAGAATCGAAGACGACAAAAAGGAATGGAACAGGTTTGTAACCTAAATCTATGTCTATCTCGAATCACTACCTAATGTAGAATCGAAGGTGACAAAAGGGATGAAGCAAGCAAGTGCTTTAGAAGAAGCACACAAACAATGCAATGCAAACAAACAAATGTCACACAAGCGCAGGAAAAGGAGGAAGTCCCATAGCCTCCAACAGTAACGAGCATCCCGTGAGTCAACCAGGAGCCGACACATCTGATTCCTATGAATAGTATCACCACATGACATGAATTTTCAAGTGTGAAGAGAAAATCATGCGAGCTCTGCAATAAATGCGAACCCCGGGAAAGCATGGAGAGTCAGAATAGGGAACTCTTGCCACTTTATTTATTGACTCGATAAAGGAAGCAACACGATTCGTGTGTGCTGAGCTGACACGGACTAGAGAATTACCTCCCTATGCAGATGGAGAATTTTAAACAAACCAAACACAATTAGCAAATAGAAGCGCCCTAAACGGGTGTTTAAATAAACCAGAGGGGTTCCTGAACATGCTCCAACTACGGAAGCCCCTTCATACATCTCTATTCCTACTTCTCATGGAAAGCAAAGCGATAAAACCCTACTTCTCATGCTCTCTAGAAAATCGGTAAAGAAATGCGGTAAACAAAGTAAAATAAATACCAAACGGATAATAATCCGAAGAGCACTGCGAGCAAAGAAATACTCCGGAAAACTTCGAGTAAACTGTCATCAACAAAGCAATGATAAGAAATAGCTCGATCAGTATAATCCACAAAGTGATATCGTGCAATATGTGCGTGCAACAAACAAGTCCTCATAACAATCGGAACACTTGCACAAAGGTACATATCCAGACAAAACAACAGAATATGTGTTTCTCGTAATGTGAGAAAACACAAAGCAAAATGTGTTTCAAACGCAAACAGAACCACGGGAGAAGTGGTAACCATAGGAGAAGTGGTATGTTAGTGTACCAAAATTAGGTACCTAACCAAAACATCCTCAATGTACCTTGCACAAGTCAACAAACATGTCAAAAATAACAAGGAAGCGGGCATATAGTTGCATATTCACATCACAAGTCAAAATATGATCCAAAGGTGAAGAAATAGAATGTAAATGTGTATAGCAACATAAGAATGAAAAACCGGGCAGCAACGCACACATAATGCAAAATAACCCATGGATGATATCAAAATCGAGCTTAGTCCATCACAATAGTTCTCAAACGCAATGTTAAACATGGTTAGAGACCTAGAGTGGTTAGAAATCAAAAATCTACACTAAAATGACTTAAAATGCGTTATTCACAAAGACGTCTAAGCATGAAAGGAAAGTTCCTAATAGAGGGCAGAAAATACATGTTCTAAAGCTTTCCTAAACATTTAAACAAATGGAGGAAAAAACCATAACTTAAACATGCGAAAGGAAGCTAGATAAACTATACAATTAACAAACTAGTTCCTAAGAACTGAACTATCAAAGGTTAGCTTTGAAATTCTATTTACAATCCTAAGATAAGATATACATTTAATTACAATTAGATGGTAGTAAAATAACCTAAAATTTCTAAGAACACATGGTATTACACTCCTAAGATTAGTCAATTCAAACTACAAAGGAGAAACATGCTTTTGAACATTACAAGCTAATTGAAACTTGAAAATTAAGCAACTATTGAATTAAAATATACATGGAGCTTTACAAGTCAGTAGCTAATTCCTATTAAATTATCTCAAAGAAAATGTACAAGAAAAAATCACGGTTAAAACATATTCGTGCACAAAACGAAGTCAAAACGATCAATCGTCGCTCTAACGGTTAGCTACCATGAGATCCTAATTATATGACTCAATTAAGGGTTCTAAACCAAAGTGCCAACTACCTAAACATGCCAACATATTATTCAAGAGATTAGTTGAGGATTAGAACAAGTATTAGACATTATATACAAAGAAAATCAACACCACAAGTGTATGTGTGTGTAGTGTACAAAAAGGTTCGCTCCGACACCTTTCGAGTCCAAAAATCACCATTATGGATAAATATGAGAAGTGAACCAAAACACAAGGCAAAAGCTAAAGAAAACAATCAAAATAATTTATGAAAAATATCGGAAGCTATGCACACGCGCACGGTCTCAAAAATACGAACTGTTCGGTCAAATCTTGTTCAAAAATATAATTTTCGCACAAAGGTCAGCAGCTCCCAGAATTGTCCGAAACATGTCCAAATCAAGAAACCGTTTGCGAGGAGAGCTTGGAATGGCTCAAGAAACATGATTTACATTAAGAAAAGTCGAAAAAACTCATTACGGATCAAAAGTTAGAGCCAAAACAAATATTATGTCCAACTTTATCAATTTTCAAAGTGTCATGTTATTTTCCACCAAACTCAAATAAACTTGTTTCCAATGTGTTTTAGTGGTATTTAGATGAATAAAAATGCAAGTGTATGTGATATGATGTGCAAGTGATACATACTCAATGCAAATACTACCTAAATGCTATGCAAACATGTAAGAATGTTGAAAGACATTAGATGTGCAAAGTGGTAAAATATTGTGAAAAGTGAAATTTCAACATATATTCATGTTATAAAAGTTGAACAACACCACATAAAATTAGTTAAACTATCTTATATGCAAATTCATGGATGTGCAAAGATGCAATTTATGTCATAATGTATGAATTCAAGTGTGTCCATGTGAGTTGTGTGCAATGTGTAGGTGTAGTGCAAGTGTACCTAAAAACTAGGTGTTAGTTTCTACATTTCAACGTAATTTCAATGCACGAAATAAGCCTCAAATTAATGATTCAATGCATGTCAAAGAATTTACATATTATTTGATGCATGATCATATAATTTGTGATGCAAAATGCTCACATCAAGTACCTAAATACAATGCAAAGTCACAACACAAGTGTAACACAAGTGTAGGTTTGTGTAGTGTGTAGAATGTTTCGCACCGACACCTTTAAAGCTCCAAAAATGGATCAATATGAATGAATTCGACAAAACAAATGCTATAATCGGAATCCACACGGAATTTGCGAGCAATCTCAATATTCAATTTGAAGAAATTCAACAATTGAAAAATTGATTAAAATAAACACTTAAGTAAATAAGCACTTAGTTGTACTTGAAGCTTTGAGTTGAAATTGATGAGGAAAATCTTGCAATTCTCCAAGAAAATACCAAATCAAAGTTGAATTGATGATAATAAGAGAGGAGAATCTTGAATCCTTGAAGAATTGATGAAGAGGAAAGCTTCAACTCTTCACCTCGACACCTCGACACCTTGAACGCTCTTCAATGTTCTTGATTGATGAAAAACTTGATTTGATCTTTGATAATTGAGAGGGAATAGCAGAGTATGGAGCTGTACCGGAGAAGGAGAGGAAAAGAAAAAAAAATAAGAAAAAGTTTTCCGGTGCGGTGGTTTTGGAATTCCGGTGGTGGTTGTTGGTGGTTGTGCCACTTTGAGTTGAGAGAGAATTGAGAGAGAAAAGTGAGAGCTCTTGGGTCAAATTTAATAAATTATTCTCTCTACCAATTTTATGAGTCATAAAATATATTTATAATATGAAAAATTGGGCTTTGGATTGTCTCGGATCCACAATTAAGTCCTAACCGCGATTATCAAAATGATTTTCGTACACAGTCCAAAACAGCCTAATCCGTGCAGAATTTGAAGTCGGAATGTAAACGAAAAATGTCCGGAACGTGATTTTGCTTGCGTGCATCAAAACCTCGACGTGATCAGATGAACGGTCAAGGTGATATGAATTTTTGAAGTTTCAACACAGTTTTCGGGCGTCCGACGCATGCAGAATTCTCAATGCGCTATTCGGAAAAAATGCCTCGAACGAGGGTCTTCTGATCAAAATTTGCAAGTGAGTGTTTATGAGATAACCGAAGCTAACAAAAGTTTTGAACTTTTGCCACTGGTCCCATCTCGTTTCGATAAAAAACAAGCGAGATATGATTTTTTGAAGTTCGCGTATCAAATGAAAATTGCTCGGTCCAGCTCAACATTGTGTGCGAAGAATAAAAGACTGGTCTTAAAAGGTGAGGAATCAGCTCCCAAGTTGTAAAGAAAGTTGTAGAAGGGTTTGATACGGAATTTTAGAAATCGGCCCCACTCAATTTCGAGTTTCCAGCTAAGAGATATGAACCTTTTAGTGGGCAGAACACATGGTTCATCACTCAAATTCAGTTTAATCCTCTTGAGATATTGAATTTTCCGGGGACCTTCCTCACATAATTTACTTCCGGATTTCAAACAAAATTTGTATATAAAAATGAGAGGGACATGCCAGTCAAAATTCATCAGAAAATACTTGACGAGCTTTGAGATATGCTCTCTGGAGTGCCCGAAACACACTGAAAACCCAAAATCCACTTTATTGAGAAATAAGCGAATAAATTCATTTTTTCTTGACGAAATGACCTCCAACCTGAATAGATAAACTGGAGGATATATTGATATGATTCAAGAGATTGTGGAACCAAGCCAAAATAGCTTCCTGATCAAAAATCTTGCAAATAGCTGTACGAACCGAGAAACATTGATTCTTGGCTCAAAACGATTAGAGATAGCTGAAAGCACGCTGTTTCTTTCGTACTTGGGATGTTTTGAACCTGGTAACCCCATGATCAATGATATGCATGCACCTACATGTATGTTTATGCAATCAAATTATAATCCAGAAATACGGAAAAGAAGAGGGCGGATTTTGGGGTACAACAATAGCGTGTGGGAATTTCATTCAAGCCATCTTATTATGCCAATTAATGTTATATGGAAATGGTACTCAAGTATTCATCTGTTCCCAACAAATAAAGTGCTCCTGAAACTTTGGTATCAGATATGAGATGTCGAAGGTGATGTCACGACACTAATATTTATTTGCTGAACAAAGAACAATAGAATACTAAATGCAGAAAATTAAAATGACACCAGTAAATTATTCACCCAGTTCAGTGCAATCACACCTACATCTAGAGGCTACCAAGCGAGGGATGAAGTCCACTACCAACATTATTAATTTAGAGTTAAACTCGCCCGTTTACAACCCCTCACTTAATCACTACCCAATGACCCTTCTACCTAAGAACTTCTTATCTATGAGAAACCCTTCTCACTCCCCATAAATCACACTTGAAGATAATAACAAACCATCCTAGCTTAAGATCTTAAAACTCAACTAACATCTACCTTAAGTATTAAACAATACTCCTAACACTCCTAAACAAACAATACATTATGCTTTCTTCAATATGGCCAACTCTTCAAGTAGGGTTAGCTTCCTTTTTATACAAATAGCAACTAGGGTTGGCCCATAAGTCGCTTCAAATAAAGTCTTCAACGTTCCCTTTAATTTCTCCATGAAAGTAGGATCAAAGATCTCCAAGAATCTTGCAGTAGAGCGCTACATAACCTTGCTTACTTCGAGCAGACAACTAAAACAAACTAACTCCTAAAGTTTCTAAATTGAAAAACCGGTTTAGTTCTGTAACTCATGTCAAGACATCTGCTTTGACGTCTTCTAAAAAACTACTGATACATTTTGCTTCATATGTTAAGGTATTCTTCATGGCACTTTCTGAGCAGAATGTTTTACCAAAATTACTGCCAATCTACAGAACTAACAAACTACCCCTTTGGTAAATTTTTGCTAAAACATTATTTAAGTATATAAGCCATACAATTAACATCAACACTAAAATAAACATTCAAGCAAGCTCAATAAAATCAGAGGGCGGCTTCACATATACAAACACATATCAGAGTAGCAACATAATCATAAATAATCAGAGATACAACGGAAAAATAAATGTCTAAACATCAGTTATAACATCACATCACACATGCACACAATCACCGTTAGATCACACATGCAAATGTCTTCTATTCCCCCTAAACCTCATAAGTTCAACACTCCATTAGTAACACAGACTCTATTAAGAGTCCACCCTAATCATCAGGTGTATCAGGATAATTACTCCCCCTTTTTATCCACAATATGTCAAAGTAAAACGACACCAGAGGTAACAAGTTAGGTAGGTTCATTAAAAAGACTAGTAGTGAATAAGACTCATAGGGATGAACACTTGTATGTATAATTGTTTGCACAATTACTTCAGCTCCCACTTCCAACACCTCTTCTTGTATTTCTCAAGTTAATTGCAACAATTCTTCATGTCTGCAGATCCCTAGTTTGCTTCGTAGTATTTTGAATTTATTTGCATCCAAGGGCTTGGTAAAATTTCTTCCAAATATCTTTTTGTAGTTACATCTTCCAGTGTAACTATCTTGTTTACAACAAGTTCTCTGATAAAGTGAAGACGAATACCGATGTGCTTCGTTCAGCTGTGTTGGATGAGATTTTTGGATATATTGATAGCACTCAAGTATTCACAATATAATGTCATGACATCTTGTTTGACATTGTATTTTGTCAACATTTGTTTCATCCAAACAAGTTGAGAACAACTGCTTCCTGCATCTATGTATTCAGCTTCAGCGGTAGAGTGGGAGACACAACTTTGCTTCTTGCTCTACCATGCAATAAGATTATTTCCCAAAATGAAGCATCCTTTTGATGTGATTTTTCTATCATCAGCACTTTTTTCCCATTCTGCATCATAATACCCACTTAGAATACAATTGGATCCCTGAGAGTATAACATGCCATATTCAGATGTTCTATTCATATACTTTAGTATTCTCTTTACTTGGTGGATATGTCTCACTTTAGGTTCAGCCTAATATCGAGCACAAACTCCAACATCAAAGGCAATGTCAGTTCTGCTCGCTGTGAGATATAGAAGACTACCTATCATAGTTTTATAGAGACTTTGATCCATTCTTACACCTTTTTCATCTTTAGATAATTTCGGATGTGTAGGAGCAAGTGTCCTTTTGTGGCTTGCATTTTCCATCCTGAATTTTTTTACAATATTTTTAGCATACTTACTCTAAGATAAGAAGATGAAGTCTTCCATCTGTTTGACTTGAAGGTTAAGGAAGTAGGTTAGTTCCCCGACAAGGCTCATCTCAAATTCTGATTGCATTTGCTTGGAAAAATGTTGAACCATTTCATTAGACATGCGACCAAAGACAATATCATCAACATAAATCTGGGAAATCATGAGACTTCCTCCTTCGTCTTTTAAAAATAGAGTTTTGTCTATACTACTTTTTTTGTATCCATTTGCAACAAGATACTCTGTCAGTCTCTCATACCAAGCTCTTGGAGCTTGCTTCAATCCATAAAGAGCTTTACTCAGCTTGTAGACATGGATAAGAAATGTTGGTTCAAGAAATCCTTTAGGTTGTTCTACATAAACTTCCTCATTTAAGTAACCATTTAGGAAGGAGCTTTTTACATCCATCTGAAACAATTTGAATTTCAGAACACAAGAAACTCATAATATCAGTCTGATTGATTCTAGATAGGCTATAGGGGAAAACGTTTCATCAAAATTAACTCCTTCAATTTAAGTGTATCCTTGAGCAACTAATCTTGCTTTATTTATTTTTGGTGATCACACCCTCTTCATCAGATTTTTTCTTGTATACCCATTTGGTTCCAATCACATTTATTCCTTCAGGTCTTGAGACTAGATCCCACACTTCATTCCTCTTAAACTGTTATATTTCTTCTTGAATAGCATTAATCTAGAATTCATTAGTTAAAGCTTCCTTGACATTCTTAGGCACAATTTTTGAGACAAAGCAAGAGTTGGTTATGACTTCTCTTGACCTGGTGGTAACTCCTTTATTTAGATCTCCTATAATAAGTTCATTAGGATGATCTTTCTGAATTCTGATAAAGGGTCCTTTGTTGAATGAACCATTTTCTTCTTCATAGGCTCGCTGTTTGTAGATGTTATCCAGAATGTTTCTTCTCTAGGACATCAATTCCTTCATCACTCTTAGAATCCATCTTCCTCCTTTGTTCATGATCAGTTAGGATATAACATTTATTTCCAAAAACATGAAAGTATTTGACAGTAGGTTTTCTTCTTTTCCATGTTTCGTATATAGTTGCTGAGGTTCCTTTTCTTAGAGTTACTCTGCTATGGATATAACACGTGGTATTCATGGCTTGAGCCCAATAATGGTAGGGTAATTTCTTAGCATGAATCATTTCTCTTGAAGATTCCTGAAGGGTTCTATTCTTTCTCTCCATAATCCCAATCTGTTGAGGTGTAATGGGAGATGAGAATTTATGGCTAATTCCTTTAGAAGAGCAGAATTTATGGTTAAAATTTGGTGTTCTCAAACTCCTTTCCATGGTCACTTCTAATTCTAATAACATACTTGTCCTTTTCTTTTTGGAGTCTTTTACAGAGGTCTTTGAATATATCAAACACTTCAGTTTTATCACCTAGGTGTATCTGGAGTAGTCGTCCACAACTACATAGGCGTATTTCTTTCCACCCGCATATGTCCCATCAAGTCCATGTGAAGAATTTCCAAGACTTTTGATATGGTGAGATGTTGGACCTTCTGATGTGACATCTTAGTTTTCTTTCCAACTTGGCATTCACCATATATTCTTCCTTCCTCAATTTTAAGTTTTGGAATTCCTCTCACAACTTCCATAGAGATAATTCTTTTCATACCCTTTATATTCAAGTGTCCCATCTTTTGATGCCACATTTTAACTTCATCCTCTTTGGCTAGAGAACATGTGGAAGAGAAGCTTAAGTTTTCAGGTATCCATAAGTAACAATTATCTTTTGACCTGACTCTTTACATCACAACTTCAACCTTCTCACTAGTAACATTGCATTCAAATTTGTTGAAGTTTACTTTGAAACGTTGATCACAAAGCTGGCTAATGCTGATTTGATTTGCTGTCAACCCTTTAACTAGAAGCTCATTTTCAAGATTTGGTATTCCTGGGCAGTCCAGTTTTCCATCTCCTTTTATCTCTCCTTTGGCTCCACCCCCAAAAGTCCCATAACTAGTGGAATGAGTTCTGATGTCTACCAGCAAGTTTTTAACTCCTATCATATGTGAAACAACTGGCCGAAAAAATCATCTAATATATGGGATATATCAATGAAGTCGCCATCGAACATCCCTCTCATCGATCGAGATCGGATCTCGATCTCACACGTAGGATCCACTTTTACTTTCTATCTAATGGGTGTAAATGTCTAACTATATATGTATATGAGGTATAATGCAAGCAAGAAGAAATACAACATAAAGAAATAAAGAAAAGAATAAAAGAAAGAAAACACGAGGAAAAGAAAAAAATATATACAAAGGTTGCTCGATCAAGCTCCACGACAGGATGTCTACGTATTCCCTCGTGCAATGGGAAAGTCAGAGCGTCGTAGTTCGGCTCACATATTTTGGTTGGTTTGTGTTTTTTAATTTAGAACACGAGACAACAAACAATAAGGACAAAACATCCTCCATGATGATGAAACATCAGCAACAGACGGGATGACGAAACATTAGCAACAAACGGGATGGCGAAACATCAACAACAGAAGGGATGACGAAACACTAGCAACAGGAGGAATGATGAAACATCAGCAAAAGACGGGATGACGAAACATGAGCATCAAACGGGATGACGAAACATCAACAGACGAGATAATGAAACATCAACAGACGGGATGTCGAAACATCAGTAGACGGGATGATGAAACATCAGCAGACGGGATGACGAAACATCAGCAAACGAGGATATTGGTTTGTATCTTTTACTTTGGAAAAAGTTTCATATTGTTAGAGTATTTTAGTGCACTTGGCAAAACAAGGTTTTAATTTTAGGGATGCAAAAGGATAAAGGTAAAATAGCTAAGGGAAACTAACCTATTTCTAATCCTAATTATTATCATACAAAGTTGTCCCTAAGTTATGGGTATGAACAAGGGAAACTACTTATATTTTCTACCTAATATTGGCATGCATGGATACTTAACCTAATGTATAAACTCGATAACTAACCTAATCGAGTGATCCTAGGGGAAAAATATAATATAAATCATCTTGGTTAAAAAACCAAATGAGAAGAGGGGGAAGAAGCAAACAAAGTGCTTTGGCAAAAGCATACAAACCAAACACCCACAAATGCAAAGAAAGAGGAGAAGAAAATGAAGTGAAACAAGTGAGTGAACAATCATGCAAGGTGTCATGTGAAGTGAGGTCAGTAGACATAACATACATATACAAGGTTTATACAATCCATAAATAAACATCAAACATCACTATGAAGACATACATGCAAAGTTAGCACACAAACTAGATGAAAACTAGTCCTAAAAGCATACGGAAAGAAAATTGTATGAAATTTTAAGCATAGATGATATGAAGGAAGAATTATAAGGTAAAATGACACAAAATTCAGTAGATAACATGTTAACAACTTACTTACATCATACAAACAAAACCACAAAAACTTCACGAATTAAATTCTACAAGAGTGTGCGAACAAGTAACAAATGTGTGTGGTGAAGTGAATATGAGTGTGTGACATACATAACATGCAAACAGAGTGTCAACATGAAGTGATTATGGTATAAACATCATATAAAATGATTCACAATCAAATCACAAAGAGAATATGACAAGGATACAATCACAAGACTAGTGCAAAAACTAGTCAAAACATTGACCTAGAAAGCATTTACAAGTCAAAAGAAGCCAAGAAAAGGCATAGATGAAAGGAAATGAACCATGAAAGGTTAAGAGACATACAACACACTAGCCAATATGAAGGTTTAAAAACACAAGAAAGGGGGGGGAGTGAATTGGGGTTTTGAAATTAAAGTAATTTGACAAGGTTATTTTTATTCTAGTTCGTTTGAACTGAAACTACTTTAGTCCACCCGTCAAGGTGATTTTCCTCTCTCAACAAGGTCTTAATTCACTAATAAGAACTTGATTACAACTCACTAAGACAACTGACTTAGTCTTCTAAAGATCAACCACAACCCGGTTTCTCAAGGAATTTCAACTTTACAGTCAATTACAAAGTTATGTGTTTTACGATGCTTCTAAAAAGCTAAATCACAACCTCTGATTTTTACAAAATATTTGAAGCACTTATGAACTAGATAATATGAATGATTTCTTTAACATTTCTCTTTTTGTTGTACGCACAGGAGTTCTTGTTTTTATTCTCTTCATTGATGAATCTTTATATAGGCGTAAAGAAAACTTATCTGTTAGAGACAGATAATATATATATATATATATATATATATATATATATATATATATATATATATATATGGAATGATAATATTTGGACTTTATTGTTCTTTCCATATAAACGAGATCCTGTTTGAAATCAACCGTTGCTTCAAATCATTATTTAATAAATTGTAACGCATCAGAAGATCGCCGCAAAAACATAGGTATCAGAGTTTGTAGAGCAGCATGGTGCTTTCAGAAGTTTGACTTGAATCCTTGATGTCTTGATCAGAAATTCTCTTAGAACGTGAACCTTCTAACATATATCCATTGTATCAAAACTTCTATATAGATTAGAATCTTAATATATATATCCATTTTATCAAAAAATTTGTAGATTCAGATCAGAATCTTCTTCTGCTATCATAACCATAACATGTTCTTCTTTTCTTTTCAAGGTCAAAACTTCATCTGCATACTTTATTAAACAAAATTAGGAGACAACAATGTTTCATACAAAATATTTATTTATCAGGGTCATAACATAATTGTCATCAACAGTACTTGTTATCATCAAAACTTCTAAGATTGGTGTAGAACCAAACTATGTGCTAACAATCTCCCCCTTTTTGATGGTGACAAAACATAAATATTTTGACAAAGAGAGGTCTCCCCCTGAATTTAATATTCATATAAATTTAGAGAACATTGTACTTTTCTGAAGAGTTTCGTCTAGAGTATGATGAAAGTTCCTAGTTGATTTCCAGAATTTATATTTCTTGTTTTAATCTTTAGACAGAAATGAAATCAAAGATGATATTAGAATGTTCGAGGCTTAGTTTATCAGTAATTATGATGTTCAAAATATCTTACGTTCTCCCCATTTTTGTCATAAATCAAAAAGCAAAGAATATAAATAGAATAGGGCAAAACAAAAGATAATTGTATGAAGGGGGCAAAACAGAGTACAAAAGGACATGTGCAGAAAATGAAGGTTGAAAATGAAAGTTTGCTGAATGAGACCAGGAGAAGAGAAAATTTAAAATAAAATTCAAAAGAGAGAGAGGAGTGCAAATGCTTTAAAACTATTGTTTTGAAAGAATGTTAAAGGATGAGTATATAAAAAAATTTCTTGAAAACATGCAAGTAATTTGTTTTGGAGCAAGAACAATGACGATTAAGAAACATAATGATTTCTGGCAAGAGAGATGGTGTGAAAATATAGTGAATAGTTACCAATGTGACCAGCTCCTCAATGCAGCAACTCAGGCGTTTCAATCTATTAGAATTTGAACATGTGTTCATTTTCTGAGAGTGACTTTAACAATTAAGATTGACAGGCGTTGTTTTGGTGAACTGCATGCTTCTATCTAGATTAGAGTCAGCTTTCATATCTTCTAATAGATTCTGATTCATTTACCCTTCTCACTTCTGAAGGACAATTGATCAGAAGTTCACCGAGAATAGTATTTGAACATATAAAATTAGGCCTTTCATTTTGGGCATAATTCCATATTGAGATGTTTCAGAATGAAATTGAACCTATCTTCAGTAAGGGGTTTTGTAAATATATCAGCCCATTGATGGTCTGTGTCAATAAATTTTACGGAAAGAATCCCCTTCTGAATATAGACCCTAATGAAATAATGTTTAATTTCTATGTGCTTAGCTCTAGAATGTAAAATAGGATTTTTAGATAAGCATATAGCAAAAGTGTTATCACATACTATAAGAATCTTACTCTCGAATATCTGAAAGTCCTCAAGCTGACTTTTCATCTAGAGAATCTAAGTACTGCATCCAGCTGCAACTATATATTCTACTTCTACAGTTGATAGTGCAATAGTGGATTGTCTTTTGCTGGACAAAGATATCAGATTTTCTCCCAGAAACTGGCAGCTTCCAAAAGTGCTTTTCCTTTCTATTCTGTTTCCATCAAAGTCAGCGTCACAGTATCCTACAAGTTTATATTCTTTGGATTTTCTATAACACAGACCAAGATTAGTAGTACCTTTCAGATACTTGAGAATTCTCTTAATAGCAGTTAAGTGAGTCTCTATAGGATCTGATTGGAATCTAGCACAGAGACAAACACTGTATAAAATATCAGGTCTTGAAGCAGTTAAATTTAAGAGAGAGCCAATCATACCTCGGTAGTTATTCTGATCTACTTTCTTACTTACCTCTTCCTTCTCCAAGATACATGTGGGATGCATAGGGGTTTTAGCAGGTTTGCCATATGACATGTAAAATTTCTTTAGAAGTTCTTTAAAATAATTAATCTGATGTATGTAAGTTGCTTCTGAGGTATGATTTATTTGAATTCCCATAAAGAATTTGAGTTCGCCCATGAAACTTATTTCAAACTCTGCCTCCATAGACTTAGCAAATTCTCTCCCAAGAGAGGATTTAGTAGAACCAAACATTATGTCATTAACATAAATTTGACATATCATAATATCATTTTTAAATGTCTTACAAAATAAGGTTGTGTCCACTTTCCCTCTGGTAAAATATTTTTCTAATAGAAACTTACTTAGTCTTTCATACCAAGCTCTGGGAGCTTGTTTAAGACCATATAAAGATTTTTTGAGCTTATAAACAAATTCTGGATGTTTTGAGTTTTCAAAGCCAGGGGGTTGATGGAAATATACTTCTTCATCAATGTAACCATTTAGAAATGCACTTTTACATCCATTTGATAAAGTGTGACATTGTGATTAACAATATATGAAATTAAAAGTCTGATGGATTCTAAACTAGCGACTGGAGCAAAGGTTTCTGTATAGTCTATTCATTCATGCTGACTATAACCTTGTGCTACCATTCGAGCTTTGTTTCTGACTACTTCTCCTTGTTCACTAAGCTTGTTTCTGAAGACCCACTTGGTTCCAATAATGTTGAAACCTTTTGGTTTGGGCACAAGATCCCATACGTCATTTCTGGTGAATTGATTTAGTTCTTCTTGCATTGCAATTATCCAATTATTATCTTGAAGAGCTTCATCTACAGAAGTTGGTTTGATGAAAGACACAAGACCCATAATACCCATAAGAGATTCTTCTTGCATTTCTGGTGAATTGATTTAGTTCTTCTTGCATTGCAATTATCCAATTTCTGAATGTAGATCTGGTTCTAATTGGATCATCTTTCTTTCCTAGAATCATTTCTTCAGGATGAGCTAAGCTGCTTCTGGATGGCTTTTTCTAGATGGGTTCATCAGAAGTTTCTTTGGTGGCTTCTTCAGAACTTCTGTCTTTGTCAGGACTATCTTTTGATCCTATAAATTGAACTTCTATATCTGCAAGAGAATCTTTTTTCTTTGACTTTTGAGGGCCAAGCTTATCATCAAATCTGATATTAATAGATTCTTCTACAATATCCTAACATTAAACACTTCTGTGCCTTAGAATCAAATTTATTTAGATAATCTTTGGTATTTAGAATAAAACAAGTACATCCAAAAGGATGGAAATAAGAAATATTGGGATTTCTGTTCTTCCAAAATTCATAAGGAGTCTTTTCCAGAATAGGTCTTATAGAGATTATATTTGGATATAACATACTGTGTTCACTGCTTCTGCCCAGAAATGTTTAGCAATGTTAGTCTCATTGATCATGGTTCTAGCCATTTCTTGTAAGGTTCTGTTTTTACGTTCTACAACTCCACTTTGTTGTGGAGTTCTAGGACAAGAAAAATCATGAGAAATACCATTTTTATTGAAAAGTTTTTCAAAGTCTTTGTTTTCAAACTCACCACCATGATCACTTCTGACTTTTACTATTCTAAACTCTTTTTCATTTTGGACTACATTATAGAAGTTAGCAAACACAGAATGTGACTCATCCTTGTGTCTTAATAATTTTAACCATGTCCATCTGCTATAGTCATCTACGATCACTAACCCATACTTCTTTCCACTGATGGATGTAGTTTTCACTGGTCCAAACAGATCAATATGCAGAAGTTCTAATGGCCTAGAGGTAGAAACAATATTTTTTGATTTAAAAAGAGGTTTTGAAAATTTTCCTTTTTGACATGCTTCACACAGAGCATTTGAGTTGAACTTCAAATTAGGAAGTCCTCTAACTAGATTGAGTTTGTTAATTTGAGATATTCTTCTCATACTAAAATGTCCTAATCGTTTGTGCCAGGCCCATTGCTCATTATCCTCTAACATAAGACATTTAACATTTTGACTTTTAAGTTTAGAAAGTTTGATTTTATAAATGTTGTTTTTCCTTTTACCATTAAAGAGGATTGTTCCACCTTTCTGACTAACAGCTTTACAAGACTTTTGATTAAAGATAATATCACAACCGTTATCACTTAATTGACTTATGGATAACAGATTATGCATTAATCCATCTACTAACAGAACATTTGTTATAGAGGGTAAATAATCATTACCGATAGTTCCAGAGCCAATGATTTTACCCTTTTGGTTGCGTCCGAAACCTACATAACCTCAAACTTTAAGTTCCAGACTTTGGAACATATGCTTTCTTCCCGTCATGTGTCAAGAACATCCAGAGTCCAGGTACCAAGACTGGTGTTTCAACTTTGTTTTCAAAGACATCTGCAACATATACTATTTTGTCCTT
The DNA here is from genome assembly GCA_021764765.1 of Vicia sativa. Classification (NCBI taxonomy): domain Eukaryota; kingdom Viridiplantae; phylum Streptophyta; class Magnoliopsida; order Fabales; family Fabaceae; genus Vicia; species Vicia sativa. The sequence goes on along the minus strand of CM038796.1, from coordinate 66,684,633 downwards.
AGGTACCCATATCTTTTGGGTCCTTTTTGGTTAGATTTTCTAAAGTTCTGTTTGAACTTAGGTTTACCATAAGATTTTGCATAATATGATTCACTAGTATATTTTATGTCATGTGGGTGACCATAAGTAAAGTGAGATTTCAGAGGTGTGTATTTAATTACCATATCATCTACTTTAGAATATGGTTTCTCATCTTTAGGATGCACATAGCCCAAACCTTTTCTTCTGTTTCTACTGACTTTATAGATCATTGAAGTTATTTTGCTTGTGTCTATGCTTTTAGTAAGAAACTCTTGAAAACCAATATCATATTCTTTCATAATATTATCAGTATTACTTAGAACTTTTGAAACAAATTTTTCTTGAGCTTTTTGTAGAATTTTCTTTAAAAATAGAGTTTTCAATTTTTAGTTCTGAAATGATTTCCTTAAGCTCGGAATTTTCTGTTTCAAGTTTCTTAGTATCTTCAGAATCAGATACAAGATTCCGTTTCAGATTCTTGTATTTGATTTGAAGCTTTTGATAGTTTTCAAGTATTTCAGATAAGCTTTCTGCTAATTCAGCTTTAGAAAACTTAACAGTAAAATTTGGAAAAACCTCTTCAGTATCAGAATCATATTCAGAGGAATTTGAGATGTCAGCTATGTTGGCCATTAATGCTATGTTGGCTCTTTCATCTTCTGATTCTGACGAAGCTTCAGAAGAATCAATCATCCCATGTTGCCAGAATACTTTTCATCTTTTCTTTGTCAAACCTCTTCTTTGGCTTCTCTTTCTAAAGTTTAGGACAATCACTTTTATAGTTACCAGGTTCTTTACATTCGTAGCAGACAACTTCTTTGCTTCTTGACTTTTCATGTCCAAAGGATGGATTAGAGAAGTAGCTAGATCTTTTGGGATTTTTGAACTTCCATTGTCTATTCTTCCAGAGTTGTTGAACTCTTCTGGAGAGTAGAGATAGCTCATCTTCTTCTAATAATGATCCTCCAGAGTTTTCTTCTTCTACCTGAAAAGCTTTAGAATCATATTTTTTGTTATATTTAAGAGCAATAGACTTACCTTTCTTCTGGGGCTCATCTTCTTCTAATTCTATATCGTGATTTCTTAATGAGTTGATGAGTTCTTCTAGAGATATTTTGTTGAGATCTTTTGCAAGCTTGAGAGCTGCCACCATAGGTCTCCATTTCTCGGGAACACTTCTGATGACTTTCTTTACATGATCAACAATAGAATATCCTTTATCCAGAACCTTTAAACCAACTACCAGAATTTGAAACCATGAGAACATTGCTTCAACATTTTCATCTTCTTCCATTTTGAATGCTTTGTACTTCTGAATGAGGGCAAGGGATTTTGTTTCATTGACATGTGTGTTGCCTTCATGTGTTATTCTTAACCAATCGAAGATGTTGTTAGCTGAGTCTCTATTTGTGATCTTATCATACTCTGTGTACGAGATAACACTTAGAAGGATGGTTCTGGCTTTGTCGTGATTTTTGAATTCCTTCTTCTGCTGATTTGACATTTTCTTTCTTTCAATCTTCTTACCTCTTGCGTCAAACGAATGAGTATAGTCATCTATTACCATGTCCCAGAGATCAGCGTCATGATCTAGAAAGAAACTTTCAATTCTGTCCTTCCAGTAGTCAAAGTTTTCTCCATCAAACATTGGGGGTCTGTAGCTGATTTTGTCTTTGTCATCATAGTGATCATAGTTGTTCGGAACATGTTCTGCCATAGTATTTTTCAAGCTAGATCTTTTATCTGACACAGTTAAGTGTTAGAACCCAGAACCAAGCGCTCTAAGGCCAATTGAAGGTTGAAAAACACAAGAAAGGGGGGGTTTTAATTGGGGTTTTGAAATTAAATTAATTTGACAAGGTTATTCTTATCCTGGTTCGTTTGAACTCAAACTACTCCATTCCACTTGTCAAGGTGATTTGCCTCTCTCAACGAGGTTTTAATTCACTAATCAGAACTTGATTACAACTCACTAAGATAATTGTCTGAGTCTTCTCAAGGTCAACCACAACCCGGTTTCTCAAGGAATTTAAACTTTACAGTCAATTACAAAGTTATGTGTTTTACGATGCTTCTGAATAGCTATATCACAACTGTGATTTTTACAAAATATTTCAAGCACTTATGAACTAGAGAATATGAATGATTTCTTTAAGATTTCTCTTTTTGTTGTATGCGCAGGAGTTCTTGTTTTTATTCTCTTCATGGATGAATCTTTATATAGGCGTCAAGAAAACGTATCCCTTGGAGACATATAATCTATATATGGAATGATGATACTTGGAATTAATTATTCTTTTCATAAAAACGATATCCTGTTGGAAATCAATCGTTGCTTCAAATCTTTATTTAATAAATAGTAATGCATCAGAACAACGCAGCCAGAACATAGGTATTAGAGTTTATAGAGAAGTATAGTGCTTTCAAAAGTTTGACTTGAATCCTTGATGTCTTGATCAGAACTTCTCTTAGAACGTGAATCTTCTAACATATATCCATTGTATCAGAACTTCTGTATAGATTAGAATCTTAATATATATATATATATATATATATATATCCATTGTATCAGAACTTCTGTAGATTCAGATCAGAATCTTCTTCCGCTATCAGAACCATAACTTGTTCTTCTTTTCTTTTCAAGGTCAGAACTTCATTTGCATACTTTATTAAACAAAATTTGGAGACAACAATGTTTCATACAAAACATTTATTTATCAGGGTCAGAACATAATTGTCATCAACAGTACTTGTTATCATTAAAACATCTAAGATTGGTTTAGAACCAAACTATGTTCTACCACAACGCACCAATACATCAATTAAAGCATACAAACATGGATAAGACATATTCACAAACAAATCACTTAAGGAGAACAAAATTAATCCATACAAGTGTGTGCATATGTGTGTGCTCGAGCATACTTTTGCTAAGTGTCACATAAGAGTGAGATAAGAGATGAATACATAGAGATAATACTCATACAAATCACAAAAGCAAATAGCATGTATCAATACGACAAGTAGTACAAAACTATCAAAGGAAAAAGTCATGATTCAACCCTAAAAGTCAACTTAAAAAAACATTTACAAGTCAACAAGTCAAACATGGCCAAGAGACAAAGTGAATAGGTGATAAAACACACATGGTCATTATCTTAAGATATAAGTAATTCATAATTAAAGGTGTCTCCAACACAAGAGAAGGATCATTCACCAAAACATACCAAAGTAGGGTTTAAAAACAACAAATCTTATGCAAGTTTAGGATAATTGATAAAGATAAAATAAAATGGTATTAATTAGATAAATAAGACATGTGTGACTTGAGTCATAATCTAACCCAAGATGGGATTCATGAGCAACAAATGTAGAAGACAAATATACAATACACAAAACAAGTCACCTAATTGATAGTCAACATCACAAGAGATGGTAAACACTTGTCTAAATCAATGATGGATGATATAAATCAAGTGTGAAAAAGAAGAATTCATACATATAGGTCCTAGGGAAGTGGCATATCCCTATTATAGGCATCTATCATGAACTTGAAAGGAACTTTAAACAATGTTATCAAATTAACAAGTTAAAGTGTCATGACAACATATAAAAGTGTAGTTTATAATGCATTGAATAACTACACTTAAAGAGACAAAGCATAAAAGCTCATGAACAAACACTAAAGAGTGAGGCTCAAAGACACCAACAAAGTGGCCAATCTAGCTTCTCGAATGATACCAAATAGAGATGAGAATGAGGTGCCACGCTAGGGTTCCAAGAATCATGAGAAACAAGATTAAATAGAGGTATGAAATCAAGATTCAATCATCAAAATAAGTGGATATTAAAGTCCTCAAGCAATCACAAACATTCAATTAGATAAAAACTAGAAGATGTGACTCCTAACTTGTCACCATGTTGAGTGGACAATGAAATGTCAATCAAGTATAATGGGAGCATTTTATAATAGCAAGCCAACCTCAAAATATCAGAACCATAATAGGTCATATTTGAAATAGCTTCACATGAGGTATTCAAGGTGGTGCACAAAAGCTACCTCCTAAACCTTGATCATAAGCAATCATCAAAAAATTGAAGAAGAAAGTATGTTTAGGGGAAGTGAATTGTTCATTGATGAACTCAAATCCCTAAATCAGAAATGAGGATGACATGAAAATAGAAATTTATTCCCTAAGGGTTGCATAAATGCATTCTAATATACCTGTAAGTCAAAAGAAGAACCAATGCATCTATGAAAGAGATGCTTGGTTCAAAAATAGCAACAAGGCTTATAAAATTAAAACAAAAATATCACAACATTCTTAAGACAATTAAAATTCAAAAACATCAAACACAAGTCAAAATTGGCAAGGTTCAAAAAGAAAATGAAAATGCACAAGCAAACAATGTTCAAAAGATGATCAAACTAGAAACCCTAATTTGATAATGTTGGGAAAAATATCAAATCAAGTCCTAAAATCTATAAAAAAAAAATAGTTTTAGAATCCTAAGGGAGCATAAAGCCCTAATTTAATCAAAGGTTGACTTGAAAGTCAAGGGAGGTTAGCATATAAACCCTAACTTGAGGCCTAAGCAACTAAAATCACACAATTGATCAAATTAAATAAAAAATTCCAAACAAATATGATTCAATCAAGACAAATTCAAATCAAAATTAAAACATCAAGGTATAAACCTCAAGAGGTCAGAGAAGTCAACTTTTGGCATTTTTTATTAATAAAATTATTAAAAATTAAATCTTGAAAGGTTAATATATCAAATAAACCATGAAAAATATTTACAAAAGCAAAAATACTAAAAGTATTAATTCAAGGTCATAAACCAATTACATCTCATGAAAAAGGACCGAAATAAAATTGGTGAATCTTTTATACTTGAAAAGTATTTTAAAATCAATTAAATTGCAAAAATAAGCTATTATTCACATATTTTCTAAAATTAATCAAAAATTAGAAAAATATGAAATAATAATCAGAAATAAAAAATAAACCAGTCAAATAGCCTAGAATAATGTTTGTGTAATTTTTGTACCTTGAAAATGATTTTAACAAAAATTAATGAAAATATTACACAAAAATCAATTTATTAAGCTCTGATTTTTTTCACCAATCAAATAATTTCCAAAAATTAAGAAAAAAAATACACAGTCAGAAATAATATTCTAAGCCTACCATAATTTTTTCAGAATTTTTTATGAAATTTTGATCATGAAAATAAAATCAGCAAATCAATTAATTTAAAAATTACTTAAACAAGAACATAACCAATAGCAATCTGCCACACAATCATCTTCAACCTTATGTCGTTCCCTAACACGCGTTTAGACTCATACTATGCACCCATGTTTAGAACATTATAACTTAGTCATTTCTTAATCATTTTTACGATTCGAACCGCAATATAAAGACAATATGACAATGAACAAGTAGCAAATCATAGATTTCAAAAAGATCAACCACACATCAAGAAATCAAGCCACGAAAATCTTGAAGATCATCCAGACATGAAATTTCAGAACTTCATATTATGCAACATGCTTCAAAATAGGCACACGTATATTTCAAACCTATAGTTTGACCCGCTATACCCATGCATACATGCTTTATTTCATAAAAGATCAGCTAAAAATGAAGATTTAAGTTTGGAAACTTACCTTTTGAGTTGAGAAATAAACTCAATTGGTGCCTATGAACACAAAATGAAAATCACTCCTCTTGATCTCTAAGCTCCAATGAAGTATAATAGAGGAAGAAACGAGCACTTGAATGGAAGAAGAAGAAGCTTCGAAGGAAAAACTTGAAGATGAAAAAAAAATTTGGACCTGATTTTCTGGGAATGTAGGCGTCTAGGGCAAGAATGAATGAGATTGTGAGCTTATATAAAGCTCAGAGAGTGAGGGCATGATGGTCTTTGGGCCTTAAACATCTGGTAAAGGAATATTTTCAAAAAAATCAAAAAAATGAGGTTTGTGTTATGCTGTGCGTTTTGCTAGCCTTTGAGGTGTATTGTTGTGCATTTTGTCCTGCCCAGAATGAGTGGAATTAAGTGGAAAATGAATAAAAACATGAGCTAGCTTGGTAGTACAATTTGTGAGAATTTGCAAATTTGAAAAGTGTGCCAAAAATGGTAATGTACCATGTGAGTGGAGTTGTGTCTTATTTGGTAAGATAAGAATGAATGAATTTCGTGCTATCTCATGCCAACATGACGTGAAATCAAACAAACGCACAAACATACAGAATTTGCAAAATTGGCCATGGCAAGCAACTCTTTTGGTCAGTCAACTTGTAGCTTGAGCCATTCAAAATTTGCTCGTGCGTTTTCTTTGCATTTTGGGCCATGGATAGAACTCTCAGTGATCTCCACAATGAGATTTGAATCATGTAAAATGGTGGAGTATTGAGTGACATATCGTGCCTCAAAGGTTTAAAAAACAAGTCATGGATCCATATCTTGATGAATACCTGGCCAAAATGGATGATTCAAATCTTGTTGAAGAGATCTCATGGGGAACTACAGGATGCACACGTTAAATTTAAAAATTAAAGCCTTAGGAGGAAGAAATAGGCTTGGGAATTTTGCACTCCAGGTCTTTGTTGAAGTGTCTATCGTGCATGGCAAGGGAAAGCAAACATGGCCAGCAATTTTGCATATCTTGTGCATAAAACTTCAAACTCAAATATCTCTTAAATGGTGCATGTTTTAGAAATTTTACAGATTGACAAACTTGTAGAACTTTTCCCAAGCTTTCCAAAATTGTATAGTATCCAACCATTGAACAAAAATTGAGAAAGTTATGACATGTCAAAGTTCTATAGGGTGAACACTAAGAAATTTTTCAAACTTCAGATAACTTCAAGAACAAGTTAACCCTAATATCTTCAATTCTATTGATTAAATGGTGAATTTAGTTATGAAATATGAAAAGAGGATATTTGAATTAATGGTTGACCAAAAGTCCACTTAGTCAACTCCTGACTTTGACTTATTTTGACCAAAATGACCATTTTGCCCGTTGTGATGAATTGACTTGCTTCCAATAAAAATTAAACCTCAATCTTTCAACCATGGATGTTAAACAACATATAGAAACACATGAAATCAAGTTTGAGTGAAAAATATGAAGAAATCCTAATTATATCCAAAACCCTAATTTTGCACATTGTGTTAAGAGATAGCCAATCAATCTTCAAAACCTCAAATCTTCTGAATGCGTTGAGTAATTATTTGAAACATGATAACACAAATGATAATAGGAATATGATACTTCAAGAAATTGACTTAACCAAACCTCAAATTCACAATGGGCCAAGACCCTAATTTCATCACATGAATGACATAAATGAATTCCTCATCAATTATTTGCAAAACTTCAAATCTTGAGGAATAAATAAGACAAATGAGATGTCTTGACCTATAATACATCATTGTGACTTGAAAGATCCAAAGAAAAGAGAGCCTAAGACTCCCTTAGACCAAAATGCTAAAACAATCAACCTTCATAGCGTGTAGAGGACCTGAGAACCAAAGAACTTTGATCCTATCACAATGTATGAATGCAATGCAATATGATGAAACATAAGCCTAAATCAAGAGGGTAAATTTTGGGGTGCAACATATGCCCCTATTCAATCTCCTTAAACTTGATAAGCGAGAACAGGCAGAAACCTTCGAGCGTTCAAAGTGGAAGAGGATTTAATACAAAAGAAACCGAAAATTTACACTCTTGAGAAGGAGAGTGAAACTTTCCCAAAAAGAGCCAGAGAATGTTAGACTTAAGAACACCAAATGAAATTGGTTTTAAAGAGAAACAAATAACATAGCACTTTAACAAGAGGGAGGATCTAATGAATATTAGCCTTCCAAAGACATGTGTTAGGATGAAGCTATAACACAAACCATAATAAAGATGAGATAAAACTCAAACCCAAGGAGAATAAACAAGACTAAACTCCGGAAAGAATGTGCCAGGACAAAACTGTAACTCAAGGGTGGCGAGACGAAACTCAAACCATGAAATGAGATGAATTTCAAACCACGAAATGAGATGAAACCCAAACTAGAAGACTAGATAAAACTAAACTTCCAAAAAGTATGTGTCAGGACGAAACTAGATCACAAAGGGGGTGAGATAAAAATCGAACCATGAAAACTAGGTGAAACTAGATTCTAAAGAATGCTCCGGGACAAAACTGAAGCGACAGTTGCAATAATGAGATAATACTCAACTTAAGAATAGTAGATGAAATTAGGCTCTAGAAGAATGTGTTAGGACAAGACCAGATCACAGAAGCGGTGAGATAAATTTTGAACCAAGAAATGAGACGAAACTCAAACCAGAAGACTAGACAAAACTAGACTCTAAAAAGTACACAATAGGACAGTTATGAAAAGGGTCCTATACGCAAGGTGACTAGAGTACGCGATTCTAGGAACACCTGCTGGTCTCAACCATGGGTAAACAATGAAAATTGTGATAAACTGATGGTATGAAAGAGACAGGTCAACCAAGGATAGATAGTAGACAAAGTTGAACGAATCCAATGAGTGACATCAAACAAGAAAAAACTCGACTCGACAAAATTAGAAGAACAAAACTTTCTAGAAATGAGTACTAGGACAAAAAGTGGATTTTCACGCACGAGAAACGAGACAAAACTCGACCCATAACAAAGCGGTGAGAGTGCATGTTTCTCAAAGCACTTTCTGATCTCAAACTTGAGGGTAGACTATTGACGACACAAAGCAAGATAACACTCAACTCATGAAGACTAGTTTGGCTAAAAAAACTAGATGAGTACCAATACGACAACTGGATTTCATGCACAAGTAACAATACAAAACTCAACCCAAAGCAAAGTGATTAGAGCGTACTTCTAAAACACTTGCTAAAATAATCATCAGGACAAAACTGACATTCAAAAGGTATGTCGATGGACATTGAAATGAACCAAAAAAATAGTAGAGACTAAACCGATGAAATTACATCAGGGAGAAACTGGGCTACAACCAAAAAACATTGAGGAGACACTCAACCAAATTAAATGATTAACAAAATATTTGTGTGGATGAAAACCGAGATACTGGGGATAGAGATCTCGCTGGGGAAATGATCTGAAGTTAGCAAATTCACTGGGGAACACAGAAGCAATAAAAGCTTATGTTTCAATGCATGTTTGAATTATTATTTTATGGAGTATAGTTCCAAAAGATAATGGAAAAATTACACTTTGACAATGCAATGTCATGATGCATGATTAAATGTTTCACCGAGGAATGGCTAATCAAGAAGCTAATCAAACACCAAGCCAAAACTTGATAAGACTTGCAAAAATAAATTGCAAAATCCATTGGAGAGAAAAACTTCAAAGAGATGAAACTCTGTGCAGAGCAGGGAACTAAGTAACCGGTGGAAACAGGCTACAATCACTAAGAAGAGTTGCAAAAGTAAATTGCAAACTTTGCTAGAGAAAACCAAGTCAAAATTGTAGATTCTGATACAGAATACCAACAAAATTGGACAATGCAAGAGAAGATACCAAACAACATTGGATTTAACAGGAATAAAGATTCCTCTACCTTCATAGGGAACAACCAACCTCTAGTCAATGATAGGAGAAATTTTGTACACAAATCTTGCGGAGAGTAGATAACCGGAGCTTTAAGAAGTTCAATTGGAAATTTGAAGATAATCTTTGACAAGAAAAGTTCTCACTTGGGATAAAAGGGATTTGGGATAGGAAACCACAATAGCATACATCTCGGGTGATATAACTCTTATCACCAAACAACAGGATCGAACTCACTGGGGAGATGGGAGAGCCATTGGATATCAAATCCAAGTTAAATGATTCAACTGGGCATGAAGAAATAAGACATATCATATAAGACAACTCCACTGGGGAAATGAGAAATATTGGGCCACTATCTCGAAAGAAAATTTTCTTCGCTAGGGAGAGGAGAATCCTTGAATAAGAAATATCAAACGAATAGCTGATACACTAGGGAAAGGAGAGAATTCTTGAATAAGAACTTCCAAATGAAACAACTTGACTGGGGAATTAAAGAGGTCATCAATGATCACTTCGCCTTGGGAAATGAGCATTCTTTTTTTAACACAACAATAACAACTCCACTGTGGATACATATTCTTAACCAAGAAATCTTATCAATCGCAACTTATCAGACAAAAACTCTCCACCTAACGATACTCGGGAGAAGACAAGCTTAAGGTAAAATGGGGGAATCATTTGGCCACAATCCCTTCACTTTGGGAGACTTACTGGGGAGAAGTAGAAACTTCAGTGTTGCGGGGTATGTGCCCCAAGCTGGAGATATCTCATATAACCAAACCTTCCAATTAAATCAAACCAAATCTTCCCCAAGTCTAACATGAAGGAAACTCACTGCGGAAAATCACTGTAGAAACACAAATTGAATTGATCCAAGATAAGACACCGCTAAATATCACCAATTCTTTGAAAAGATTAGTTTTTGAATCAACATAATCAAGATCCTCTTCTCGGACAAGATTAAATTCTTCACTGATGTTCATGTTGCGAAACTCACTTGATGTCAAACACTTGTTTTGCATATAGAAGAATTATAATTATGACAATGAAAATTATAAGGCAACACTTATGTAAGTCTTGAAGTTTTTATATGAAAGCGATATCGCGGCTTCTTGTGGCCAAAACAATTTTTAGAATCAAACCTTTTAAAAAAAAATTTAGAATGACAACACAAACATATGACGCCAACGCAAAAATTAGAACATACTTTAGGAGTCAGGAAAACGCTATCTCTTCGTAGTATGCTTTCGAATTAACCCATGCTTCAGTTAGGATTTTTAAGGGTTGTAACGTAGCCTGGTTCACAGTTTTCAGAAAAAAGATTTTTAGGCTCAAAATATTTAGTGCCCATCCCCTTCGGGTTGTTCTCCAATCCCAAATTCAGTCAACTTGATACGAGCACTGATCTCTCAAAAGAGTTTGGTATGGCTGAGGAACCACTGAGATCTCTTAGACAAGCTTGATCAACCCACAAGCTTTTTGGACACGATAGCCCCTCACTTTCGATTTTGGTGTCTGATCACATGACTTTGTTCTTTTACTAAGAACTTTTCTGGCTTTCCAAAAATTTTCCCTTCCCTTTTTTGCCTAAGCGACTTATTACCAAGTTCGACTTAGCAGGCTTTCTAATATTTTTTCTTTTTCTTCTTTTTCTGCTTTTTTTTATTCTCTCCTTTTTTCAGAATAAATCGCGTGATCCCTACACCATCTTCAATTTGTTGGAAGTGATTGTGATTGTATGAGTCCTGGGTAGATTAGGGGTTCGATGATAAATGAGGGTTGACCGTTGCAATTTGGACTTTCCTCAGCCTTTTTTGGGGAATAACCATTGTTGTATCCTTTGATTGTGCACTTCTGAACGCTCGATTAGATTAACTGAACCCTACCCTGCCCTAGGTTAAGAAAAATGAGGGTTTTCTAAATAGAAAAGAAACTCCTAATTCAAGGCTCAAAGGGGTTGACGAGGGTCTATCTCCCTTATATCTCTGGTGTTTGAGAATTGAAAAAAGGCATGTGCATCTTCAACAGGGTTCTACTCGGAAGCATACAAACTAAAGATTTTATCATTTTAGTATCGTCATCCTCCCCCAATCTCTACTTAAGCGAAAGACTTGATGAAGTTGGCATCAATATGCGATCAAGTTATTTTATGAGTGATAACGAATGGATCAAGTGTTAACAAATGGATTACTTCAAGACAAAACATACTTAATTCATTAAAATTTTATTCACAAATAAACAAGTTTCTACATGCTAGAAATGTTTAAACAAACAAGCGAGAATGCAAATGAAAATGCAGTAAAGAAATCCCAAGATTGCCATTGTTGTGGAGACTTGACTTCGTCTGGACTTCTGGTTCCAATGACTTTGTGCACTCTTGATACCCTCTTGGACAAGAGATCCCACTTCTGATCTACCATTGACAAAATAGTCTTCGAATCGATCCAAACTCGAACCTTATCTATGGACGACAAAACGTCTTCAATCAAATGGTCAAGTGCCCTAGGGCGACATTCACAGGGGATTTTCTTCAAATGAAAGGATGAAATGTGTGAAGCGAAATTGCACTGAACGGACCACCAAATGACTTCTAATTCATGGAAGATACATTCAAAATTTGCGATTAAAAGCTATTTCTACTACATAGAAGAAATAATCAGATACTACAATCGAGAACTCATTTAATCTCATCTTTTACCACATAGGAATGAAACTTTACTAGATGAAGACTCTGAAATGGCTTGCCAAACGGATTTGGCCCTTGGAAATATAAATGGATTATAAAATAATGTCTTAAACAGAAGTAGGATAAAAATTACAAAAAATAGGTCACCATTATCCCAAACAGTAATATTCAATTTTTCAATTATCATTATCGAGCAAAACCATCAATGTTCTTCAAATGCAAATGATTATCATAAAAATATTGAATGTTTTTACAAACTAAACAGTTAAAAACAAAGAAGATAAAATCAAGCTTTTGGGCAAAAGAAGTTGTTCTTTTCATTAATTGAAAACTGGCCCGTAAATAGGAATTTACATCAAGATGCAACTTCTGTAAAGATGCATTTGCCCAAAAATAAACATAAAAGTGTTACGAAAATGGCAATGTGATAATAGATAACCAACAATTTTTATTCTGCTATTACTCATGTATCTTCAAATATGTCATCACTTTGCATTTGAAGAAGATAATTGGGTCAACCCCCATCCTTCAGTGCGCCTAAATGAAATAGACGTGATTATTCGCTTTGGAGCTTCGACCAGTCAAACAATCAAGTCTAGTTATACGAAGACTTTTTTCAACAAACCAACATTCACCGCAATTGGGAAGTCTTCACCATCCATAGTTGTAAGCATCATTGCTCCACTATAGAAAACCTTCTTGACCATGAAAGGTCCTTCATAAGTAGAAGTACACTTTCCCCTAGGATCACCTTGAGGAAGGATTATCCTTTTAAGAACCAAATCACCTGCCTGATAAGAGTGAGGGTGCACTCTCTTGTCATAAGCTTTTCTCATCCTTTTCTAATACACTTGGCCATGACACACCGCTGCCAACCACTTCTCATCAATGAGATTCAACTAGTCTAGTCGATTCTACACCAATTATGCTTCATCGAGTTCAACATCTTTCATAATTCTACAGGAAAAACTGCTTCCATCCCATATACAAGAGAGAACGGGGTTGCCCCAGTCTATGTGAGCACTGAGGTACAATAACCATGCAAGGAGAAAGGTAACATCTCATACCAATCCTTGTAGGTTACCACCATCTTCTACATAATTTTCTTAATGTTCTAATTTGCAGCCTCGATAGCATCATTCATCTTCGAGAAATACAGAGAAGAGTTGTGATGCTTGATTATGAAGGTTTCACAAAGCTCCTTCATCATCTTGTTGTTGAGGTTAGACCCATTGTCAGTGATGATCTTTTCAACGACCCCATAGCGACAAATGATATTGCGCTTGATGAACCGAGCAACGACCTCCTTGGTGACATTTTCAAAAGAGGCATCTTCAACCCATTTGGTGAAATAGTCTATAGCAACCAAGATGAAACAATGGCCCTTGGAAGTGGTAGGCTAAATCTTCCAAATTATACCAATGCTCCACATTGCAAAGGGCCATAAAGATGTCAGGACATTCAAAGGAACAGGAGGAACATGCATTTTATCAACATACACTTGACACTTATAGCAAATTCTGGCATGATTATAGCAGTCTATTTGCATAGTGGACCAATAATAACCCGCCCTCAGGATCTTTTTTGCCATGGTGTGACCACTAAAATAGGTCCCAAAAGCACCATCATGCATTTCTTCAATGATCTTTGTCGCTTCATTCTGGTCCACACATCTGAGCAATATACCATCGTGATTCCTCTTGTATAGAGTACCATTGTTGAGGAAGAACTTTGCAGCAAACCTCCTTAAGAACTTCTTATCTGGGATGGACGCTTCTTCTGGATATTCTTGGGTTTCTAGGTGCCTTTTTACATCGTAGAACCTAGGATTACCATCCAATTCCACCTCAGCTTCAAAACAGAAAGTTGGCTCATCCAATCTCATGATGGTGATCGAAGACGCCTCATTAGCCCACTTCACCTTGAACATAGACGACAAAGTGTCCAATGCATTTGCAAGGTGATTCTCCTCTATCAAGATATTCTCAAATGTGATCTCTTCAAAATAAGGAATCAAATTCATCACGTGCTCGCGATAAGGTATCAAGTTCTGATGACGAGTCTCTCAATCACCGTTAATTTGATTGATAACGAGATTAGAATCCCCAAAAACTTTCAAGAACTTGATACGCAAGTCAATTGCAACTTCAATCCCATAAATATAGGCCTCATACTCTGCCATGTTGTTGGTGGAGTCAAAACAAATTCGGGTTGTAAAAGCAATATGGAAACCATCAGGAGAAGTGATAACAGCTCCAACATTATTACCCATTTTATTCGAGGCACCATCGAACATCATCGTCCATCGTGACCCTAGTTCAGGTCCTTCCTCTGGGCCAGGAAGGTTGCAATCTCTGATGTACATGATGTCTTCATCCAGGAATTCAAATTTCACTGGTTGATAGTTATCCACAGGTTTGTGAGGAAGATAATTCTCCAGCACACTACCTTTGATGGCTTTCTGAGTAGTATACTGGATATCATACTCTATCAAAATCATTTTCCAACCAGAAACTCGACCGGTGAAAGATGGCTTCTCAAATATGAACTTGATAGGATCCATATTGAAAATTAAGTAGGTGGTATGTGTCAGCATGTATTGCCTCAAACGTTTAGCAGCCCATGCAAGTGCACACCACGTCTTCTCAAGCAAAGAGTATCTCGACTCTCAGTTAGTGAACTTCTTCCTCAGATACTAGATGGCTTATTCTTTCTTTCCAATTTCATCATGCTGACCGAGCACACAACCCATGGAATTTTCCAAAACTATTAGATACATAATCAACGACTTTCCCTCGACTGACGGTATAAGGCCCGGAGGATCTTGCAAATATTATTTGATTCTATCAAATGCCCTCTAACAATTATCATTCCAAACAACCTCTTGATCTTTCTTTAACAACATGAACAAAGGTTCACATGTAGCTGTAAGATGAGAGATGAACCTAGAGATGTAATTCAATCTCCCCAAGAAACCACTGACTTCTTTCTCTATTTTTGGTTCGGGCATCTCTTCAATTGCCTTTACCTTGGCAGGATCAACTTCAATGCCCTTCTCGCTCACATTAAAGCCCAACAATTTTCTTGATCTCACCTCAAAGGTGAACTTGTTCAGATTCAATCTTAGCCTGAATTTCCTTAGTCTTTCAAACAATTTCTGCAAATCGACTAGATGTTCTTCCTCTGTCCGAGACTTGGAAATCATATCATCAACATAAACTTCAACATCTCTATGCATCATGTTGTGAAACAGAGTGACCATTGCATACTAGTACGTTTCCCCTGCATTCTTCAAACCAAAAGGCATGACTTTGTAACAAAAATTTCCCTAAGGTGTAATGAAAGTAGTTTTTCCATATCATCTGGCGCCAACTTGATTTAATTATAGCCAGAAAAGCCATCCATGAAAGAGAACACCTTAGCTTGAGCAGTATTATCAACCAGAATATCAATGTGAGGGAGCGGAAAATCATCTTTAGGGCTCGCTCTGCTCAGATCCCTATAATCGACACACATTTTGACTTTACCATCTTTCTTCGGTACCGGCACGATGTTTCCAACCCACGGAGGATAAGAGACAACCTTCAAAAAACCAGCATCCAACTGCTTTTGTACCTCTTCTTTGATCTTCTTAGACATCTATAGGTGAGTTCTTCGAAGTTTTTGCTTGACCGAAGGACAATGTTGTCGAAGAGTTAGCTTGTGTACCACAATATCTATATCCAAACCTGACATATCTTCATAAGACCAAGCGAAAACATCAACATACTCACGGAGCATGTCTATCAGCCTTCTCTTCACACTGTCTTCTAAATCGGCCCCTATGTTGACTTCCTTTCTTGCCTGCTTCGTACCCAAATCAATTAATTCCAAAGGCTCCTCATGCGGCTGAATAACCTTTTTCCTCTTGTTCTAACAATCTGGTATGAACATGTATCTGCATGATTGATTTTGTGTTTTAGTGATAATGTGTAAAAAATAAAGACATTGCCATTTTCCCCCTTTTTAAAAAAAAACAAATAAATAAATGATAAAAGTAAAAATATGGGATGAAAAAGAACACAAAAAATTTGAATGAAAAACGTCCTTTATTTTATGATAAAAACTTGTGAAAGTAAAACATGATGACCCTACACAATGGTTATCTACTTCTTGGGAAGAGCGTAGGAATTATGAAATGATAAAGAAAACAAGAAAAATTACTCCTCAATAGTTGTGACTTGAATGGTGTCCACATACGTCCAATTATTCAATTCTCAGTCAGGTATGCATGGGCGAATCCAGTCTTCTATGTTAAAATCATCATCTTCATCATCAATTACATTGACTTGATCCTTCTTTCTAATGCCAGCGCTTGCAAACTTGACAAGAGCGGACAAATCAAGAGCCTTGAGAATTTGTCTTTGCAAAATTGGATCAAAACCCAAACCAAACTTGTTAAACATCGGGGTAACCTCTACAACACTACCCCAACTTTCGGGGCGACCAACCTCAATCAAAGCTTGAGCATCTCTCAACGAAGCCAATGATGTCTTAGGTTTCTTCCTCTCTGAAACAACTGGCCAGACAAATCATCTGATACATCTGGGATATATCAATGAAGTCGCCATCGAACGTTTTTTATCCTACCGAGTTAGAAAGGTAAACATCGAGTAAACCTGAGAGAGAGGAATCACGGTCTAGTAACTGAGAGATCAGATAAGGAAGTATGTTACGCGAGGGGAAGGTATTAGCACCCCACTCGCCCGTAGTACTCTATGATATCCACTTTTATTTTCTATATGATGGGTGTAAAGGTCTAACTGTATCTGTATATGAGGTATAATGCATGCAATAAGAAATGAGGAATAAAGAAATAAAGAAAGGAATAAAAGAAGGAAAACACAAGGAAAATAAGAAAATATTTACAAAGGTTGCTCGATCAATCCCAGCGACAGGATGCCTACGTATTCTCTCGTGCAATGGGAAAGCCAGAGCGTCACAGTTCGGCTCACATATTTTGGTTGGTTTGTGTTTTTTAATTTAGAAGACGAGACAACAAATAATGATAATGAAACATCTTCCATGATGACGAAACATCAGCTAAGAACGAGATGACTGTCATACCCCAATTTTTGACCTAATATACCACCTTACATTTGCATCATTGCATCACTAATAGTTCAGAACAGGATTAATCGGGTGTAGCTTCTACAGGTCAAAATTAGGGTTTCACAAATTTTTCATCTGATTCAAGAGGTAATCAATTAGGGTTTGAGTTTCACTCACCTAAATTGATATATATTAATCAACCATCAACCTCTGATCTTCAGATATCAAATTTTTCCTCATGATCTATCGAGGATCGACCAATTAGGGTTTTCATCGAGGATAAGCAATCACTGATTTTCTGATCAACGAATGACTTTTTTGATTGGAGATTGGTCTTCATATCTTCAAAACAACATCTTGACCTAATTTCTGGATTCAAAACATCACAGAAGTTCACAGAATTCATCAGTCAATTTTTGGATCATCTTATGAAATTTCATCTGCACTAAAAAGTCAAACTTTGACTTTTGGTCAACTTTTTCAAGATAAAACTTTTTCCATCATCAAAATACTTCAAATGATCCATCATGATCATAAAAAATCAAGAAATTTGGAAAAGTCAACAAAAAGTCAAAATTTTCAACACTTAGAAAATTTTTCAAGTGTTAAAATTTCACATTTTTTCCAAACTTCATGGCATTTTTTCACATAGTTCCATTTGGAACTAGAAAAAACTCAAAACATGAAAGTTGTAGCCCTTGAAAAAAGCTTTCCAAAATGTCAAAGAACTTGCAAATCCATGGTGGCTAGCTATACTTTTGATTTTGAAACATAGAGCTCCAAAACCATGGATTTTCAAGTACAACTTTCAAAATTACAAGTCATTTTTGAGTTTTTCTCCTTCTAGAAGCCATGCCACCTAGCCAAGAAGGATAGAGCTGATAAAAATCAGTTGAGAGGTAATTATGATGGGATAAGATCAAGTTGAATTATTTAACCATGGTTAAAAGGAAGCTTCCTTTGCATTTATGGCAAAAATGACTTTCTTGCCCTCTAAGGCAAGTTGTCCAAATCCAAAGCTATGCCAAAACAAGCTTTCTCATTTCTTTCTTAAAATTCAAGTAACATAGTTAAAATTGAGAATCCTTGCATTTTTCAAAACTTATGAAAAACTATGAAAGATTTGGTGTCTAACATGTCATAAACATCATTTAGAACTTGTTTGAAACTTAAAATCAATATAAGAATCACTAAAAACCAGATTTGCATTTCATGTTTCCAAAGCTTGCAAAAACTGCCTTATCATTCAAACAGTCAATTGGCTCGAGCTAACCTTGGTTCTTTGACTCAAACATCATCAACATACTCCATATGGATGATGCAGATCATTAACCTTTACCTGTAACACCTCTAATATCAAATTCGAGTTTCACTTTGAAGCATGTGCAGGTGGACTTGGTTGGAATGATTCAGGCAATTTCAAAGTGAGCAGACCATCCTCACACAATCCTTGAAGTTCACTGGTGCTATAGCAATCATTAAACAACAACTGGAAACACTCCATTGAAGATTTCGATCTCAGCTTCAAGAGGTAAGAACTCAAACTTCGAACTCCTTGATTTCTTGCTTCCACTTTAAAAAGCTCTTGGCCGTTTTGTTTCTGCATCATCACTGATCATTAACCCTCAATCAATTGCTTAAATCCATAATCATACACGATTTCAATTTGATTTTAAAGAATTAGGGTTCTTCATGATTTCTGGGAATTTAATCATGTTAAGCTAAAAATAAATGAAATTAAACCACATCATCATGTGCCTGGTTCAATTTCAATTAAGTTTGATGTTTACATCGAGCAATTTTATTGAGAAACAAAGAAACCATGGTTGATTGAAGGATTGGGGAAGAAGAAGATTAGTGCGCGCGTTTTTTTAAATTCAAATGTCCAGTTTGTAATATAATTAATTGGTTTGAACTCAATACACGGATGTATTGCCGCCCCAGCGGTTGTCAGCTCACTCTTAAGTCATTCCCTTGCCACGCCTTGCCCAATGGTCCCGGGTTCGAGTAGCCTTGGGACCATTTTTGCTAAATTTTTCATTTTTACTTCATATTTTTATCAAACTTTGACTCTTTCAAAACCCAATCAAAACTCCTCATTTTGAGGTGATTTTTTGTACACTTGTCGATTAACATGTCTATTTTATGATAGTGTCAAAAAAATTCAAAAAAACTTTCATCTGATTATATTTTTATCGAGCCGAAAATGATACTTTTGAGTACTTTTCAAAGCACTTTCAAAGGTAATTTTTTCAAACTTTCGAGGCCCGATTCTTTTCCAAACTTCTCACAAGTATATTTCACTTTTCAAAAACACTTTCAAGATCTTTTTTTCAAAACTTTTGATTAAACTTACATCTTTTTCCATGATCGATCCGATTTGACGATAAAACCGAATTCGTTTTTTCCTCGAATTTCTTAACCGATCATGGGCCTCCCTTACGGTGTAAGTCCCAAAATTCTTTTATGTACATACATATTTCCTTGTACATGTCAAACTCTTTCATGTACATATTAATTCTTACTTGTACATAATACATATGCTTTTTTAAATACTCAAGTACAGACAAACTTTCTCCGTTTGTTTTCATATACACTGAATACCATTGGTATTAAAAGGAGCATTATTCCCGGTGAAACTGCTTTTAAACCAATGGGCCTCCCTTACGGTGTAAGTCCCAACCCTCCTATGTACATCCACACCTCCTTGTACATAAATACTCGTTCGTGTACATATTTACTTCCTTGTACACAATTCAAACTTGTAAATAATCAAGTTACGCTCGTTTCAAACGTTCGTTTTACACACACTTGTTTATATTACCTTCATAAACTCTTGTAAATAAACTTTACATGTATTGTTTATATTTCCTTCATAAACTCATGCGAATAAACTTCATACGCTTGTTTATACAACTGTCTAGTTATAACATAACAACTAGTCTAACCAATAGGTTCCCTGCAAAGATAGCCTCCTCTTGGACTTTGTACAAGGTAACTCATTCATTTGAGTTCAGCCTCCTCTTAGGCTTCATATAAGAAAACTCATTCATCTGAGTTTAGCCTCCGCTTAGGCTTCATATAAGACAACACTCCCCTGTTGAGTCAGCCTCCTCTTGGGCTTTGTTCAAAAGAACTCCTCATTGAGTTTAGCCTTCTCTTGGGCATCAAACAAGAAAGAGACCAGGAAATCTCTTAACAGCCTCCTATTGGGCTTCCAATACAAAGAATCACCCGCGCTAGGATAGAACCCAGAGAGTATAATTTCTCGGTGAAATTGCTCTTAATCCTAAGAGGACGGTTTCCCAGTGAAATCCCTCTTAAAGCTAAAGCCAGCCATACCCTATAGCTTCCTCTTGAGCTTCGTACAACGACCCTCGATGACCCTCGGAATTCCTCCTCTTGGGCTTACAATACAAGGACCCATGGGCTTCTTAAAAGCATCCCCCTAATCCAATCAATTTCTCCTAGAGGTTTAGATATCTGTCAACTCTATGGAAGAAGTATCTCATCTATCACATCACATACAATAAAAACTTTTCAAACTCTTTTCAAAACAAAAACATCTCTTAATCGTAAGTGGTAACGCTTGTACACTCGAGCAAAACACCCAATGCTTACAATTAAAAGAATCAATCATCTTTCAAAACATCTTTCTAAAACTCGTAAGTGGTAACGCTTGTACACTCAAGCAAAACACCTATAACTTACGACGAAAGATTCAATCAATCAAACTTTTCAAAATGTATGTGATGAAATAGATTAGATAAATTTTTCATTAAGATGACATTTGTCTGTGTCTCTTAATAACATCCAGTTGCTTCCACTAGCATAAGTGGGAACTACGATTGCTCTGACTTTCTCAACATCCCTTTGAGAATACGTAGGCACAAGGTCTCATCCTTGGCGAGCAAATTTCTTTCTCCCTCAAACCAAACAAACCATAGATCCCTTTAGATCCGAGCTACAAATGCTCTGATTCCCATTAAGGGATATGTATGCAGAAGATCCCAATGATCTTTGCGAGCACAATAATAACAAAACCTAGGATCCCACATAATCTACCTTTCTTAAAATCCCAAAGGAGAAACTTTCCCTATCATAGAAATACCAATTAAAACACACAAACATATAAAACATATTCATATATAAAGCTATAGATAACTATATATATTTAGGGTGCTCCATCTATTCCCTTTATATAACAAACCCCCTTGCCCGGAATCTCCCCAATGTGTTACGTCTAGTTTACGCTAGTCGTGATGCATATCATATCAATTAAGGGTATTAACAGCTTTCCCCTTTTTCATAATCATTTTTCTTGTGTTGAAAATAATAAAGCTTGATGCTCGCGGCATCTTTCAAAAGAGTAAATCGTTTCGAGCCAGAGAATCCGAATTCATATTCGATTCCCTCGCGCGTCACTTTTTAACGCGAACAGAAAAAATGGTGACTCTGCTGGGGAGTACGCTAAATTTTGATTTTCAAAAAAATAGTGACTCTGCTCAAGAGCACCAAGCTTTTTTGTTTTCAAAAAGAAAAAAAAAGGGGTTAAGCTTTCATATGTGCATATGTTTGTTTTCCTTTATGGTGTGTTTTCGCGATTTCATCTGATGGAAAGAAATCCTAACCCGGATTTAAGAAACATTTTAAGATCTAGGTGGGGGTATAGTCCTATTAACTTGTGAGAAGTCTCAGTACTTATGGAGTTAATTTGAGATCCCTCTCTTAGTGGAGGTTGTCTTGGGAGTATTTGTGTTTAGCAAGTATTTGCGAAGACATTTTGCTTTCAAGAGAACTAACGGTCGAGTGGTCAGAGAACACATAACCCATTCGCCATTTAGGATGTAGTGCAAATTATTCAGCGTAAGCCTAGAATAATTGTCATGCGAGACTACGATCAGCGAGTTTTTCTTGAAAATATTATTGGACTTGAGTATTCAACAAATCCGATAATATTTCAAAGAGAAGCGTTGAGCCTGTATTATCAGAGAACCC
This sequence comes from Vicia sativa, assembly GCA_021764765.1. NCBI lineage: Eukaryota > Viridiplantae > Streptophyta > Magnoliopsida > Fabales > Fabaceae > Vicia > Vicia sativa. The sequence goes on along the minus strand of CM038796.1, from coordinate 66,662,241 downwards.
ATTTCACGATGAATAAGCCCTTAGAACTTATCCACGCTTGATTCTTATCGCTGGCCTCATGCTCGTGACTTCAACGCTTGACCGTGTGTATAACTACTAACCATGTTTGTAGCATTCATGCATTCATTCAAAAAACTTCATTTCTCTTCCCATTTCCAAAGAATTTAGAGATTTTCTTTGTAAATATTTTAGGTTAGAGTGATGGACGCGGAGGAAGATTCACCAAGAGATACAGTTTTAGAATTCCTGATGTAGGAAAGTTGAAAGAGTTAGCATCCTTGGTAGAAGATCCCTCGGATTTCAGAAAACGCTATGGAACTCTTTTAACTGTCCTGAACACTAACGTCGATGAAGGACTTCTCAAAACTTTTGTTCAGTTTTACGATCCAGTTTATCGCTGTTTCACTTTCCCTGACTATCAGTTGATGCCTACTTTGGAAGAGTACGCACACATACTAGGTATCTCAGTATCGGATAAGGTTCCTTTTAATGGTTTGGAAGCCATTCCTAAGTCACCAGTCATTGCAACGATGACTCACTTAAAGAAATCTGAGATAGACAAGAACCTAACTACCAAAGGAAAACTCTTAGGACTAACTTCGAAGTTCCTAATGGAGAAGGCTCTTAAATTTTCTGAAGCCGGTAGTATGGTAGCCTTTGAAGCTATTTTAGCTTTACTCATCTATGGATTGGTGTTGTTCCCCAACGTCCCAAGTTTCGTTGATATCAACGCCATAAGGATTTTTTTGATTGGAAATCCTGTTCCCACTTTGCTTGGTGACACGTATTTCTCCATTCATCATAGGAATCGTCAAGGAGATGGAACTATTGTGTGTTGTGCGCCTCTGTTTTTCAAATGGATTGTATCACACTTGCCTAAATCTCCTATCTTCCGCGAAAACAAAGACGATTGGCAATGGTCTCGAAGACTCATGTCTCTTACAAACGACGATATCCATTGGTATACCTTGGCAGAAAATGAGATGGAAATCATTGAAAGTTGTGGAGAATTTGCCAATGTACCTCTCATTGGTACGAAAGGAGGAATCAACTACAACCCATTCTTGGCGAGACGTCAACTCGGATACGCAAACTCTAGTAAACCTCTTGGTTTTACAGTAGAGAGTTACTTCTATCATGAAGGGGAGGATTCCTAAGGTTTGAAAGCCAGAATAATCAGAGCTTGGCATCACATCCGAAGGAAGGAAAAAGGTAATGCAAGGAATTGTGTAGCCATGGAAATCTACACTTCTTGGGTAAAGAAAAGAGCGAAGGAATTCCGAATGCCTTATGCTTATGAGGAACCTATGATCTCAACAGCTTCCAAATCAACAATTTTTCCCGTCGAGACTATGGGAGAATACCAAGAAGCTTTGGCCAAGATGAGGCTAGAGAAAGAGGCTTTGGAAGACAAGTTCCTTAAGACTGATCTCGAAAATGAGAAGCTTAAGAAGCAGGTCAAAGATCATGAAAAGACGTTTTACTTCCAAGATGAATGGCTCATGGAGAAAGATGAGAAGATTCGTCAGAAAGATAATGTGATCAAAAGATACATCAAAGAAAGGAAAAGAAAGCTTGAGGAAATGACAATCAGCAATCCTGCTCCCGACGAGTGGAAGAAAGTCATCAGCAAGCTAAAGGCCGAGAAAGCTGAACTGAAAGCTCACTATGGGAAGGAAATCCTAAAGTTGAAGCTACATCAAGCCTTTGGATCTTCATCCGACGAAGACGATTAATTAGTTTAGATTGTAATTTTTATCATTTATTTTATCATTTGTACGAGTTGTGCTCAAAAACAAAAATTGTTGTAATCTTCTTTCAATAATTAATAAAATAAGTGTTTTCCATCCAAATATTTGCCATAAATTTCTCTTTTAGCGTAAATTCATTGGAAATTTTTTTCTTTGCATTCATAATCATGCATCATACTTTGCACATCGAGTTTGTTGTTTAGAGTCTGATCTTTTGGAATTTTTTCCAGAAAGGAAAAGGTCGCCAAGCTGTCGCATCTTAGAGTTTCTCGACCACGTCCACAACCAACTCGTACATACAATACACGTTCAAAAAGAAGGAAAATAATGGAAGGTTTTGAGCAAGAAAATGTTGAGCTTCGTAGCACGGTGACAACGCTGCAAGAAGAGTTGGAGAGACTCACCTCTTTGGTAAGTTTATTGGCAAGCAAAGTCGAAGCAACATTAAGCCAAAATCAAGCGATGATTTCGAGACCACTACTACCAGCTTCAACTGCAGCCAAGAGTTCACTCTTCAAGATGCCGAACGTTATCCATGGGGCATGCCTTTCAATTTCGGCATCGGATTTCGTCAACCTACTTCTCAGGTGCAAACAACCACGCTTGATCTGCCTACTTTGCAGAACTCAACACTTACTCCACAACATGGAGTAACCTTTCCGCAAGTCACTATGACGGTTTCTCAACCAATCATGACGAACTCAGCTTCTGTAGTTCACACTACTGCAGATGAAGAAGTCTATCATAATCCAGGCGACAACACGAATCCTCGTGGCCAGATGGATAATCTCCAAGAACAACTCCATAAGATGCAGCTTGAGATTAAAACAATCCGTGGAAAGGAATTGTTTGGGAAGAACGCCCATGATGTTCTCGCGTAAGGATACCCGCAAAGTTCAAAGTCCCTGACTTTGAAAAGTATAAAGGAAATTCCTGCAGAGTCATCTTACGATGTACGCTAGGAAAATGTCTACGTACAACGATAATCACCAATTGTTAATTCACTATTTCCAAGACAGTCTCACCGGTGCCGCACTGAAGTGGTACATGGGACTAGACAGTGCGAATATCAAGACATTCAACGACTTAGGCGAAGCCTTTGTCCAGCAATACAAATTCAACTTGGACATGGCTCCAGATCGGGATCAACTCCGCTCCATGTCTCAGAGGGAAAAAGAGACATTCAAAGAGTACGCCCAACGTTGGAGGGAAATTGCTGCCCAAGTCAACCCACCGTTAGAGGAGAAGGAAATGACCAAGGTTTTCTTAAACACTCTTGGCCCATTTTACTACGAACGAATGATCGCCAGCGCTCCCGGAGATTTCACCGAGATGGTAAGCATGGGAATGCGGTTAGAGGAAAGAGTTCGAACAGGACGTCTGGTCAAAGAAATAGGATCTTCCAGTGGTACCAAGAGGGTTGGAACCGGTTTTCCAAAGAAAAAGGAACATGACATAGGAATGGTATCCCGAGGGAAACCACGAAAGAATGTCAGCCGACAACAACAGGTAGTTGCCATAGCACCCACTATTAATACAAGTCCAAATACAGGAATAACTCCTCAATTCCAGCAAGCTCAACAGCCTCGACAACAGGCTCAATAATTTAACAATCAGAACCTTGCGCCACGGGTCTCGCAATTTGATCCAATTCCGATGACGTACACAGAACTATATCCTGCATTAATAGAAAGGAATCTTGTGCAAACAAGGTCACCACCTCCGGTACCAGACAAATTGCCATGGTGGTACAAAGCGGACGTATCTTGCCCTTTTCATCAAGGGGCACCGGGTCATGATCTTGAGCATTGCATCGCCCTAAAAGCTGAAGTACAAAGGTTAGTAAGGTCTAATCTTCTTTCCTTTAGGAACACAAATCCAAATGTGCAAGCAAATCCACTTCCCAGTCACAGTGGACATACAGTGAATTTGATACTAAGAAATACAGATCGGTATCTTGTCACAGACGTGAATCTAATTAGAGAAAGCTTGGTATAACTCCATGATACATACAGTACAATGGGTGCTTTCGTTAAACACGATTACACGGCTTGCAGCATCTGCTTCAAGGATCTTCGAGGATGTCCAACCATAAGAGCATACATTCAACGATTATTAGACATTGGTGACATACAGATCTTCAGAAATAGAAATGACTATGACGTAAATATGGTAGGGCATTTTCCGCATGAGCTTTTAGTCTCAGATATCAACTCGGAAATTCCCGAAGTAAACGTTATTGTCCCCTGTTTCAATATGCCCAAGCATGTGGAGATTGAATATAACGATTCGAACGTTCCAGGATCTCCTTTGGTGATTTGCCTACCCGGTCCTGTTCCATACAGTTCTAACAAAGAAATTCCCTATCAATACAGTGCGACTATGATAGAAGATGGGAAGGAGAAACCCATGCCAATTATTCCAGCCAATGTCAACATAACTGAGATCGGACGAGTAACGCGAAGTGGACGAGTACATACTCCGTTGCCACCAAGGCCGCCTATTGTCCCTGTTGTCAGACAAAATCCAGTTGATATGCCTCCCGAGAATCCCACAAGGATTCCCGTTGTTAATCCAAGCCTAAATGTTGGTCCGTCTGAAGGAACCAACGTCAATTCAGATTTTGATGAGATACTAAAGTTAATCAAGAAAAGTGAGTACAGAGTTGTAGGTCAACTGATGCAGACTCCCTCCAAAATTTCGATACTATCTCTACTTCTGAATTCCAAAGCCCACCGAGAAGCTTTGATGAAAGTGCTAGATCAAGCTTATGTAGATCATGACGTGACTACAGATCAATTTGGTGGAATTGTGGGCAACATAACAGCTTGTAACAATTTAAGCTTTAGTGACGAAGAACTTCCGGAGGAAGGGAAAGATCACAATCTGGCTCTGCATATCTCAATGATTTGCCAATCAGATTCTCTGTCCAATGTACTAGTGGATACTGGTTCATCTTTAAATGTAATGCCCAAAACGACTCTTGCTCGTTTGTCTTACAAAGGAACACCGATGAAGTTCATTGACATAGTGGTAAGTGCCTTTGATGGGTCAAGGAAATCTGTTATTGGGGAAGTCGACCTTCCAATGACGATTGGTCCACATACCTTCCAAATCACCTTCCAGGTCATGGATGTGCCAGATGCTTATAGTTGTTTACTAGGAAGACCATGGATACACGAAGCAGGAGCTGTGACATCCACTCTCCATCAAAAACTGAAGTTCACAGTAAATGGAAAGCTAGTAACCATCATTGGTGAACAAGCGTTACTAATAAGCCATTTATCCAGCTTTTCTTTCATCACAACCAACGACGTCGAAGGAACACATTTCCAAGGACATCCGTTAGAAGATGATTCTACAAGCAAAAGCAAATCATCTATCTCCTCATACAAAGAAGCAGCGCAGATAGTGAAAGGCGGTAATGCTGCAGGTTGGGGACAAGTAATAAAACCTGTCAACAACGAGACAAAGGCCGGGCTCGGATTTGCTCCAGTATTTCCTAAAGACAATAAAAGGGATGAAACACTTCGCCCAATCAGAGAAGTATTTCACAGTGGGGGTTTCTTAAACCCTGTTCTTCAAGAGGTTAATGTTCTTACCAATGAAGGTGATGAAGACGATCTCTCCGGATCTGAAGAGTGTAGCACTTATCTCACCAGCTCTGAATATATGTCTCAGGAAGAATCGTACGCACTGTTCTATCCTCCTACTAATCAATTCAAAGGCATGTCCTAACAAAAGAATGAAAATCCACCTATCCCTTCTGAAGTTTGGGATACCTTGGGAGAACCAAGTGGAAAGTTTGACTACATGGTGAAATACACCGTGCCTGAAAGCTCAAAAATCAGAATTGAAGATATCCAGCCAACTGGATAGGGTGATTCTTTTGAGTATCCTAGTCAACCAGAAGAGGTGTACACATCTTCCCGGTCTCAGCAACCAATTGAGGTTCCGAATGAAGATCTCTGCTTTAATGCGCCCGTGGAATTTGTTAAACCAGATCTTGACTATCACTACATCAACGTAATTACTGAAGAGCAGGGATACGATTCGGGATACGAATTAGAAAGTGTCGCCGACAATGAGTCCCTTTACTCAGAAGATTGTAGAGTACATCCCCAGAGTTCAACACAAATGCCAATAGAAAGTGCATATGTTGTATCCCATGCTTCTTGATCTGTCCATCAAGCAGAAGAAGATCGTTTCCGCAGCACAAAAGGCAAGGTCAATCGTCCAGAGTCTTCAAAGCCTGTTCGACCAACGACCAAAGTCTATTCAAGAATTAAGCCAAGTGGAAAATTACCAGAGTACCTCGATTTCCAGGGAGTTCGCCACTATTGGAAGCCTGTTGAAGTTCGGACTAATGTCCATAGTTCTAAGTAGTTTATCTTTGCTTTTGTTTTGAACTCTCGCTTCGCCCAAAGCGAAGAGATATTTTATAGGGTTTAGCTTTTAAATAATTTCTCTTTGTCTTGCCCAAGACGAATGAGTTTGTATTTTAGGGCCTGTTTCATATTGAATCATAAATAAACGTTGTTTTGATTCCACACTTTGTGTTTGTTTTTCGTTTTACCCTTTCTTGGAAATGATAATCCTAAAAACACAATAAAAATCTTCAAAAAAAAAAATATAATAATAATAATCTGCATACACTTTCGCAATTAACTCTTTCTAAAAAAAAACAATAAAAAAAGAGAGTTAATTAATCAAACATAAATCAAATATGCAGATTAGCAGATGGACAAATCTATTGAACGCAACAACTCTATGCTCTCTCCCAACTTTGAAATCCCCAGTGAAGTCGCCGAGGAAGAAGTTGAAGAAGAGATCCTGATGATTTCTCCACTACTTAAGCACGAGGAAAGAATCATTCAGCCTCACAAAGAGCCTTTGGAAGCAATCAACTTGGGTTCTGAGGAACACAAAAAGGAAGTGAACATCGGAGCTCTACTCGACAGCAACGTCAAGAGCAAACTGATAGATCTTCTCAAAGAATATGTTGATGTGTTCGCTTGGTCCTACCAAGACATGCCGGGTTTAGATACCAGCATCGTGGAGCATCACTTGCCATTAAGACCGGAGTGTCCACTAGTTAAACAAAGACTGAGAAGAGTTCACCCTGAAATGGCCGACAAAATCAAAAAGGAAGTTCAAAAGCACCGACGCAGTTTCCTCGTCACTCAATATCCTCAATGGCTAGCCAACATAGTGCCTGTCTCCAAGAAAGACGGAAAGGTCAGAATGTGTGTTGACTACCGGGACTTGAACAAAGCAAGTCCAAAAGATGATTTCCCATTACCGCATATCGACATGCTAGTGGATAGTACCGCAAAGTTCAACGTCTTTTCCTTCATGGACGGTTTCTCTGGCTACAATCAGATCAGAATGGCTCCCGAAGACATGGAGAAGACATCTTTCATCACACCATGGGGCACTTTTTGCTACAAAGTAATGTCGTTTGGATTAAAGAATGCAGGTGCAACTTACCAGAGGGCAATGACTACTCTCTTTCATGACATGATGCACAAAGAGATCGAAGTCTACATAGACGACATGATAGCAAAGTCGACAATCAAGAAGCATATAGAATATCTCTTGAAGTTGTTTCAATGACTAAGGAAATTTCATGAATCCTAACAAATGCACCTTTGGGGTAAGATCCGAAAACTCCTAGGTTTCATCGTCACCAAAGAGGTATTGAAGTTGACCCGACAAAGTCAAGGCTATTCAAGAAATGCCTACGCGTAAGAGGATTTCTTGAAGGTTGAATTACATCTCCAAATTTATTTCTCAAATGACTGCTACTTGTGGGCCGATATTCAAGCTTCTCCGCAAAAATCAAGAAGTTGTGTGGACAGAAGATTGCCAAAGAGCGTTTGACAGTATCAAGGAATATCTATCAGAACCTCCAATACTAATCCCTCCAATTGAAGGAAGACCATTAATCATGTACCTGACCGTGCTAGAAGATTCCATGGGCTGCGTGCTTGGACAGCAGGATGAAACTTGTAAGAAAGAGCATGTCATCTACTACTTGAGTAAAAAGTTCACAGACTGTGAAACTCGTTACTCCATGCTCGAGAAAACATGTTGTGCTTTGGTAAACGCCTCCAAGACATGATCAATCATACGACTTGGTTAATCTCCAAAATGGATCCAATCAAGTACGTCTTTGAAAAGCCTACTTTAACAGGAAGAATTGCTCGATGGCAGATGCTATTATCTGAATATGACATCCTATACCGTGCCCAGAAAGCGGTCAAAGGAATCATTCTTGCCGATCACTTGGCTTATCAACCGATCAACGAATACCAATCTCTTAAGTTCGATTTCCCTGACGAGGATGTTATGTACTTGAAGATGAAAGATTGTGATGAACCGCTACCTGAAGAAGGTCCTGATCCAGAATCTAGATGGGGCTTAATCTTTGATGGAGCAGTTAACATTTTTGGTAATGGAATTGGGGCAGTCATCATCACTCCCGAGGGTTGTCATATCCCGTTTTCCGCCAGATTGCGATTTGATTGCACCAACAACATCGCAGAATATGAGGCTTGTATCATGGGTATCGAAGAAGCCATCGACTTGAGGATCAAGATCCTTGACATATATGGAGATTCAACACTTGTGATCAACCAAATCAAAGACAAGTATGAAAATCATCATCTTGGTTTGATTCCTTACAGAGATTATGCAAGACGTTTGTTGACTTTCTTCAACAAAGTTGAACTGCATCATATCCCTCGAGTTCAGAATCGAATGGCAGACGCCTTGGCTACTTTATCTTCCATGTTCAAAGTCAGTAATTGCAATGATATGCCTAAGATCCGTATCAGACGCCTCGAAAGACCTGCATATGTATTTACAACTGAAGCAGTCTTCGATAATAAACCGTGGTTCCACGACATCAAACGCTTCCTTCAAACTCAAGAGTACCCACTCGGAGCAACATACAAAGACAGGAAAACTCTAAGGAGGCTTTCTAGAAATTTCTTTCTAAATGAAGATGTGCTATACAAAAGAAACTTCGACATGGTCCTGCTCAGATGCGTTGACAGACATGAAGCAGACACGATCATCCATGAAGTGCATGAAGGATCCTTTGGAACCCAGGATACTATTCGATAACGATGGAATCCGATTGTTGTAGACACGTCAAAAGATGTCACAAGTGTCAGATCTACACAGATAAGATCCATGTGCCACCAACTCTACTCAACGTTCTCTCTTCTCCATGGCCTTTCTCCATGTGGGGCATCGACATGATTGGGATGATCGAACCAAAAGCGTCCAACGGACATCGCTTCATTCTACTAGCTATTGATTACTTCACCAAATGGGTCGAAGCAGCGTCTTACGCCAATGTTACAAGACAAGTGGTTGTGAGGTTCATCAAGAACAACCTTATTTGCCGATATGGAGTTCCAAGTAAGATCATTACAGACAATGGATCAAACTTGAACAACAAAATGATGAAAGAACTGTGTGAGGAATTCAAGATCGAGCATCATAACTCATCTCCATACCGGCCAAAGATGAATGGCACCGTCGAAGTTGCCAACAAGAACATCAAAAAGATCGTCCAGAAGATGGTCATTACTTACAAAGACTGGCACAAAATGCTACCATTTGCTCTACATGGGTATCGTACTTCAGTACGCACTTCAACAGGGGCAACTCCCTTTTCTCTAGTATACAACATGGAAGCAGTGCTCCCCGTAGAAGTTGAGATTCCATCAATAAGAGTTCTCATGGAAACTAAGTTATCTGAGGCTGAATGGTGTCAAAGAAGATACGACTAGTTGAACTTAATCGAAGAAAAGCGCCTGACCGCTCTGTGTCATGGACAACTATATCAAAGAAGGATGAAGAAAGCCTTTGATAAAAAGGTCCGACCTCGTGAATTCCGAGAAGGCGACCTCGTGCTTAAAAAGATTCTGTCTTTTCAACCTGATTCTAGGGGAAAATGGACTCCTAATTACGAAGGCCCATACATCGTCAAAAGAAGCTTTTCTGGTGGTGCTATGACTCTCACAACCATGGACGGTGATGAACTCCCGCATCCTATGAACGCTGATGTAGTCAAAAAATACTTTTTCTAAAAAACAAAAGAACAGCTCGGTAAGTCGAAAACCCGAAAAGGGCGGCTTAGGCAAAAATGAGCGTCTCGGTGGACTGAAAACCTGAAAAGGCGGTCCAGGAAAAAATTAGAGACAATAAATAGAAATTATCCTGGTAGATTGAAAACCTGAAAAGGCAATCTAGGCAAAAAAAAGGATACAAAAAAATGACAAAGTAACTGCAGTCAGTCCGTACTTCGTCAATCTGAAGAATCTTCCATCAACGGATCTTCAATCAAATCTTCTGAAGCAACAAGCACAGTTGGAATTCAAAGTTGTTAGGGATAATAGTGGTTATTGCTTTCAATGTAGCCTTTTCCCAATAAATTATCATTTCCAACTCTTGTAAATAGCTCATGGAATCACGCCTTTGGCTGATTACCATTCTATCAATAAAATTTGAGCCTTGTGCCTTTTTTGTTTGCAATCCTTGCTTTATTTTGTTTTGCAAAATAACGCTTTTATTGTGAAAATCACTTTTTGAAACTAAAAAGGTTTTAAATGAATTTTTACTTCAAATTTTTGAAATAAAAGCGAATTTTCCTTTGAATTATGAATACAGAAAAAACTTCAACAGTTTTATCCATAAGTGTTTCGATCTCCGGAAGATAGAACAACTGCTACAGAAGTCTTCTTCTCCTCAGCAGAGATCATCAAAAGATGGTATTCTTATCCCAAAAGAATTCCCAACAAAGTTGCCAATGAAATGCCTTTTTCGGAAAGTTTAAAGCATGCAACTCATGTTCATCAACAGTAACATCGACGCCATTGCTGCAGATTTTGCTGAGTATTTATTCGAACTGTGACGTAGTCCTTTTCCCAAATACCCTTTTTGTTATCTTGTCAAGTATCGTCAGCATGCATAAGACCTTCATGACATTCATGCATAATAACATCATTAATGCATTCTTGCATTTCTCAATGTTCATATCCATATCACTGGTTTAGATTGCATTTACTCATGTGGGTATGTCATATCTCCAGCAGATTATCCCCAAGCAGAGAAATACATCTTTTCTCTATCATGTTCCCCAGCTGAGATCATTTCTCATTGGGAACGAAATCTTGATTGACCTTTTCTTTCCGGTTCATTCCTGGATAGAACCTCGTCTCTAACCCACTCAGGTTTAGATTTCACAGAAAAATCTACCTGCAAACAATAAGCAATAGCCTCGTCATCTGAGCCGCTTATTTCCTTTTCATTTTGAAGCTTGTCATAAAATGATTGTTCTTCTCAGCAAGTTCAAATCATGAAAGCTCAAGAAATCCCCACAGTTGTCTTTCTGTCTAAAGAAAACCTGTGTCTTTTCAATCAAAATGCCCGCATCTTCTCAAGAGAAAGATCCCCGGCAAGATTGTGGCTGTGAAAATAGAAACTCATTTGAGATCTGTTTCCATTATTGACTGTTATTCACAAGGCTGAATACTCAGTAATATGTCTCAAGAATTACCTTGTTATAGTTATCACTTCGCTGATAATTGGTAATATCTTCAGAACTCATTCGAGATCTGTTTCCATTATTGTCTATTATTCACAAGGCTGAATACTCAACAATTTTCTCAAGAATTACCTTGTTATAGTTATCACTTCGCTGATAATTGGTAATATCTTCAGAACTCATTACTATAAACTATCACAAGGCTGATAATTGGTAATATCATCTTCACTTACCTTAAACATTTTCACAAGGCTGACAGAAGGTAATTTTCTCCTTTCCCAAAGCGAAACAGATATTCACATGCTTGGTGAATCTGTTTTCCCAGTGAAACATATTGCTTGTTTCCCAACAAACAAGATTCTCTTTTCTTAGACAAGATTGAGCCATCCTCATTAATTTCTCCCCACCATGTCATTCTTTGATACCTCCTAGTGAAATTTCTACAATCATTTTGCATCACTCGCATTTTTTTGGTATCTTAGGTCCAAAATTTGCGTATTCTGATATTTAAGTCTCTTCACACCTATCGAGACGAAGATATTCATCTTCATATCTCAAGTTAAAGAAACTTAAATAGGGGCATCTGTCATACCCCAAATTTTGACCTAATATACCACCTTACATTTGCATCATTGCATCACTAACAGTTCAGAATAGGATTAATCGGGTGTAGCTTCTACAGGTCAAAATTAGAGTTTCACAAATTTTTCATCTGATTCAAGAGGTAATCAATTAGGGTTTGAGTTTCACTCACCTAAATTTATATATCTTAATCAACCATCAACCTCTGATCTTCAGATATCAAATTTTTCCTCATGATCTATCGAGGATCGACCAATTAGGGTTTTCATCGAGGATAAGCAATCACTGATTTTCTGATCAACGAATGACTTTTTTGATTCGAGATTGGTCTTCATATCTTCAAAACAACATCTTGACCTAATTTATGGATTCAAAACATCACAGAAGTTCACAGAATTCATCAGTCAATTTCTGGATCATCTGATGAAATTTCATCTGAACTAAAAAGTCAAACTTTGACTTTTGGTCAACTTTTTCAAGATAAAACTTTTTCCATCATCAAAATACTTCAAATGATCCATCATGATCATAAAAAATCAAGAAATTTGGAAAAATCAACAAAAAGTCAAAATTTTCAACACTTAGAAAAATTTTCAAGTGTTAAAATTTCACATTTTTTCCAAACTTCATGGCATTTTTTCACATAGTTCCATTTGGAATTAGAAAAAACTCAAAGCATGAAAGTTGAAGCCCTTGAAACAAGCTTTCCAAAATGTCCAAGAAGTTGCAAATCCATGGTGGCTAGCTATACTTTTGATTTTGAAACATAGAGCTCCAAAACCATGGATTTTCAAGTACAACTTTCAAAATTGCAAGTCATTTTTGAGTTTTTCTCCTTCTTGAAGCCATGCCACCTAGCCAAGAAGGATAGAGCTGATAAAAGTCAGTTGATAGGTAATTATGATGGGATAAGATCAAGTTGAATTATTTAACCATGGTTAAAAGGAAGCTTCCTTTGCATTTATGGCAAAAATGACTTTTTTGCCCTCTAAGGCAAGTTGTCCAAATCCAAGCCTATCTTCTTTGCTTGCTAATCAGAATTTTTGACCTATAAATAGAGGTCATGTTGGCCATTTGAAACTACACCAAAGCTATGCCAAAACAAGCTTTCTCATTTCTTTCTTAAAATTCAAGTAACATAGTTAAAATTTAGAATCCTTGCATTTTTCAAAACTTGTGAAAAACTATGAAAGATTTGGTGTCTAACATGTCATAAACATCATTTAGAACTGGTTTGAAACTTAAAATCAATCAAAGAATCACTAAAAACCAGATTTGCATTTCATGTTTCCAAAGCTTGCAAAAACAGCCTTATCATTCAAATAGTCAATTGGCTCGAGCTAACCTTGGTTCTTTGACTCAAACATCATCAACATACTCCATATGGATGATGCAGATCATTAACCTTGACCTGTAACACCTCTAATATCAAATTCGAGTTTCACTTTGAAGCATGTGCAGGTGGACTTGGTTGGAATGATTCAGGCAATTTCAAAGTGAGCAGACCATCCTCACACGATCCTTGAAGTTCACTGGTGCTATAGCAATCATTAAACAACAACTGGAAACACTCCATTGAAGATTTCGATCTCAGCTTCAAGAGGTAAGAACTCAAACTTCGAACTCCTTGATTTCTTGCTTCCAGTTCAAAAAGCTCTTGGCCGTTTTGTTTCTGCACCATCACTGATCATTAACCCTCAATCAATTGCTTAATTCCATAACCATACATGATTTCAATTTGATTTTAAAGAATTAGGGTTCTTCATGATTTCTGGGAATTTAATCATGTTAAGCTAAAAATAAATGAAATTAAACCACATCATCATGTCCTGGTTCAATTTCGATCAAGTTTGATGTTTACATCGAGCAATTTTATTGAGAATCAAAGAAACCATGGCTGATTGAAGGATTGGGGAAGAAGAAGATGAGTGCGCGCGTTTTTTCAAATTCAAATGTCTAGTTTGTAATATAATTAATTGGTTTGAACTCAATACACGGATGTATTTCCGCCCCAGCGGTTGCCAGCTCACTCTTAATTCATTCCCTTGCCACGCCGTGCCCAATGGTCCCGGGTTCGAGTAGCCTTGGGACCATTTTTGCTAAATTTTTCATTTTTACTTCATATTTTTTTCAAACTTTGACTCTTTCAAAACCCCATCAAAACTCCTCATTTTGAGGTGATTTTTTGTACACTTGTCAATTAACATGTCTATTTTATGATAGTGTCAAAAAAATTCAAAAAAACTTTCATCTGATTATATTTTTATCGTGCCGAAAACGATACTTTTGAGTACTTTTCAAAGCACTTTCAAAGGTGATTTTTTCAAACTTTCGAGGCCCGATTCTTTTCCAAACTTCTCACAAGTATATTTCACTTTTCAAAAACACTTTCAAGATCTTTTTTTCAAAACTTTTCCTTAAACTTACATCTTTTTCCATGAACGGTCCGATTTTACGATAAAATCGAATTCGTTTTTTCCTCGAATTTCTTAACCGATCATGGGCCTCCCTTACGGTGTAAGTCCCAAAATTCTTTTATGTACATACATATTTCCTTGTACATGTCAAACTCTTTCATGTACATATTAATTCTTACTTGTACATAATACATATGCTTTTTTAAATACTCAAGTACAGACAAACTTTCTCCGTTTGTTTTCATATACACTGAATACCATTGGTATTAAAAGGAGCATTATTCCCGATGAAACTGCTTTTAAACCAATGGGCCTCCCTTATGGTGTAAGTCCCAACCCTCCTATGTACATCCACACCTCCTTGTACATAAATACTCGTTCGTGTACATATTTACTTCCTTGTACACAATTCAAACTTGTAAATAATCAAGTTACGCTCGTTTCAAACGTTCGTTTTACACACACTTGTTTATATTACCTTCATAAACTCTTGTAAATAAACTTTACATGTATTGTTTATATTTCCTTCATAAACTCATGCGAATAAACTTCATACGCTTGTTTATACAACTGTCTAGTTATAACATAACAACTAGTCTAACCAATAGGTTCCCTACAAAGATAGCCTCCTCTTGGGCTTTGTACAAGATAACTCATTCATTTGAGTTCAGCCTCCTCTTAGGCTTCATATAAGAAAACTCATTCATCTGAGTTTAGCCTCCGCTTAGGCTTCATATAAGACAACACTCCCCTGTTGAGTCGCCTCCTCTTGGGCTTCGTTCAAAGAACTCCTCATTGAGTTTAGCCTTCTTGGGCATCAAACAAGAAAGAGACCAGGAAATCTCTTAACAGCCTCCTATTGGGCTTCCAATACAAAGAATCACCCGCGCTAGGATAAAACCCAGAGAGTATAATTTCCCGGTGAAATTGCTCTTAATCCTAAGAGGACGGTTTCCCGGTGAAATCCCTCTTAAAGCTAAAGCCAGCCATACCCTATAGCTTCCTCTTGAGCTTCGTACAAGGACCCTCGATGACCCTCGATGACCCTCGGAATGCCTCCTCTTGGGCTTATAATACAAGGACCCATGGGCTTCTTAAAAGCATCCCCCTAATCCAATCAATTTCTCCTAGAGGTTTAGATATCTGTCATCTCTATGGAAGAAGTATCTCATCTATCACATCACATACAATAAAAACTTTTCAAACTCTTTTCAAAACAAAAACATCTCTTAATCGTAAGTGGTAACGTTTGTACACTCAAGCAAAACACCCAATGCTTACAATTAAAAGAATTAATCATCTTTCAAAACATTGTCTAAAACTCGTAAGTGGTAACGCTTGTACACTCAAGCAAAACAGCTATAACTTACGACGGAAGATTCAATCAATCAAACTTTTCAAAATGTATGTGATGAAATAGATTAGATACATTTTTCATTAAGATGACATTTGTCTGTGTCTCTTAATAACATCCCGTTGCTTCCACTAGCATAAGTGGGAACTACGATTGCTCTGACTTTCTCAACATCCCTTTGAGAATACGTAGGCACAAGGTCTCATCCTTGGCGAGCAAATTTCTTTCTCCCTCAAACCAAACAAACCATAGATCCCTTTAGATCCGAGCTACAAATGCTCTGATTCCCATTAAGGGATATGTATGCAGAAGATCCCAATGATCTTTGCGAGCACAATAATAACAAAACCTAGGATCCCACATAATCTACCTTTCTTAAAATCCCAAAGGAGAAACATTCCCTATCATAGAAATAGCAATTAAAACACACAAACATATCAAACATATTCATATATAAAGCTATAGATAACTATATATATTTAGGGTGCTCCATCTATTCCCTTTATATAACAAACCCCCTTGCCCGGAATCTCCCCAATGTGTTACGTCTAGTTTACGCTAGTCGTGATGCATATCATATCAATTAAGGGTATTAACAGCTTTCCCCTTTTTCATAATCATTTTTCTTGTGTTGAAAATAATAAAGCTTGATGCTTGCTGAAACAACCGGCTGAACATCATCCGATAACTATATCAATGAAGTCGCCATCGAACGTTTTTTATCTCGCAAAAGGAGAAAGGCAAACGCATCGCGAAAACCTAAAAGGGATAAGGCACGGTCTTGCGACCGAGAGATAGGGTAAGGGAATCTATTACGCGAAGGGAAGGTATTAGCACCCCACACGCCCGTAGTACTCTACGGTATCCACTTCTATTTTCTATCTAAAAGGGTGTGTTTAAGTCTATTTACTGCTTAATTACTATATTTGTATGCTAAAAAGGAATGCATGTGAAAGAAAAGAAAATAAAGAAAACACGGGGAAAAGAAGGAAATATTTACAAAGTTTGCTCGATCGAGCCCCGTGACAAGATGCCTACGTATTCCCGCGTGCAATGGGAAAGTCAGAGCGCCGTAGTTCGGCTCACATGTTTTGATGGGTTATGTGTTTTTTAATTATGAAAAATAATTTAAAAACAAAAGAAAACCCGTAGGCAAAAAAAAAAGGTTTGCATTTGGTTGGTTGTTTTTACCTTTGAAAAAGGAGTTTGAACCATTATTAAGTGTTTTTATTTGCAAAAGAAAAAGAAAACAATTTTTAGTTTTATTACATGCATGGATGCAAAAGGAAACTAGAAAACAAATGAGGGAAACTATCTAATGCTATCCCTAATGTCATCATGCATGGATTACATCTAAGGTCTAACTCGAATCACTAACTAAGGTAGAGTCGAGAGAATCCTAAAGGAACATGCAAAGGTTTACCACCTAGATCTATGTCTATCTCGAATCACCAGCTAGAATGGAGTCGAAGATGACAAACAGGAGGGAAAATGTTTACAACCTAAGTCTATGTCCATCTCGAATCACTAACTAAAGTAGAGTCGAAGACGACAAGAGGGATGAAGCAAACAAGTGCTTTGACAGAAGCACACAAATAATGCAATGCAAACAAACAAATGGCACACAAGCGCAGGAAAAGGAGGAAGTCCCATAGCCTCGACAGTAACGAGCATACCGTGAGTCAACCAGGAGCCGACACATCCAATTCCTGTTGAAGAGCAAATGATGCGAGTTCTGCAATAAATGCGAACCCCAGGAAAGCGTGGAGAGTCAGAATAGGGAACTCTTGCCACTTTTTATTGACTCGATAAAGAAAGCAACACGATTCGCGTGTGCAGAGCTGACACGGACTAGAACTGTGCGGGGGTTCGTTGCTGACCCTACCTTCCGCTTGCCCATATATCAATGACTCGATGACAGGAAATATAAAAAGCGGGACTTTGCTTAGTGGTACCACGTCGGGCGTCCTAACCACTCTGACCTATGCAAGCACAAATGTAAACACTTACTGAGAATTACCTCCCTATGCAGATGGAGGATTTAAAACAAACCAAACACAATTAGCAAACCAGAATTGCCCTAAACGGGTCTTTAAATAAACCAGAGGGGTTCCTGAACATGCTCCAACTACGGAAGCCCCTTCATACATCTCTATTCCTACTTCTCATGGCAAGGAAAGCAGTAAAATCCTACTTCTCATGCTCTCTAGAAAAGCGGTGCGGTAAAGAAATGCGATAAATAAAGTAAAATAAATACCCGACGGATATTAAATCCGAAGAGCACGCAAGCTATAGAAATACTCCGGAAAACTTCAAGTACTGCTGGCACGCAACAAAGAAATCCGATGAGAAGTGTGCGGAGGCACAAAAAGCATAGTCAGATTGTGTGTCATACACATCTGAAGCAAATACACCTGTACAAGATCATAATCCAGACAATACAGATAAAGGATGTGCATCGATATGCACGGTCAAGAATGTGTGTCTATACACATTCGACGTATATCCAATAAACCTGCAAGAAATTATCCAGATAATACAGACAAAGGATGTGCGTAGATATGCACGGTCAAGAATGTGTGTCTATACACACTCGACGTATATCCAATGAACCTGCAGAAAATTACGGTCCAGACAGAACAGACAAAGAAGGCACACGCATATGTGAGCAACAGGTGTGGATTCTACACATCCAAAATCAATCAGATATCCTGCAAAAGATGGTGAAAACCAAGCAGACAGATACAGAATACACACACATGTGTGTAACATCAGATCAATGGATTTTATAAATCTCAATCAATGGTATAACGCTCCGCGTACCTCGCATACAAAACAGAATGTCAGGAATAGCAATGCGGCTTTTAAATAAAGCATGAAACGCAAAAAAATGATTATTTACAAAGAAATCGGAATATCAAAATGAATTCGAAACTTTACTTACAACACTAAGATAAGGTATATTTTCAACTATAATTAGATGGGATAAGCATATCCTAGAGTTTCTAAGAAGAAATGACATTATACTTCCTAAGTTAATTCAAATTAAAAAAAAACATCTAAATGTATTATTTAAAAATGAATTAGAATTAAAAGAAATTAAATGCAAAAATATAAATAATAAAAAAAATGTCAAAAATATCCTAATTTCCTAAAATATCAGAAACTATTTCCTATGTATTTTTCACAAATCAAAATAATCGAAATCGAAATCAAAATTGACTAGATGTTAGTATTATGTACATGGAAGCAGGAGGGTGTAAAACAGAAATTCTAAATGAACTAAACCATGTTATTAATGGTGCCTGGGCCCGAAATGCTGGGGGTATGAGATAGTAGAAGTTAAGGTCCAGTCTGAATATCACTAAGCCTATTCAGTTTTTTGTGCTAAGTCCATGTATTCTATTTTTTTTAGTCTAAGTCCAAAAACTATTATTACTATTTTTTCTAGATTTTATAATAATACTGTCACATTTTATTATTTTTATGGTATGTGGTACAACTTGGATGAACAAACAAATATTTTTTTATTTTATATATTTTTTATATTCAGCTGTTTTATTACTACTGTCACGTTTTTACATGTTTCTATGTGTATAACATAATTATCAATTGGTCAAGGGAACTTAAATATATCAGATTTTATATTATTTTTAATGTTTCATTATTTTGTTTATTATATATTTTTTAATGAAAATGAAGGTGACACATGGCACAATCCGGATGGCCAGTATGGGAACTAACATAATCCAATGGCTGAAGGACACCCCAGGGCTCAACGGCCACATCCAATCGGAGAACGACTCAGCGGCGGTTTCTCCATCTCCTCCGGCAATCCCTCGCTGGAAAACGCATAATCTCAACGGAAAACTTACGATTTGGCATCCAACGAATCGTATCGAGTCAAGAATCATGAATGTAACCTTGCAATTTACTTACTCAAACATAAACACTACAAGAATCAATCATATATTTCAGATCTGAGAAGATGTCATTTACTGTCTATACCGTTTCTTGAACGAAAATCATGCTCCGGTACAAAGGACAGCCGAAAAGAGACGAAGATGTAAAGAGGATTGATGGAAATTCTGATGCTTACCTATCGGAGATCGTCCGACGCGTCTTTGACGGTGAAAAAAGACATAGAATTCCAGAGATCTTCAACGAATGCCTAGATAATAACAAGCTTCCTTTGAACTCTTCCCTTCCTCTTGCAATCTCGGTTCTTGGTGTACGAAGCATCTCCTGTTCCTGTCAACCGGGAAGAAGGTGAGTGGAAATCGCTAGCTTGTCTCGGTGGATCGCTGTGGTGTGAGAAGAAAATGGACACGGCGAGTGAAGAGAGGATCGGATGGTTCCGTTAGCAAAGAGAGAGAGAGATGGAGAGCACGACGAAGGAAAGCTAGCAGGAAGCGTGAGAGAGGTGTTGGTGAGGCTCTGTTACGGACGAGAAGGAGTGATTCACGGTGAAGAAAAAGGAGAGTTGCTACGGTGTGGTTATAATGGAGAAGAAAGTGAGAGAGCTGGAAAAAGAGAAAGTGTCGCTGTGATCTTGTGATGTGAGAGAGCAAGAAAGAAAAATGGCGAGTTATGGAGATTTTTAGAGAGAAAGAATCAAAAGTGAGAGAAAGAAAATGAGTGATGTCCAAAAAAAAAAAAAGAAGAAAGGGTGGAAATTCTGTTACGGGTTGTTAGCGTTGGAAATTGTTGAGAAAGCAGTGAGTTTTTATGAGAGAAAAGAAAGTGAGAGGAAGATCATCATGAGAGAAAAAAAAGGAAAATGGTGGTTAAGAGATGGTGGCCAAGTGAAAGAGCTCGGTGTCTATTACGAAATAGAGAAGAAAGAGAGTATGATGGGGGGTGGTGGTGATAGTGGAAAGAGCAGGAAGGTGAGAGGATGAGAGGATTCGGTAATAAGAACGGTGATGATAAAAAAAAAATGGAAGATAAGAGTTGTGTCTTTCTTGTAACTGTTTTTGGGTTAGTTATGCTACAGTGAGAAAATGGACGTTGTTAGTGTGGGAGAAGAATGAAGAAAAGTTAGCAGGAAAGAATGGTTGGTCCAGGAGTGAATGGGAAGAGTTTGTTGTGGTTGAAAAAAAAGAAGAAAAAAGTTGTTGTTGTTAAAAAAATGATGGTGATAAGAAATTCTATTGGTTTTTTTTCAAGAATCAAAAAATGAAATGATATATGGTTATAAAAAATGTAAAAATTTCATATCAAAAATGTGGATGGATTTTGTTACTGCTACACTTATTTTCTTCGTTACAATGCCAATACCGTTACTTTGTACACTCCTATCTTGGTGTGTAGTAGCCCGATCGACACAACGAGAGCGTCGAATCGAAGAGCACACTTGGCATAACAACTTTGATGTTGAGTACCAAAAAAACAATCACAAGCTCGCCGTAATTAACCAAGTCGTGCGACACAAACTGTTCGGATGTTTGAAATTTTTCTAAGTGTTAAGTTAATACATCAATTCGTGCACACCACTTTGCAGCCCGTAATTCCTTCGTTCGACCGGATGACTCGAACCCGTACCGTTGGAAAGAGTGCGTGTAATATAACAACTTTGTAGTTCGACAAAAATTCGAACGAAGCCTAAAACATGGAGAAAAAATGTTTGAAAATTGCTACACACGTGTTCGATAAAATGCTGGCTGGGCAAGTTCGGTGCATGTCTTGCGGCAATTTACCAACTTCAAGCCTTCACTTACGGCGACTCGATCTCCCAGCTCCGACGTCCAAACGAAAAAGTTCCTAAACGAAACTTGTAGAATATACGGCAAATTTCATTTTCGTGTTCGGAGTTTTTCCGCGGCGATCGGATTGACGAGAAACTGCCCGAACGTGTGCCCACAAACCGTTTGATGAAATGCGCTTAACCATGGCAAAATTGCATGCTGTCTTGCATTTTAACAACTTCATGTTGCAAACTACGGTTCCGTTTCTTCCAGCTCCAATGTCCGAAACGAAAAAGTTTCTAAACGGAACTTGTAGAAGGAATTACGAACTCAAACTTTCGTGTTCGAATTTCTTCGTCTGAGCGAATCATTGACGAAAACAGCCCGAACATGTGCACAAAAGTACTCGAATTTAGCAAACATAATGAGTTCTTATTTTCGAGCTTTATAACTTCCGATCCGAGTACGAATGAATTCGACTTTTTCAGCAAAGTTTCAGATTGCCGTGAAATGAACAACTTTTCAGTTGAGCATTTTTCGTTTGAACACGAACTATGATAAAATCGACCAAGGTCAGAAAAGCCTAGAAACAAACACTTCAAATTTTTCTAAGTGTTGAAATTTGAGGAGTGATAAATCGTAACTTCCGAGCTGTAATTTTTATCCGTTTTCGAATGGACTCAATTTCTTCAGCAAAGTTGTAGATTGCCTTTAAATGAACAACTTTGATGTTGAACTTAATTCAATCGACGTCAAACACGTGGAAATTGCCTCCGAAGTCGAGCACTTGAACACCTTAAAAAAAAACACTTAAAATTTTACTAAGTGTAAACTTCAAAAGTTACGAACATCCAACTTCGGAGCTTTATAACTTGAAATCCGGGCATTTCTGGAAAAAATTCACAAGGACAAAGTCGGAGTACGAAATGCGCTCTTTCCAACGACTATCAATTCACAAATTTCTGACCACAGACGGATAAGATACTGATGCGGCAACATGGCTCCGTGAACACAAAGTACTTAAAACTTAGAAAATTTTCTAAGTCCAAGATTACTTAAAATGCAAGAAACCTCATTTTTACCCGATTCTTCCGACTTTTCTCAACAAATGATCGCATTTTCTCAAATGTCAAATTTTGACAATAATTTTGACCCGAAATTCCGCCCGGTCAAACTTTGACTTTTGTTGACTTTTTGATACATGCACTCAAATATCATTTTATCCGTCTGTTTAATTTTCGATGAATCGCGTGGATCGATAAGTCGATATCGACACTTCACCATTCACAAGACCGTAGAATCAATTTGGGTTCAAATATCACCACAACACATCGTAGCTCGAGACCAATCAACATCCATATGATAGGCAATCGTAACCTCAAAACTCCAATTCTCGATAGATAATCGAAGCTTCTAACACACAATCTTGCGTATTGAGATGACGCCAAATAAGAACCTCGGATATCCAGTTTTGAGAACCAAACCTCTTCTTCGAATTGTACAGTTCACACGACGAAAAACCCGAACCCATGATCAATGCATGAATGATATGTATGATGCACCTATTAATTAAGTATTAGCCAATTATTTATTAACAAAATGAAGAGGCGAATTTTGGGTGCAATAGCCCTATTCAATCTTCTTCGACCAGAGGGTGAGATTGGCGCAAGCCTTTCGAACCAAACAGGTAGAAGATGATTGAATACTTAAATGAACCGTAAAATTCGCGCTCTGAAGGCGAGCGGACATTATTATATTTTGGATTTTCTGTTTGAACATATGCACTGGAGAGACATAAGGAGGACACACTCATACCAACGAACTCGGGCATTCCGCTCACGAGAACAATTGTATTGAAGTGACACACCAGAGATAATGAAGAGAGGACACCGTGAAAGGGCGACTCAGTGAGGATTAGAAATGAAGGAGACAAATTCATACAACCGAACTCGGGCATTCCGCTCACGAGAACAATTATATTGAAACGACCCATCAAGGATGATGCATAAAGATGTGAAGAGGGAAAACTTATACACGCGAACTCGGGCATTCCGCTCACGAGAACAAATGTATTAAAACGACCCTCTAGGGATGATACAGAAGACACCCATGAAAGAGCGACTCACTGAAAATGAGAATAACCAATGATCTTCGGCACGAAGAGCTTGTTAACTTCGCGGACCAATGGTAAAGAGGACACCTGACACGGTGGGCTCAAAAGGGAGAAGACGTCGGGCAATGACGAACTTCAAACATAGATCCTCGGCACGAAGAGCTTGTTAACTTCGCGGACCTAAACAAAGAGAACTCAATAAAGGAGGAAGAACGTCACTCCAAACATAGACCCTCGGAACGAAGAGCTAGTTAACTTCGCGGATCTAGGTAAATGAGAACCCAACAAGGTGGAAGACATAAAGCTTCCGAGCATAGACCCTCGGCACGAAGAGCTTGTTAACTTCGCGGATCTAGGCACAAGAGAACTCAACAAGAAAGGAGAAACGACTGTTGATTAGACGAAACTCAAATACAGATCCTCGGCACGAAGAGCTTGTTAACTTCGCGGATCTGAAACAAGTGAGAACTCCACATGGAGGGTAAACACCACTCCAAACATAAACCCTCGGCACGAAGAGCTAGTTAACTTCGCAGGTTTACGTAAATGAGAACACCTGACCACGGTGAACTCAACAAGTAAGGAGAAACGACTGTTGATTAGACGAACTCCAAACATAGATCCTCGGCACGAAGAGCTAGTTAACTTCGCGGATCTGAAACAATGATAACTCAATAAGGAGGAAGAACAATCACTCCAAATATAGACCCTCAGCACGAAGAGCTAGTTAACTTCGCAGGTCTAAGAAAATGAGGACACGTGACCACGGTGAACTCAACAGGGGAAGAAGACGTCGGGCGAAGACGAACTTCAAAAATAGATCTTTGGCACGAAGAGCTAGTTAACTTCGCAGATCTAAACAAAGAGATAACACCTGAAGATGGTGAAATCACAAGGGAGAGGACGTCAAACAAAGGCGAACTCACAAGGGAAAGAGAAACATCTGTACAAGGATGAGCTCGTTGGGGATAAGAAAACATCTGTACAAATATGAACTCATTGGGAATAAGAAACATTTGTACAAAGATGAACTTATGAGGGAAAGAGACCGATTGAGAGGACTCTAACAAAGATTGCCACCATGTCGGGCTTTAAAAAGGTGCATGCAACGCACAAGAACTATAATATCCCTCAGGCCAAAGGCGGGGTATAATTCTTCAAGAGTGGCAATTATCTGAATTACCACACACCAAGTATGGATACTCAAATACTTGAAAAGTAAGAAAGGTTGTACACCGACTCTTACTCACACTCTAACGACGATACAAATACGGGCAACATAACCGAAGGCTTGCTACGCCAGGAAAGTCTACGACTTACTGGGGAAACAGGGTAACGCGACCCGACGTGACTGAGATAAAAAAAGTCACAGAAGACTCCACTGGAGAAAGAATGAGTTCCCATAAGAAACTCAATTTGAAGTGACAAACGGGGAAGCAGAAATCCGTTGAGAAAACATCTTGAGGGTAAACCACATAGAGATTGTTTATTTCTTCTGGATATACATAATTGGCAAACACTTAACATGCATGTTTGAACTTTTATGGCGTAATGCTCCCAATCAACGGAATGCTACGCATTTAAGGTAGATGAAATATAATGAATGCATGCTTGAATGATTAAATGAGAAGTAATAACATCGATGATCGGCTGTTGAGAAGCCATTAACATCCGAGAGAGAGATACCACTGGGGAGTGGACATTGAAAAACACTTGCAAAAATAAATTGCAATTCCAATACAGAGAAGCGTTCTTCACTTGGGGAGAATCAAATTGGACTTCCACCAAACCTTGATTTCCTGGGGAGAGAGTAGTTACTCTTCACTGAGGATTCAGAAAACTTCTCTGGAGAATTCCCTTACTTTCACTGGGGAATTTAGAGACTTCATGGGGAATTCCGAAAGAAACTTTGCTGGGGAACACCACTTCATGGGGAAATTCGCAAACATCTGCGAACAACCATTAACATCTTGAATAAATCAAATGACATTAGACTTCATCGGGGAATCAATCCTTTCATGAGGATATGAAGCTTTTAAACCAAGAATCCACCGGGGAGAACATAACAACTTTTGTCTCCAAGAATAAAGATCTTAATAGCAAGACCATACTGGGGAGACTTTGACTGAGGAGTGTACATCGGTGTAGGAATACTGGCAAACGAATGATTAATCTTCATTGGGGAAGAGAAATCTGATTCGGATAGAAAGCTCCCTTGGGGAATAAATTCAAATATCCAACTCCACTGGGGAAACAAATATTCTTGTCCCAACATGGTTGATCTGAGAACAAAACTTCCGAAGATGTTCAGAATAACTTCACATAGGAGAGTGCGACTTACACCGGGGAGTAGAATCAATTGACCGGAGCGCAATTCACAATGGGAACTTTGATGTGGCAATGCACTATTCACTGGAGAATACAATAACAATTCATCTGTCAAGCATACTCACTGGGGATATCAACCCTAAGTCGATGGTCCAAACACCATCTTCACTGAGAATAAAGGCGAGAACCTTCTATCAAGGATGATTTGAGAATTCGATGGACATTCACTAGGGAATTTATCCTGGAATAAGTATCAATGACCTCACCGGGGATTTACCTGAGATCGGTACCCATAACTTGCACTGGGGATTATGATAATGTCAACATGTTGAAATATACATCATTGGGGAACTAGTCAACCCATCAGGCCCTTCTGGCGATAAATTCAGCTTGAGAACCAAACTCACTGGGGATAAGCCTTGACCAACATCGAGACTTATACTGGGGAGTACGAAAATATCAGCATGTCTAAGCACAAATTACTGATAACCAAAATTAGTCCATCAGGACTTTCTGGAAATAAATCCTTCTTGAGAATTAGCTTCACAGGGGATGAACCTGGATCGAGATGTACTCTTCATTGGGGAAAAGGAACTTCACGCTGATAAACCATCACATACTTGCAAGTTGCAAGTCATAACAACGTCTCTAAGCACATAATGAATTACAGAGAGACAACTTGCCCCGCATCTTGGATTCAAAAGATTCTCCATTGATCAACAGATTCTGAGAGATTAAACCTTAACACAAATGCCCTAGTTTAATCGAAACTTTGAGGGATATAATCCCGACTTGAATGCCCCGGATTAATCAACACTTGAGAGATTTCTGAATCTCGACATAACTTCACCGGATCGACCATCACTTTGAGAGATTGTGAGAATCTCGACATAACTGCCCCGGTTTGATCATAACTCACTCCACAGAGCATTAACATGTTTCTCTACCCTTCCGGGAAATCAAACATTGAGATAATCTTTCTCAAAAGAGTACCATCATCGAGATACTTCCCCTGCTTCGCAGGGTTTTGATAATCCAATTCTTCTCAAAAGAGACTCACAGATTTTGAAGACCAGACCTCATCAGGGTAATTGTCTTATATCTGGAATGCAGGCTAACTCACAATTGTGTTTCTCAACATCATCTGCTTCACGCTCAAGAAGACAGTTTAAGCAATCTACCCCTTGGGAACAAATGAAAGTGATATGCAATAGCTCAATAAAAACTTTCAAGCAATCAAAACTTCCACACAACATATTCCAAATCATCTTCAAATTGGTATTCTTATACTCAACGGAGTCAAAAGAAAGCATGCCCCTGATTAGGAACACTCTTCAAAAAATGGCTTATTCTTTAACACATCCCTGAAGCAAATTGTATCTCGGGATAATCAAGTTTTTCATCTGATGCTCATTATGCAAGCTTACTTGATGTTTAATCACTTATTCATATGCAAAGAATGTTTTATTCTATGAATGACAATTCTAATGCAAATCATATGCTTGTCTTGAAAATAAAAACATTTATTGAAAGGATGTCAAAACATCGAATTTTGTTCAAAGAAAGCAAGAAATAATGGAGTGATACCAACTCAAAATTTAGCAAGCCGCCTAGGAGTCAGGATACCATACTCTCGTTACAGTTTAGCTTTCAAATTAACCCATGCTTCAATTAGGACTTTCAAGGGTTGTAACGTGGCCTGGTTCACGATTTTAGAAAAAAGGATTTAAGGCTCAAAAAATATTTAGTGCCCACCCACTTCATGATGTTCTCCAATCCTAAGTTCAATTAACTCAATACGAGCACCCATCTTTCACAGGGAGTTTACAATAATTGAGGAATCAATGAGGTATCCTTTTTTTTGGACATGGTAGTCATTCACCTCTTTCATTTATTATTTGATCACACGATCTTGCTCTTTGATTTGCAATATCATATTCTTTCTTTTCTTTTCTTTTCTTTTCTTTTCTTTTTTATCATCTTTTTTTCTTTTTCTTTTTTTTTGAACAAGTCGTGTGAAACTAAGTCGTTCGACTCTTTGTTAAGGTGTGACTACCTTATTCTTTGATGGATAATGAATACCCATTGGGGTTTCGCCATTTTATTTGACCTCTTGATAAATGAAGGATAACAATTGCAGTTGATCCTTGAATGTACTCTCCTGATGAGATTTAGATGCTCGATCAGGTTAATTGAACACTACCCTGCCCCGGGTTAAAATTTGAGGATTTTTCTGAATAGAAAAGAAACTCCTACTTCAAGGCTCAAAGGGGTTAACGAGGGTTTCACTCCCTTATATCTCCGGTGTTTAGGAATTTGAAACAATGCCTGTACATCATCAGCAAGGTTTTTATTCGAAAGCCATACCGTTTGAGATTCTTGGTATATTGTTCATCATCCTCCCTACAGAGGTTTTGCTTTATTTACACGAGTTGAGCATCAAAAGCATAATAAAACAATTAAGAGTGAATACGAATGGATTAGTTCAAGACAAACATATTCAATGCATTATGATTAATATTCAAGAATGAACGAGTTTTGCATACATGTAAGTAATGAACATACAAGAAAAATTACAAATGAGAATGCAAAATAAAACTGAAAATTTCCATTGCTGAGGAGAGTAGTCTCCGAATGGGCTTGTTGCTTCAGACGATGCCTTTTGAAGTCTTGACATTCAGTGAGTCAAAGGAGCACCCAAATCTGACCATCCGGTGTGAATCTGATAACCTTTACGTCAAGCAGGTCATGCACTTTGTCTTTCAAGGATTTACAACCTTCTGGCTGGACCATGCAATCTTCACAATCAATACCACAACCTGGGAATACACCTTTTCTCAACAAATGCTCTTTCACAAAGGATAAAGGAATTGTCAGCAGATTTACATCTTTAACCAGGTTCAAGCTTCCATCGTCAACAATAGCATTGACAATAGCATCAACATGAGTTGGTAATGGCTGCTGAAAAGCATCAGGTGTTGGTGCTAGTCCGAAGTTAAAAGCCTCAGAATCAAGTAGGTCCTGCACTTTATGCTTGAAAGCCATACAATTCTCAATAGTATGCCCCTGCCCGTTAGAATGGAAGGCACATCGAGCGTTGGTATTGAAATTATTTAGCAACTTATTTGGATCGACTTTCCAAGTATGCAATTCAATCAACTTCAGTTTCATAAGATGAGAAAACAATTCAGTATAAGACATCGGGAGAGGATCAAATTTCCTTGGCACCTTTGGTCGTCGTTGATTATCTTGTTTCGGAGCATAAGTTTGCTTTTGAGGCGCAACAGCAGCCGTAATAGTCACATCGACACTCGGGGTAATATTGATTTGCACACTCAAACCCGTGGGAGTAAACAGAATTATCCCTTCATCTAGCAAATCCTGAACTTTATGTTTTAATGTCATACAGTTCTCAATATCGTGACAAGGTGCCCCAGAATGGAAACCACACCTAGCATTTTCATCATAATCACGCGGAAGCTTTCCATGCATCATGAAAATTTGAAGCTCAACCAACCGAAACTTAAGCAATTGAGGAAGTAACTGAGCATATAGCATCGGAATGGGATCAAATTTCCTCTCAGGTTGTGACGATCCTGGTGGATGAGCTTTACCCTTTGGATCTTTTTGAGAAACAGAAATTGGTTCTGGATGAGCATACCCCGGAACACAAGGTGGTAGAGGAGATGCAAGCCCTGATTCAATACTTAAAGAAGCCCCTAAAGTATAGGGAGGAATAGAAACTCTTGTTGCGGAAGCGGGTGCAAGTTTGTCTTCCTTTCTCAACACAAGATTCGAATTTCAGAACCAAACTCAGATGAGTCTTCAATTGATGGTTCTCCTCTTTCAAGAGTTCTTGTCCACTAACCAAATCTTGTATGTTTAGCATCAAAAACGCCATTTGTTCTTTCATTTCCTCCAATTCCCCACGTTGTTCCATCACTTAAATGATTGATCGTAGAGTGGTAAGAAGTCAAGATTTGTAATTCAGAAAGACAATATCGTGTCCGAATAAGAGAAATCCCCAAGTTTCGAACACCTGTTATGAATGCATGAAATGAATGAATATGCAGGTTAGATATGTACATATTTATTTTTCTGACATTTCTTTTGAAAGATAAACATGCTATGCAAGTGCATTAACCATGGGTTCAAAATTTCAGCATAACAACGGGTAGCATCTGTACAATCCGTTGAATAATGGCTGCATAGTCTCTGAACAATCTGAATATCATAGGATCAAAGTTTCGGCACCAATTCAAAATACCATAGAAGAACCAAGTCTGAATATCATAGGATCAAAGGTGCGACATCATTTCAGAACATCACAAAAATACCAGAGAACCAGGTGTCGAGAACCAAGTATCACAAGCCACACGGTCATCAATAACAGAACGTCAACAAAGGACCAATATAGTCACCATCAGAATAAATAGTCACCATCAGAATATATAATCACCATCTGAATAAATAGTCACCATCTGTACCTGTAATAATATGATCCCGCCCCACTCACAGGTGAAACTAAAGGCTTAGGTAAAGTCAAGGTAACTCCAGGATCTAGTTCTCCTAGAGAAACTAACATCTTATCACCTACGTGAAGATGATAGCCCCCTGATTGAACCTCCTCTGAAGCATGGACGACATGCCAGACTACAAGATCTACATCCGGTATCTGACATGTTCCACTCTATTCCTATGTGTTCCTATGTGTCTCTTGGCCGGGGTATGGGGCCTTTTACCTCATGTAACTCCCACCCAATCAATAGAATAACCTGTACAGCAGCCCAACCAGTATATGAAAGCAATAAATATGCCATATAGAATGCAATGCAAGCATACAAAGGATGTTACAATAAAGCTGGTAAATAAATAGGCAAATAAATAAACACCCAATAGACATGAAAATAAAAGCTAGGATCGACTCCTGATCGGACCAAAGACAGTCCCACGATCCCGCTGAAGTCGCCAATGAAACAACCTGAACATCATCCGATAACTATATCAATGAAGTCGCCATCGAACGTTTTTTATCTCGCAAAAGGAGAAAGGCAAACGCATCGCGAAAACCTAAAAGGGATAAGGCACGGTCTTGCGACCGAGAGATAGGGTAAGGGAATCTATTACGCGAAGGGAAGGTATTAGCACCCCACACGCCCGTAGTACTCTACGGTATCCACTTCTATTTTCTATCTAAAAGGGTGTGTTTAAGTCTATTTACTGCTTAATTACTATATTTGTATGCTAAAAAGGAATGCATGTGAAAGAAAAGAAAATAAAGAAAACACGGGGAAAAGAAGGAAATATTTACAAAGTTTGCTCGATCGAGCCCCGTGACAAGATGCCTACGATTCCGCTGCAATGGAAAGTCGAGCGCCGTAGTTCGCTCACATGTTTTGATGGGTTATGTGTTTTTAATTATGAAAATAATTTAAAAACAAAAGAAAACCCGTAGGCAAAAAAAAAAGGTTTGCATTTGGTTGGTTGTTTTTACCTTTGAAAAAGGAGTTTGAACCATTATTAAGTGTTTTTATTTGCAAAAGAAAAAGAAAACAATTTTTAGTTTTATTACATGCATGGATGCAAAAGGAAACTAGAAAACAAATGAGGGAAACTATCTAATGCTATCCCTAATGTCATCATGCATGGATTACATCCTAAGGTCTAACTCGAATCACTAACTAAGGTAGAGTCGAGAGAATCCTAAAGGAACATGCAAAGGTTTACCACCTAGATCTATGTCTATCTCGAATCACCAGCTAGAATGGAGTCGAAGATGACAAACAGGAGGGAAAATGTTTACAACCTAAGTCTATGTCCATCTCGAATCACTAACTAAAGTAGAGTCGAAGACGACAAGAGGGATGAAGCAAACAAGTGCTTTGACAGAAGCACACAAATAATGCAATGCAAACAAACAAATGGCACACAAGCGCAGGAAAAGGAGGAAGTCCCATAGCCTCGACAGTAACGAGCATACCGTGAGTCAACCAGGAGCCGACACATCCAATTCCTGTTGAAGAGCAAATGATGCGAGTTCGCAATAAATGCGAACCCGTGAAAGCGTGGAGAGTCGAATAGGAACTCTTGCCACTTTTATTGACTCGATAAAGAAAGCAACACGATTCGCGGTGCAGAGTGACACGGACTAGAACTGCGGGGGTTCGCGACCCTACCTTCCGCTTATATCAATGACTCGATGACAGGAAATATAAAAGCGGACTTTGCTTAGTGGTACCACGTCACGTCCCTAACCACTCGACCTATGCAAGCACAAATGTAAACACTATCGAGAATTACCTCCCTATGCGTATGGAGGATTTAAAACAAACCAAACACAATTAGCAAACCGAATTGCCCTAAACGGGTCTTTAAATAAACCAGGGGTTCCGAACATGCTCCAACCACGGAAGCCCCTTCATACATCTCTATTCCTACTTCTCATGGCAAGGAAAGCAAGAAATCCTACTTCTCATGCTCTAGAAAAGCGTAAAGAAATGCGATAAATAAAGTAAAATAAATACCCGACGGATATTAAATCCAAGAGCACGCAAGCTATAGAAATACTCCGAAAACTTCAAGCATCACGCACGCAACAAAAAAATCCGATGAGAAGTGTGCGGAGGCACAAAAGCATAGTCGATTGTGTCATACACATCGAAGCAAATACACCGCACAAGATCATAATCCGCATAATACAGATAAAGGATGTGCATCGATATGCACGGTCAAGAATGTGTGTCTATACACATTCGACGATATCCAATAAACCCGCAAGAAATTATCCGATAATACAAAAGGATGTGCGTGATATGCACGGTCAAGAATGTGTGTCTATACACACTGACGATATCCAATGAACCAGAAAATTACGGTCCGCATGCAAAGCAAGGCACACGATATGTGAGCAACAGTGTGGATTCTACACATCCAAAATCAATCAGATATCCTGCAAAAGATGGTGAAAACCAAGCAGAGATATGTATACACACACATGTGTAACATCGATCAATGGATTTTATAAATCTCAATCAATGGTATAACGCTCCGCGTACCTCGCATACAAAACAGAATGTCAGGAATAGCAATGCGGCTTTTAAATAAAGCATGAAACGCAAAAAAATGATTATTTACAAAGAAATCGGAATATCAAAATGAATTCGAAACTTTACTTACAACACTAAGATAAGGTATATTTTCAACTATAATTAGATGGGATAAGCATATCCTAGAGTTTCTAAGAAGAAATGACATTATACTTCCTAAGTTAATTCAAATTAAAAAAAAACATCTAAATGTATTATTTAAAAATGAATTAGAATTAAAAGAAATTAAATGCAAAAATATAAATAATAAAAAAAATGTCAAAAATATCCTAATTTCCTAAAATATCAGAAACTATTTCCTATGTATTTTTCACAAATCAAAATAATCGAAATCGAAATCAAAATTGACTAGATGTTAGTATTATGTACATGGAAGCAGGAGGGTGTAAAACAGAAATTCTAAATGAACTAAACCATGTTATTAATGGTGCCTGGGCCCGAAATGCTGGGGGTATGAGATAGTAGAAGTTAAGGTCCAGTCTGAATATCACTAAGCCTATTCAGTTTTTTGTGCTAAGTCCATGTATTCTATTTTTTTTAGTCTAAGTCCAAAAACTATTATTACTATTTTTTCTAGATTTTATAATAATACTGTCACATTTTATTATTTTTATGGTATGTGGTACAACTTGGATGAACAAACAAATATTTTTTTATTTTATATATTTTTTATATTCAGCTGTTTTATTACTACTGTCACGTTTTTACATGTTTCTATGTGTATAACATAATTATCAATTGGTCAAGGGAACTTAAATATATCAGATTTTATATTATTTTTAATGTTTCATTATTTTGTTTATTATATATTTTTTAATGAAAATGAAGGTGACACATGGCACAATCCGGATGGCCAGTATGGGAACTAACATAATCCAATGGCTGAAGGACACCCCAGGGCTCAACGGCCACATCCAATCGGAGAACGACTCAGCGGCGGTTTCTCCATCTCCTCCGGCAATCCCTCGCTGGAAAACGCATAATCTCAACGGAAAACTTACGATTTGGCATCCAACGAATCGTATCGAGTCAAGAATCATGAATGTAACCTTGCAATTTACTTACTCAAACATAAACACTACAAGAATCAATCATATATTTCAGATCTGAGAAGATGTCATTTACTGTCTATACCGTTTCTTGAACGAAAATCATGCTCCGGGTACAAAGGACAGCCGAAAAGAGACGAAGATGTAAAGAGGATTGATGGAAATTCTGATGCTTACCTATCGGAGATCGTCCGACGCGTCTTTGACGGTGAAAAAAGACATAGAATTCCAGAGATCTTCAACGAATGCCTAGATAATAACAAGCTTCCTTTGAACTCTTCCCTTCCTCTTGCAATCTCGGTTCTTGGTGTACGAAGCATCTCCTGTTCCTGTCAACCGGGAAGAAGGTGAGTGGAAATCGCTAGCTTGTCTCGGTGGATCGCTGTGGTGTGAGAAGAAAATGGACACGGCGAGTGAAGAGAGGATCGGATGGTTCCGTTAGCAAAGAGAGAGAGAGATGGAGAGCACGACGAAGGAAAGCTAGCAGGAAGCGTGAGAGAGGTGTTGGTGAGGCTCTGTTACGGACGAGAAGGAGTGATTCACGGTGAAGAAAAAGGAGAGTTGCTACGGTGTGGTTATAATGGAGAAGAAAGTGAGAGAGCTGGAAAAAGAGAAAGTGTCGCTGTGATCTTGTGATGTGAGAGAGCAAGAAAGAAAAATGGCGAGTTATGGAGATTTTTAGAGAGAAAGAATCAAAAGTGAGAGAAAGAAAATGAGTGATGTCCAAAAAAAAAAAAAGAAGAAAGGGTGGAAATTCTGTTACGGGTTGTTAGCGTTGGAAATTGTTGAGAAAGCAGTGAGTTTTTATGAGAGAAAAGAAAGTGAGAGGAAGATCATCATGAGAGAAAAAAAAGGAAAATGGTGGTTAAGAGATGGTGGCGCGAAGTGAAAGAGCTCGGTGTCTATTACGAAATAGAGAAGAAAGAGAGTATGATGGGGGGTGGTGGTGATAGTGGAAAGAGCAGTAAGGTGAGAGGATGAGAGGATTCGGTAATAAGAACGGTGATGATAAAAAAAAAATGGAAGATAAGAGTTGTGTCTTTCTTGTAACTGTTTTTGGGTTAGTTATGCTACAGTGAGAAAATGGACGTTGTTAGTGTGGGAGAAGAATGAAGAAAAGTTAGCAGGAAAGAATGGTTGGTCCAGGAGTGAATGGGAAGAGTTTGTTGTGGTTGAAAAAAAAGAAGAAAAAAGTTGCTGTTGTTAAAAAAATGATGGTGATAAGAAATTCTATTGGTTTTTTTTCAAGAATCAAAAAATGAAATGATATATGGTTATAAAAATGTAAAATTTCACATCACAAAATGTGGATGGATTTTGTTATCGCTACACTTATTTTCTTCGTTACAATGCCAATACCGTACTTTGTACACTCCTATCTTGGTGTAGTAGCCCGATCGACACAACGAGAGCGTCGAATCAAGAGCACACTTGGCATAACAACTTTGATGTTGAGTACCGACGAAAAACAATCACAAGCTCGCCGTAATTAACTTCAAGTCGTGCCGACACAAACTGCTCGGATGTTTGAAATTTTTCTAAGTGTTAAGTTAATACATCAATTCGCACACCACTTTGCAGCCCCGTAATTCCTTCGTTATCGACCGGATGACTCGAACCCGTACCGCTGGAAAGAGTGTGTAATATAACAACTTTGTAGTTCGACAAAATTGAACGGCTAAAACATGGAGAAAAAATGTTTGAAAATTGCTACACGTGTTCGATAAAATGCCTGGCTGGGCAAGTTCGGTGCATGTCTTGCGCAATTTACCAACTTCAAGCCTTCACTTACGGCGACTCGTATCTCCCAGCTCCGACGTCCGAAACGAAAAAGTTCCTAAACGAAACTTGTAGAATATACGGCAAATTTCATTTTTCGTGTTCGAGTTTTTCCGCGGCGATCGGATTGACGAGAAAACTGCCCCGAACGTGTGCCCACAAACTGCTTGATGAAATGCGCCTTAACCATGGCAAAATTGCATGCTGTCTTGCATTTTAACAACTTCATGTTGCAACCACGGCGTTCCGCTTCTTCCAGCTCCAATGTCCGAAACGAAAAGTTTCTAAACGGAACTTGTAGAAGGAATTACGAACTCAAACTTTCGTGTTCGAATTTCTTCGTGCGGCGAGCGAATCATTGACGAAAACAGCCCTGAACATGTGCACAAAAGTACTCGAATTTAGCAAACATAATGAGTTCTTATTTTCTGAGCTTTATAACTTCCGATCCGAGTACCGAATGAATTCGACTTTTTCAGCAAAGTTTCAGATTGCCGTGAAATGAACAACTTTTCAGTTGAGCATTTTTCGTTTCGGAGCCACGAACTATGATAAAATCGACCCTGAAGCTGTCAGCAAAAGCCTAGAAACAAACACTTCAAATTTTTTCTAAGTGTTGAAATTTGAGGAGTGATAAATCGTAACTTCCGAGCTCTGTAATTTTTTATCCGTTTTCCGAATGGACTCAATTTCTTCAGCAAAGTTGTAGATTGCCTTTAAATGAACAACTTTGATGTTGAACTTAATTCGAATCGACGCCTCGAAACACGTGGAAATTGCCTCCGAAGTCGAGCACTTGAACACCTTAAAAAAAAACACTTAAAATTTTACTAAGTGTAAACTTCAAAAGTTACGAACATCCAACTTCGGAGCTTTATAACTTGAAATCCGGGCATTTCTGGAAAAAATTCACAAGGACAAAGTCGGAGTACGAAATGCGCTCTTTCCAACGACTATCAATTCACAAATTTCTGACCACAGACGGATAAGATACAGATGCGGCAACATGGCTCCGTGAACACAAAGTACTTAAAACTTAGAAAATTTTCTAAGTCCAAGATTACTTAAAATGCAAGAAACCTCATTTTTACCCGATTCTTCCGACTTTTCTCAACAAATGATCGCATTTTCTCAAATGTCAAATTTTGACAATAATTTTGACCCGAAATTCCGCCCGGTCAAACTTTGACTTTTGTTGACTTTTTGATACATGCACTCAAATATCATTTTATCCGTCCGTTCTTAATTTTCTGATGAATCGCGTGGATCGATAAGTCGTATACTGACACTTCACCATTCACAGAAGACCGTAGAATCAATTTGGGTTCAAATATCTGACCACAACACACTGTAGCTCGAGACTGTAATCAACATCCATATGATAGGCAATCAGAACCTCAAAACTCCAATTCTCGATAGATAATCAGAAGCTTCTAACACACAATCTTGCGTATTGAGATGACGCTCGAAATAACAGAACCTCAAGATATCCAGTTTTTGAGAACCAAACCTCTTCTTCAGAATTGTACAGGTTCACACGATTTAGAAAAACCCTGAACCCATGATCAATGCATGAATGATATGTATGCGATGCACCTATTAATTAAGTATTAGCCAATTATTTATTAACAAAATGAAGAGGGCGAACAATGACGAAACATCAGCTACGAACGAGATGACGAAACATCAGCAACAGACGGGATAATGAAACATCAACAATAGGATGACGAAACATCAGCAGACGGGATGACAAAACATCAGCATACAGGATGACGAAACATCAGTAGACAAACGGGACGACGAAACATCCTAAGACTAAGAATATTGGTTTGTATCTTTTACTTTGGAAAAGGTTTCAAATTATTAGAGTATTTTAATGCACTTGACAAAACAAGGTTTTAATTTTAAGGATACAAAAGGATAAAGGTAAAATGGCTAAGGGAACTAACCTATTTCTAATCCTAATTATTATGATACAAAGTTGTCGCTAAGTTATGGGTATGAACAAGGGAAACTACTTAGATTTTCTTCCTTATGTTGGCATGCATGGATACTTAACCTAATGTCTAAACTCGATAACTAACCTAATCGAGTGATCCTAAGGGAAACTATAATATCAATCATCTTGGTTAAAAAACCAAATGAGAAGAGGGGAAGAAGCAAACAACGTGCTTTGTCAAAAGCACACAAACCAAACACCAACAAGATAAAAATAAAGAGAAGAATAAGATGAAGTGGAAACAAGTGAGTGAACAATCATGCAAGATGTCATATTAAGTGATACAATCACAACACTAGTACAAAAATTAGTCGAAACATTGACCTAGAAAGCATTTACAAGTCAAAAGAAGCCAAGAAAAGGCAAAGATGAAAGGAAATGAACCGTCCAAGGTTAAGAGACATAAAACACAGTAGCAAATGCACCAATACATCAATCAAATCATACAAAACTGCATGAGAAAGATTCGAGAACAAATCACTTAAGGAGAACAAAATCAATCCATTCAAGTGTTTTCAAAAGTGTGTGTGCTCGAGCATACTCGTGCTATGTGTCACATAAGAGTGAAGTCAGAGATGAACACATAGAGATAATACTCATACAAAGCACAAAAGAAAATAGCATGCATCAATACCACAAGTACCACAAAATTATCAAGAGAAGAAGTCATGATTCAACCATAAAAGCCAACTAAAAATGTTTACAAGTCAAAAAGTCAAACATGGCCAAGAGACAAAGTGAAGATGTGATAAATCATACAAGGTCAATAGCTTAGAAAAAATAAGCAAAACATATAAAAAAAATTCATTCAAATCTCATACACAAAACATTCAACAAGCTAGAGCAAAACTAGCACAAACAAGCCTTTAAAGGAAAAATAAACATAAACCAAACACCTATGAATAGAGGTTAAGGCTAGAAGGTGTTAGAACATGAAAGGTCAGTAGCTTAAGATCTAAAGAAAATACAAACAAAGGTATCTCAAACAAAGAAGAAGGCTTGTACTCAAAAGCATACAAAATTAGGGTTTGAAAACACCAAAACTTATGCAATTTCAAGGTAATTGATAAAGATCAAACAAAATAGTCTTAATTAGGTAATTAAGACATGTGTGACTTGTGTAATAAGATAACTCAAGATGGTATTCATGAGCAAAAAATGTAGAAGAAAAAACTCCAATACACAAAACAAGTCACCTATTTGATAGTCAACATCACAAGAGATGAAAAACACTTGCCTAAATCAATGATGGATGATATAAATCAAGTGTGAAAAGAATAAATGATACTTATGGGTAAAAGGGCAGTGGCATCTCCCTATTATAAGTTTCTATCATGGACTTACAAGGAACTTTAATCCATGTTATCAAATTAACAAGTTAAAGTGTCATGACAACATATAAAAATATAGTCTCTAATGCACAAAAGAAAAAGTGGTCATGAAAGATCAAAATTAGGGTTCTCAAATGTTATTCTCAATAGACAAAATCAAGTAACCTTAAAGATACATAGCACAAAATCTCATGAGAAAACATTAAAGAATTAAGCTCAAAGACAGCAACAAAGTGGGCAATCTAGCTTCTCAAATGATACCAAATAGAGATGATAATGAGGTGCTACCCTTGGGTTCCAAGAAGCATGAGAAATAAGATAAAATAGAGGCATGGAAACAATATTCAAACATCAAAATAAGTGGACATGAAAGTCCTCAAGCAATTAGATAAAAACTAAAAGATTTGACTCCTAACTTGTCACCATGTTGGGTGGACAATGAAATGTCAAACAAGTATCATAAGAGAATTTTATAATAACAAGTCAACCTCAAAAGATCAGAACCATGATAGGTCATATTTAAAATAGCTTCACATGAGGTATTCAAGGTGGTGCACAAAAGCTACCTCCTAAACCTTGATCATAAGCAATCAACAAACAAAATTAAAGAAGAAAG
The DNA here is from genome assembly GCA_021764765.1 of Vicia sativa. Lineage (NCBI taxonomy): Eukaryota > Viridiplantae > Streptophyta > Magnoliopsida > Fabales > Fabaceae > Vicia > Vicia sativa. Next base: position 66,622,567 of record CM038796.1, on the reverse strand, counting down.
TTTGTTTAGGGAAAGTGAATCGTTCATTATTGAACTCAAATACCTAAATGAGAAATGAGGATAAAAATAAAAGCGAAATTGATTCCCCAAGTGTTGAATAAATGAATTCCAATATACCTCTAAGTCAAAAGAAACACCAATGCATTTATGGAAGAGATGCTAGGTTCAAAAATAGCAACACCAACGCATTTATCCAAGCCCAATGCCACGGATTTTTACTTTATTTTTCGATTTAATTTGGATTTTATTCATTTAAATGAAAATTAAATTCAAAAATAAGGTATAAAATCAAAATTAATTGCAAAATTGATTTTTCTCTCATCCTTGAGATCCAAGCAACCCAAGAAAACTGGAAAATTTCGAAATTTGATTTGATTTGGCAAGAAATTGAAGAAAATTGGAACAAATAAGGAAGATTTGATTTTGTACAAAATCAAATATTTTTCACATTGATTAACCATTATTTGTTCCTCAAATCAGCTCAAATTTCATCCAATATAAATATACAAGGCATATCACATGAATTAGAACAGAAAAATTGCTTGGAGGAACCCTAACCTAACTCAAAAAAACCGTGCCTTTCAAGTAACTAGCAGCCCTTGTTCCAGCTTGTTTCAATTGGTTTTGAGGATCCAAACACATTCCTTGACATCCCTTGAAGCATCCCAGACCTTTACATTGTCCAAAAACATCAAGAATTGCAAGAACACGATTTCGGTTTGTCACACTTTTTCCAAAATCGATTTCCATTATTCATGCATTTTTAACATGTTTTGTTGTTGTTTTTGTGATTAGAATGAAGCTTGGAAGCTTTCTGGGTGGTTTGATTGAATTTCCATGGCCTAGAACACGAATTACCATTGCTAGGGTTTTCGGTTTCAAATTAGGGTTTCTTTAAAACGGATAAATTGCACCAAAAGACCACCACCATCGTGTTTAGAATTCAATTTGCAATCGATTCATGTACTCACAATTAATTTATATTACGTGTATGAGATTTTGGAAAATGCAGGGACTATAGCGTCGCACTGAGGCCGACGCTATCTTTTCAAAAATTCAAAACGAGAACGATGAAGTTCTTGGCGCGTGATTGGTGCAATCAGGGAGAGACACCCGTTTACAATCCATTTGCTCCGGTTTTCAAACACTTGTGCAAGCCAGCTCAGTTGGTCAAGGCGTGGGTTTATGAAGCCAAGGTCATCAGTTCGAATCCCAGCCATGACACTTATTTTTACAAGTTTGAAAAACTAACTTTTTTCTTATATTTTCATATTTTATTTTCCATTTAATATTTTCATACAATTTAATTTTTCTTTAATAATTTTTATCATGCATTAAAAAACACCAAAAATATTTTTCTTTTTTGCATTATTTTCAGAAAATGTTTATTTAATTTATAAAATTAAAAATATTATTTTTGCATGCATATTTAATTTAATTTCAATTTTATCATTTAAATCACTTTTAATTGATTTTTAATTATTAAATTAACTCCAAAAAATCCCAAAAAAATTATTTTAGCATATTAATGTTATTTCTAGCATGAAACATTTTTCTCATTCAAAAATTATTATTTTTACTAACATTTTCATCTTATTCGATTTCCTTGTATTTCCCGATTTTTCATCTGTTCACAGGTTATTCCGTTTCGGATAATTTTTTTTATCGTTTTCTTTTCATATTATGTAATTGCCTATGGGATGTAATAGTTTAATTAGGACTTTTATTTTCCGCATTTTTCAATTATGTATCTGCCCCAAAGCCATGTAATAGCGTAGAATTTATCTTTCCGCAATTTACTTATTAGTGTTATCCATACCATTAGTTGCTAGGTAACCCTATTCGTTGGATGTAAGCGGGACATTCGAAGGAACATCGTATGGTCATAGAAAGCAACTTGTAGGAAGTATCCTAGCACATTTGAAGGGACTATCATCATTTTTTCGTAGGCAACAATCGAGGGTCAAGATCATGTATTCGGAGGCGACATCGTGGGTCTTATGATCTTTGTATCGAAGGGACTATGATGATTTGTTTTGAAGGTAACGGTGCTAGAATACCTCTACGTTCGAGGGACATGACCATTTGTATTCGTAAAGGCAACGAGAGAGAATTACCCTAAGGGGTGCATGTGTGAAAGAGTGCGTTGATTTCAGATATTTTATCTTGAAGTTAAGAGTGAGCTATGTCCAATTTTTATCTTTCCATACACGCCTAATTACTAGCAGTTTATGGGGTGCGGAAATTAAATTGCGGAAAGTAAAATGCGGAAAGATAAATCCTACGCTATTACATGGCTTTGGGGCAGATACATAATTTAAACTTGCGGAAAATAAAAGCCCTAATTAAGCTATTACATCCCATGAGCAATTACATTATTGGAAAAAAGAAAACGATAAAAAGAAATCGTCCAAAACGAGATAACCTGTGAAAAGATGAGAAATCGGAAAATATGAAGAAATCGAATAAGAGAAAAATGTTAGTAAAAATGCAAATTTTTAAATGAGAAAAATATTTCATGCTGGAAATAACATTAATATGCTAAAATAATTTTTGGGATTTTTGGAGATAATTTAATAATTAAAAACTAATTAAAAGTGATTTAAATGATAAATTAGCAATTAAATTAAATATGCATGCAAAATAATATTTTTTAATTTTATAAATTAAATAAACATTTTCTGGAAATAATGCAAAAAGAAAAATATTTTTTGATGTTTTTTAATGCATGATAAAAATATTGAAAAGAAATTAAAATGCATGTAAAATATTAAATAAAAAAAAGAAATAGAAAATATGAAAATAATAGAGTTTGTGAAAAAGAATGCAAAACCGGTCCTGGTGAGGCTCGAACCTGGTACCCTTGAGAGCATCTTCTACATGCCACGCCTTAACCACTAGGCCAAGTGACACTTGGTGTTTGAAAAAACAAAATCAAATGTTTTTGAACGATTACGTGCCCTGGAAATTGAGTCAAACCGAGTCAGCACGCGTGGGGTCCAGGTTGAATGAGAGAGCGAATCAGAACGCGCAAAGTTGCCACGCATGCATCCACCGGTCAAGCCAACGTCAACGACGCCGGAGCCCTAGCTCCGGTCGTCTTCTCCGGCGAGTAGGATGTTCAAACCTGCGAAATACGAAAAAACAATGGCAAAGGAATACCCTACCCCTACATCGACTCTTGAATCCATTGGTGGCATTAGTTTTGGCTAATCGTCTCAGACGATCGGTTCGAATCGAACAGTTCTTTGAACCCTAACCATGGCAATATGTGATTTATGCGTGTATGCTTGCATGTGATGCATCATTCATGATCCATTGAGTGTCCTGAGTTCGTTCAAACACACAAAAGTAATTAATAACGCATGAAATAAGAAAATCGATTTTGTGAAAAATACCAAATCGGAGCTTGGTGTTCTTCGTGTTCTGGGCAGCTTTTGCTTCAAGTGAGGGATGGTTTTGCTTGCTGAGAACCTCAGGAACAAGATTGGATGGTTTGTTTGCCTTGAAACTTGCTGAAAACCAAAATTCGATTTTTTCAATTCTTGAAAAATTTTGACAAAGTTTTGGTTGTTGTAAGGGCTAGGGTTTCGTGTCTCTTCTTGTGCATATTGCTGGCTATTTATAGAGTGATTTGAGAGAGGAAAAACAAGGCAAAAAGATTTGATTTTGAATGCATTGAATGATTTTCAAATAAAATCAAATTTTTTGAAAGAAATTTGATTTTCTCTTAAATGAATGATAACGCACGAAATTGGTATGTGTTTTGGGCTTCCTTGGACCTCAAGCATGATATAAAATCACTCTCCTTGAAAAAATATCTTATTTTCATATTTTATATATTTTAATTTTGAATTAAATGGTTTAAAATTCAAAAATAAATTAATAAAATAGAAAATTGCCATGGCCAAGTATTTATGAGTCACAAATAATGTCATGAACATGTTTGGATCAAAAGATTATAGGCCCATTTGGAAAATTTTGCATTTTGACCAAAATCTCCTTTTGTGCAATTGTCCAAAATTGCCCAACTTCTGAATAGTGTATCTTGCTCAATTTTCCACATTTTGGAGTGTTCTTTGACTTTTTGGAAAGCCCTAAGAGTCCTCTAACCAACCTCTTTGGTTTCATCTCAATTGGAGTTTCCATGCTCAATATATCGTCAAAACAAAGTGTTGACTTTTTGTTGACTTTGAAAAAGACCTGTAATGTTTTGATCCATACCTTCCAAATGAAGCATTTTTTGAACATTCTTGTGAGACATGAAGTTGTAGAGAATTTAGTTTCCTTCAAAACAAGAGTTGGTGGAAAAATTTCTGAGAAAGTATGAAGAAGTTATGCTCAGTCAAAGTTCGGTTGACTTTTCACTGAGAAACCCTAATTTAGAAAGTTTGACTTTTGAGCAATTCTTGAGTTTTCTTGATGAATCATGATCAACCCTTGATAAATGATGAATGTAACTTCAAAATGAGGATGTTGACCAAAAATCATGAAGTTTGACTGTATGTTGACCACAGTTGACTTTTTGTCCAATACAACTGATTTTCAACCATCTGAGCAATTGTCTGAGGAAACTTGACTTGTGAGGCTTGAAACATGACATGGAGAATCTTTGAAGCATTTGAGGAGGCATGAAGACCATTGGAGATGTTGGAAGTCCATCTTGATTTGAGGAATACCAAACCCTAGTTTGGGTTGATTGTCTAGGAGGGGGTTTGTCTGATCAACCCTTGAAGAATCCTTGAGCATGGATGTATGGAATATCTTGAGAAGATGGAGGGCAAATTTTGGGTTATGACAGCTGCCCCTGTTCAATCTTCTTGTACTGGAAGGGCTAGATTGGCATGTTCGCCTTTCAGGACCTAGAGGTAGAAGATGATTGAACACTCGAGTACACCTGAATATTTGCACTCGCGGTTGGCTGATGATGCGGGAATGGGCTTACAGATGCCATTTGGAGAAGTTGGAGACTTTGCTGAGGGATGAGTCGCACGCTAGACTTGAGATTGTTGATAGGAGAATTGACGGGGATGGGCTTAAGATGCCATCTAGAAAGGTCGGTGCTGAGGAGTGAGCCGTACGCTAGGCTCTGTAGAGGTTTCTAGAAGTGAAAAGGGATGGAGATGGGCTTAAGATGCCATCCGGAGGGAGTCGTACGTTAGACTTTGTGCTCATCTTTGAATGAAGTTATTGGTTTGTATTGGTTTTTTAACCAAATATGCAGCATTCTGAAGGCGGAGAGCTGTTGACAAGTAGTCGGAGATGGGCTTAAGATGCCATCCAAGGCAATCGAGTCGACGCCGACTGTAGTTGCTGTTGATAATAAGAATGAGTCAGAATAGTTCTTCGTGCTGACTACTCTGGGGAATGTAGTACCAGGCAAAAATGTGGATAGCTTCCCTATTGTGCATCGGGCATTGATCCACCGCTGTTATCGGAGGATAACTTGTGATCGCTCGATAGTTTTCCCGGATTCGTATTAATCTCGGATCTGTCGGAGGACAACAAGGGCGGTTGTTCGATAGTTTTCCGTCTGGATTCGGTCTTAATCCGGACCGCTTTCGAGGACGACTAGGATGGTCGTTCGTATAGTTTTCCGTCTGATTCGGCATTAATCTTGGACCAGAGCGCTTAAGCGATTTTTCACCTGTTTTGGAGAAAACAAGAGAAACTTTGATAGAATATTGTTAGTCTTATGCAAATAATGATGCATGGCAATGTGTATGAATGACATATGCACAAATTATGACTTTCATGAGTAATGTATGAATGATAGATGTTGTGGTATTTCAAAACATATCCATCTTGAAGAAGATGTGGATATTCTGCTTGGAGATTTCTGACTTCTGTTTGGGGACGGAAATCCTGAGAAGAAAGCAAACTTTGATTCCTCCGGTGCACTATCTGACCAAGTCTTGGGCCTAGATACCGTTGAGGATGGTAGAGATCGAGAAACACGTTGTTGAGGATCTCATACACACCTACCGGGAGAATCGGGAGGTACTGCAGGGTTTTGCGGTAAATCCTACCGAGAGCATTTGATAGTTGTCGAGACCGGTTAGAAGGATCCGGGGCCCGTGAATTCTAGCCGGGGAAAAGGATGTAGGTTTCTCCGTGCACTATCCGACCAAGTTTCAAGTCCGATACTATCGGAGAAAAGAAAGGGAAATTGTTGAGAGATATTCTCATTGGGATAAACACCCGGGGGATGAAGTGTTATTGTCAAGATGGGTGTGGCCGATTAAGTTGAGTGGAATCACCGCTGGGGTCCTCTTCTTCATCGAAGGTTTTGTGGTGAGTGACATCTCTGGGGATCACACTGTGGGGAAATGCATTGGTGGCTTTCGTCGTCATCTCAATTCCTGAAGCCTGTAGTTATTACTTTGTTATGTTTACTTTTCGCATGTTCGTGACTAGATTTTTATTGTCAAATGCATATAATCATTCAAAGCAAACATTGGACTTTATGCAAACAACAACGGTGAAAGTTGTAAAGAGAAAGAAACTTGTATTTACTTGAAATGTGGCGTATGGCCAAGTAGTTTGTATACAAGAAAGGTAAAAAGCTATGCGGAAACAATCTCGTTAAGTTCCAACTATGCTAGTACTCATATATTTCAACTATCTCATCTCCTTGCTGTCAGTAGAAAGTGAGTGAATTGATTTTCGCCATTTGAATCTTGAAGCCGATAGTAGTGATCTGGAAGTAGGTGATCTGGTCGAGACATAGTCGTACGCTTAAATGCCTTATTTTTTCCTAGACTGCCCTTTCGGGTTTTCATTCTACCAGGATACCCTTTTTTGCCCAAGCCGCCTTTTCAGGTTTTTGACTTGCCGGGTGTACATGTTTTGTATATATCCTTAACTTTTGCCCGAACCCTTTTGGTTCGCCAGGATGCCCTTATTTTTGCCTAGGCCAGTTGACCTAGCGGGTCTCTTTTATGCGTAGTATTTTTGACTATGTCTGCGTCATGTGTGGGAAGTCTTCACCATCCATGGTGCTAAGTATCATAGCTCCGCCGGAAAACACTAAATTGACTACAAACGGTCCCTCATAGGTGGGAGTCCATTTGCCCCTGGGATCACCTTGTGGAAGAATGACGCGCTTGACTACTAGGTCACCGACTTGGTAAACTCGGTGCTTGACCTTCTTGTTAAATGCTCTAATCATTCGCTTCTGATAGATCTGTCCATGGCAGATGGATGCGAGTCGTTTCTCATCAATCAAATTAATCTGGTCAAGGCGAGTCTCGATCCAATCATCTTCGCTAACTCCGCCCCGAGGACTCGTTGAGGGTATCTGAACCTCAATGGGTAGGACTGCTTCCATACCGTACACAAGAGAGAAGGGGGTTGCCCCTGTTGATGTTCGTACTATAGTGCGATAACCATGAAGAGCGAATGGTAACATCTCATGCCAATCTTTGAAAGTCACTGTCATTTTCTGTATAATCTTCTTAATGTTCTTGTTGGCGGCTTCCACTGCGCCATTCATCTTTGGTCGATAAGCAGAGGAGTTGTGATGCTTGATCTTGAACTGCGTGCAGAGTTTGGTGATCATCTTATTGTTGAGATTAGAGCCATTATCTGTGATAATCATTTCGGGAGTGCCATACTGACAGATAAGATTATGCTTGATGAAACGAGCCACAACATTCTTGGTAACAGATGCGAACGAGGCTGCTTCTACCCATTTGGTGAAATAATCAATTGCCACAAGGATGAAACGATGTCCATTGGAAGCGGTGAGCTTGATTTCTCCAATCATGTCAATGCCCCACATTGCAAAAGGCCAAGGAGTCGTTAGAACATCTGTGAGGTACCGAGGTACGCACTTTGTCCGCATAACCGCATTTGTGACAAGATCGAGCGGTAACAATCGCTTCCATGGTGGACCAATAGTAACTCTCTCAAAATCTTCTTAGCCATCGATGTCCACCGGAGTGGGTACTAAATGCGCCTTCGTAACTCTTCCATGATTCGCTCCGCTCGTCTACACAATAAGTAAGCACAAGTCGTGGCGCTTTGTATAGGATGTCGTGTCGAGGAAAATTTGGATGCAAATCTTCTCAAGAATTTCTTATCATTGATGATGCCTCGCTGGATATTCCCGAGTTTCAAGATACCTCTTACGCCATAGTACCAAGGTTTCTCCGTGTCAAGCTCATAACAATATGCTGGTTCACAAACTTCTCAATGATGATCCGGGGAGCCTCGTTGTCCCACCTAACCTTGAACATAGACGACATAGTAGCCAATGCGTCTGCCAACTGATTCTCTTCTCGTGGAATGTGATTGAAAGTGATCTCTTCAAGTAGGGATCAAACTCTAACATGCTCTCGATACGAATGAGATTCGGTGCTTCGATCCCACTCGCCTTAACGACCGATCACCAAAGTCGAGGCTCCATACACTTGCAAGAACTTGATTCTAAGTCAATAGCAGCTTTGATACCCATGATGCACGCTCAGATTCGCCATGTTGTTAGTGCAATCAAACAAAGTCCGGCGGTGAAAGGCGATGTCCGTCGTAGGGATGTAATGATGGCGCCAATGCCATTGCCAAGCGTTGAGGCTCCATCAAAGACCATAGTCCATCGGGATCCTTGTTCAGTCCTTCGTCGTCCTCGGTTCTTCACAATCAAGAATTAGTAAAACGCCTTCGCGGAAACTCGAATCGCATAGATCGATAGTCATCTACGGCTTGATGAGCCAAATGATCGGCTACTACACTTCCTTTGATCGCTTGAGAAGTGTACCGATGTCGATTCGGTCAAGATCATTTTCCATCTTGCTATTCTTCCGAGAGAGTGGTTTCTCAAATATGTATTTTATCGATCCATCTTGAAATCAACAAGGTAGTGTGAGTCAACATATATGCCTCGGCCATGAGCAGCCCAAGCCAAAGCGCTGTAAGTTTTCTCGAGCTGTGAGTATCTTGTTTCACAAAGGTAAACGCTTGTTAAGGTAGTATATTGCATGCTCTTTTCGACTGCACTCGCCATGTTGCCCCAACACGCACCCCATTGAGTTCTCTAACACCGCAAGTACATGATAAGAGGTCTTCTTCTGGGCGGCATCAGATAGAGGATTCAGAGGTACCCTTGATTTTGTCAAACGCGCCCGCAATCGCCGCTCCATTCCACTACTTGATCTTTCTTCAAGAACTTAAAGATTGGCTCACAAGTAGCTTAGGTGTGCAATGAATCGCAATGTAATTCAATCGGCCCAAGAAACCTATGACTTCTTCCTGTGCGGGAGCCGCATCTCTTGAATGGCTTTAACCTTGGCGGGGTCAACCTCAATTCCTTTACCACTGACAATAAACCCTAGGAGTTTCCCGGATCTGACTCCAAAAGTGCACTTGTTAGGATTGAGTCTCAACCTGTACTTCTTCAATCTATCAAATAGTTTCTGCAAATGATCAAGATGCTCATCTTCAGTCTGTGATCGAGCTATCATGTCGCCGACGAGACCTCTATCTCGTGATGAATCATGTCATGAAATAATGTCACCATAGCATCGATAAGTGGCTCTCGTTCATCCGAACGGCATGACCTTGTAACAGAAAGTGCCCCACTATGTAACGAAAGTAGTCTTCTCCATGTCTTCAGGAGCCATTTTGATCTGATTGTAACCGGAGAAACCATCCATGAAGGAGAAAACCTTATGCTGAGCGGTGTTATCAACCAGAACATCAATATGAGGAAGTGGGAAATCGCTGACTCGCTTTGTTCGATCTTTGTAATCCACACACATTCGCACCATCCTTCTTAGGTACAGGAACCACATTCGCAACCCATTGTGGATAGGAAGTAACAGCTAAGAAACCCTCGTGATGAATCATGTCATGAAATAATGTCACCATAGGACGCTAATAAGTTGCTTTCATCCAAACGGCATGACCTTGTAATGAAGTGCCCCACTGTAACGAAGTAGTCTTCTTCATGTCTTCGTGGAGCCATTTTGATCTGATTGTAATCGAGAAACCATCCATGAAGGAGAAAACCTTATGCCGAGCGTGTTATCAACCGTAACATCAATATGAGGAAGTGGGAAATCTTCTCGCTTTGTTCAGATCTTTGTAATCCACACATTCGCATTACCATCCTTCTTAGGTACAGGAACCACATTCGCAACCCATGTGGATAGGAAGTAACAAAGAAACCGCTGAACTACTTCATAACTTCAGCTTTGATTTTCTCGACATTTCGACATGCGATTTAACCTTCGTTTACCGAGAAAACCTTCTTTGTCAATGGTACCACAATATCAATGTCTAAACCCGTATGTCTTCGTATGACCAAGCAAAACCTCAATATAGTCTCGTATTATTCGAACCAATCTTTTCTTTAACAATGTTCTCAAGACTGTTCCTATCTTGATCTTTTTCGTCAGACTCAAATTCACAACCTCAACTTGTTTGTGGTCAGATAACTCGCTCTTCAGTCGGACAAGTTCTCCTAGCACTTCACAATCTTCTCACCTCTTCTTCGCTTGGTAGATCGGATTATCAAGTCATATTTAGCAATAGCATAGCTGTTATCAACGAGATTCGAGTGATTCTCGCAGTTGTATCACGGTGTGTGTAAGAAACACATAGCTTTTTGAAGGGTGATAAAGTAAAGAAAACAAACAATTGAATGCAAAATTCCAACGATTTTATTGAATGAAAATATGTAAATGATGATAATAACCTCACAACGAGCCATGATGCCCCTGCAAGGCACTAGGCTTTAGAGTTTATTGTTCAAAACATAAAGAAATACGAAAAGCAAAACAAAACAAGAGCAATTACTCCTGACTAAAGGAGATTGGTATGACGTCTTCAGTCTTGCAATTGTTGAGCCTCTTGTTGGGAGTTGGGAAGATCCACTTGCTATGTCGGTCGCGTCGCCGCTTCTATAGCATGGATTCCACTGCCGATGCGGAAAGGAAGTTGGCCGCACGTCACAAGTGTATTGACCTTTGATGGTGAAGCCTAAACCAGTATTGTTAGATTTGAAAGGAAGATCAGGGAGCTGACCCCAAATAGTACTACCTCCTCCTTCAACTGCAGCTTGAGCATCTTTCAGCGAGGCCATCCTAGGCGGAGCTTGCATAACTTCAGGAGTGACGGGAGAGTCAGCAGGCATGACTCTGGGAATTGTTTCAAAAGCCTGACAGGGAGTCTCGAAGAATTCACCCTCCACCTCGAGGTATTGGAATGAATGTAGATGACTGACCATGTACCCTTCTTCACCACATAATGTAACAACTTTCCCTTTCACCGGGTACTTCAGCTTCTGATGCAGGGAAGAGGTAACAACGCCTGCCCCATGTATCCAAGGGCGTCCAAGTAGGCAAGAGTAAGCTGGACGGATGTCCATGACAAAGAAAGTGGAGTCAAAAGTCTGGGAACCAACTTTAACAGGCAGAATGAGCTCTCCAAGTACTGTTCGCTTAGAACCATCAAAAGCTCTCACAATTATATCACTGGGTCTCAGAACCAACCCCTCGATATCAAGTCGATCAAAAGTAGTCTTCGGAAGGATATTCAAAGCAGAACCGGTATCCACCAAAACATGAGACAATGTAGTGCCCTTGCATTCAACAGAGATGTGCAAGGCTTTGTTGTGTTTCTTCTGCAGAGTCAAATCAAGATCGAGAAGCCAGGCCGCTGTTGGCAGCGCTAGGAATACAAACTTCAAATTGATCAGTAGTAGTGTCTTGCGGCACATGAGCATTCTTTAGAAACTTCACCAAGGCATTAGCATGAGCCTCAGAGCACAAGAGCAGAGCAAGCATGGAGATCTTGGACGGAGTCTGTCCCAATTGTTCCACAACATTGTACTCACTCTTTTTGATGATCTTCGAATTTCTCCATTTTTGTTTGAGGTGTCTTCGAACTTCCTTTGGTACTTCCGCCGAAAGTGATGAGTCATTGTTCCGTCCTCTAGCTTGGGGAATGGATTGAATAGCTGAATGCAAGTGAGTCGGAGCGCCTTTTGGAGGAGATATTTCGAGAATACTCGGTTCCGGGTCACCTTACTTGATCCGTGATGTTGTCAATGTTAGAATGGTAGCTTCAACCGTAAGGTCCTCAATGGTCGAGGGTCATGCTTGACGCCATGGTAGTAAACATCACCCATAATTCCAAGGATAGCCTTGTCGAGGAATATGGTATCGGTCCGGAGAAGTAATGATGAGAGGTGCCACTTAGTTACGTAATCAAGATAAGAAATTTTATCGTGTTAACATCAGATAGTCTTCGGGAAATCACACCCCATTCGGTTACCTTAACATCTTCAATAGGAATCTTGTAGCTCTCGTGAACAGTACTTCACCATGTAATCGAACTTTCCACTTGGCTGCCCTAAGGTATCCCATGTATGGTGCATTGCTCACCTCTCGATCTTCAACTTAGACATATCTTCACACGCTCGCATGTGGTTTTAGAAATAGTATCTCACAGCTTATCCATCATGCATCAACATGTCTTCTCAACTAAGCACAACCATCGTGTGTATGGGCACCAACGACAATTCTCTGGGCATCCTGGGTTGACACCGGCTTGCAGCAAATTCTTCTTAATAGTCATCAAAGGAATGGTCAAGTCATCTATGTTGAAAACATAAGTATCATCGCCAACAACATTGGAACTCTTGTCATGGTTAGGCATGGGCGCATTGATTACATTCGGAGTCTCAACAGGAGGATCAAACTCAATCTGCTTAGCTTCAATCATATCCTGAATCTTGTTCTTCAGAGCCCAGCAGTCATCGGTGCTATGTCCAGGGCTATTGGAATGGTAAGCACACTTAACATTAGGATTGTATCTCGGAGAGGAAGTGTTGACATTTTGAGGAGGGTCCCTCAAGGTGATCAGCTCTGCTTTCAACATGTGTTGCAAGGCTTGCGACAATGGCATGTTGATCTTTGTAACCGCCTTCGTGGCGCTGCTGCTACGCTGTCTCACGAGGTTGTGCCGATGTAGGATTAGAGATCACAACCGCCCCTACAGATTGAGCACGGTCGGTCTTGGCCTCGCCTCGACCATATACAAGATTAGTTTCTTTCTTACCACCAAAAGATCTCTTGCAGATTTGAAGATGTCTCTATCTCAATCTTTCCACTTTTGATACCAGTCAATACGCCTCCTGTCAATATCACTTGAATCCGGTCAAGAATTTCCAATCGATGATTGAAGAACGGCTCAGTTGTTCTATAAACATATCAACCAACTCCCTATTGGACAAGGGTGGTTGAACTCACCGCTAAATCTCTCCATTTCGAGCATACTTTGAACTTCTCATCACGACCCATAGACATGCTCAGTAGTTGCATGCGAGTGGTGTCAATTCAAAGATTGTACTCATATTGCTTGTAGAAAGCATCTAAGTTACTCTAGGTACGGATACGGTCATTCTCTAGCTGATAATACCACTCCAATCGAGTTCTGACAAACTCTCTTGAAAATAGTGCATCCACAACTTTCTCATCGGTGGGGATTGATCTTCGACATAGGATTTCAAATGCACTTGGACAAGACATGCCATCATACTTGGCAAAAGTTGAACTTTGAACTTAGGAGGAATCACCATACCGTGGACAAGGCTCGATCATCAAAATTCAACCCGACATCTTCGTGTTTTCCACAAAGATTCAGCGGTCTTCAAGTTGTTTGTACTTGTTATCTTCATCGTAGTATCGCTATGGTCGAGCGATCTTCTCCTCCTTCTTAGGCTCACGCTGGTCATCTTCATTACCCTCGACACTCCTTCATTCTTGACACTTCCTTCAGAGAGCTCTATCCGATCAATCTTAGGACCACCTTTGTAGGCCCGCCCATGTTGAGAAGACCAACAACCTTCTTCTTTCTATTGATGAGCTTCGATCTTCTTGGCCTTGACCAAACTGGTGAACATCTCAAACCGAGCATTCGAGCCCGAGATCTTTGACAAACTGTTCAAGAGCCATTTCTGCTAAAATAAATAGCGAGCCAATGAGAAAACCAATCTTCAATGTACCTGTGATGCAATGTTATGCTATGATATGCAATGTTTATGCGAATGCAATGCAATGTTTTCAAGGACCTTAGAGATTTAAATTTGTTAAACAAGCAATGAATGAACATTTATTAATATTTTTTTTATTATTTCTTTTAAGTACAAAAGATAGTTCAAAACAATAAAAGAAAAACATATAAATCCAAGAGCTCTAAGTCTCCCATGGGCGCTTCCTCTTGGTGCCGAGATAGGCGTTGATGTTCCGCTCCTCGTGAAGTAGCTTGGTCAATTCTAGCACTTTCTTTTCACTTGCATAACACTGAGCTTCAAAGGTATCCCTCTCTTCTTTAAGCTGAATCCAGGATCTCTTCAAGTCTTCAAAATCAGTAGGCATGTCGGGATGGAGAACAGTATAGGATTCATCACCTATAGCAACAAGTTCTATGATTACTGGTAAAACAGGTGTGAATGGCATCATGAGGTTTTGAGCTCGAGCTCTCACCCATTTGAGGTAAGGTTCCCAAGGAATGGAGTTCGTGTCCCAAAGTCTTGTATCGCCTTCTTTACCATGCCCCAAGCGTGTATGAACCTTCGCTGGTAATTCGAGATCGTGGAGTCGAACACAATATCTTGGAGAAGCATATCATGTGGGCCATCTCTTCGGCAAAACCAAACTGACGAGAGCTAGAGAAGGGTTATAAGTAATACCTCCTTATACCAAGTAGTGGTACATTAGGGAATTCTCACAACGCCGATGAAGGTGAAGTCCTTTGAGAGAAAAGACCCAACGAATGTCGAATGAGAGAGTGACATTAACCTTGAGACCATCTCAACCTTGTTCATTCTTCAAAACCGATGGAGGAAGGTGCAAATAAACCACCGAAAGTAACGGTATGAACACATGAGAGTTCCTTGTCTTTTGATAGTATGAGTGTGGAGAGAATGTAGGATGTCTCCAAGTAAAGTCGGCACTGGATTACGGGTAAGAAACAACTTGATGGCGTTGACATCTATGAATTGGTCCGAGTTAGGGAATAGAACCAAACCATAGATTAGCAAGGCCATAATGTCTTCAAATGCATGGAAACTCATAACTTTGAGGAATTCTCGGGCTTTCTTAATTAAGAACTTGGAAAGTAAACCCTTAACTCCAATTCTTGTTTCCCAATTGGCTTCAATGTCTGAGCGCTTAAGATGTAAGGCGGATGCAATGTCTTCGTACTTAGGAACCTTTTCCAAACCAGTGAATGGCATTTGGTCAAGAATAGGTATCCCAAGTAGCTTAGATAATTCTTCCAAAGTAGGAACCAACTGATAATCTGGGAACGTAAAGCAATGGTGTTTCAGATCAAAGAACTAGAATAGACATGCATCATATCTTCTTCAAAATCGAGATAACCAAATCAAGTAGATAATCATGTCTTTTGATGAACCGAGCATGATTGGGAATTTCAAACCAATTTTGAGTCGAGAAGGTATACCCATGAAGTTGATTCGATAGTCTTTCTAGAAGCCATAATCCCTACAAAAAGCAAAGATAAACCCTAGGTCCTTGAAATAGTTAGAAATGATATGCAATGCGAATGATGTCATGATGTCATGTTTAGCACACACAAACACACACAATGAGCCTAGGTTTAAGGCTTGTATGAGGTATAGGTGATTACCCCACCAAAAGTTTGAGTTGGTTCATCCTGCCCTATAATAGTAACCGGTTCTAGGAATCTCACATCATTGATCTTTCTCGTAGGCGTTATTTCAATACGACTACCAAGTGGTCGATCGAAATATCCCAAAGTCCGATCTCAATGAGCGTAGCATCGAGTATCGCCAACCTTAGTCTCGCACCAGCCATCTCACTACCTTCTAATGGCCAAGATGGGTCAATTAAGGTTCTAAAAGTTTAGTTAGCGCTAGACACCACGCAGCCAAATACTATCCTCAACTTGGGAATGAAGAGTATCAGACATCCAAAGTGTCACGCTAACGTAGCCATCATGTTGACCGCTTCGATATACGCCTAACGGTCATGACAATTTATTGCTACTTACCTAAAAGGAAACCCGATCCGTGTAGATCCCCAACAATATAATACCCAAGCAACCCTTAAAGATAAAGCAAGCAAGTCAAACAAAACCAATAAAGGCGATTTAGAAATCCTTAAGGTATTCTCTTTAGGTGTTTCCAGAGTCGCCAGCTCAGAATACGGTGAACCGACTTTGTAGGTTTTGTATCGCAATGTGCGGATAGCAAGAGTCGCCACCGACTTTTCTTTTCAAGATAAAATACCGAAATACCGAAATCGATACACTCTTTTCACACATGCACCCTTAGGTAATTCTCGTTGCCTTACGAATTCAAATGGTCATGTCACTCGAACGTAGAGGTATTCTAGCACCGCTGTTTCAAACAAATCATCATAGTCCTTCGATACAAAGATCATAAGACCCACGATGTCGCCCGAATACATGATCTTGACCTCGATTGTCGCCACGAAAATGATGATAGTCCATTCGAATGTGCTAGGATACTTCCTACGAAGTTGCTTTCTATGACCATCCGATGTCCTTCGAATGTCCTCACATCCAATCTAATAGGTTACCTACCAACTAATGGTACGGATAACACTATTCTAAAGGAAAGTAAAACAACATGAAAACGACTAAATTCGAGTAGGTAATAAGAATTTTAGTTGCTTGCTCAAATCAAATACTTTTCACACCTCACACTTTTGTCAAAGTTCAAACACTTTTCAAAACAAAACATTTCCTAACACTTTGTATACATTCCTACATGAATCATTACAAAGTCAAAGTTAAATTTTTCAAAATTTTTTTGTCAAATGTATGTAAAACACTTTTAAAAAGATGATCTAAGAGCAACTAAGAGCCCAGAGATAATCACGGATGAAAAGGGTGCTAATACCTTCCCTTTCATAACCTTCTCCTTACTTTTAATCTAACGAAGGTCTTTTTCTGTACTTTTACCTTCCTTAATTGATAAAATAAAAGTCGGTGGCGACTCTTGCTATCCGCATATTATGATACAAAACCGACAAAGTTAGTTCACCGACATAAAACTCGAGACTCATGGGGACACACCCTAAAGAGAATGCCTTAGGGATTTTTAGATCACCTTTATTGCTTTTTGTTTGACTTGCTTGCTTTATCTTTAAGGGTTGCTTGGGTATTATATTTGTGGGGATCCTACACCCGATCCGGTTTTTTAGGTAAGTAGCAATAAATCGTCATGACTGCTAGACGATATTGAAACAACAACATGATGGCTACGTTAGTGTGACACTTTGATGTCCCGTACTCTTCATTTCCAAGTTGAGGATAGTATTTGGCTTCGTGGTGTCATCAAGCACTAACTAAACTTTCGTAACCTTAATTGACCCATCTTGGCCATTAGAAGGTAGTGAGATGGCTTTGGTGCACTAAGGTTGGTTGATACTGATACCTCATTGAGATCGACTTTGGGATATTTTCGTCGACCGCTTAGTCGATTGAAATAAACGCCACGAAAGATCAATGATGAGATTCCTAGAACCCTTACTATTATAGGACAGATGAACTGACTCAAACTTTGGTGGGTAATCACCTATACCTCATGCAAGCCTTAAACCTAGGCTCATTGTGTGAATTGTTTGTGTGTGCTAAACATGACATCATGACATCATTCGCATTACATATCACTTCTAACTATTTCAAGGACCTAGGGATTTATCTTTGCTCTATTTTGTAGGGATTATGGCTTCTAGAAAGACTATCCGAATCACCTTCATGGGTATACCTTCTTAGCTCAAAGAATTGGTTTCAGAGATTCCCGACCATGCTCAGTTCATCAAGAGACATGATTATCTGCTTGACTTGGTTGTCTCCGGTTTTGAAGAAGATATGATGCATGTCCTATTCTAGTTCTTCGATCCGAAACATCATTTCTTTACATTCCCAGATTATCAGTTGGTTCCTACCTTGAAGAGTTCTCTGCTACTGGGATACCTATTCTTGACCAAATGCCATTCACCGGTTTAGAAAAGGTTCCTAAGTACGAAGACATCGCATCAGCCTTACATCTTAAGCCCTCAGACATTGAAGTTAATTGGGAAACAAGAAGCGGAGTTAAGGGTTTACTTGCTAAGTTCCTAATTAAGAAAGCCCGAGAATTCCTCAAAGTTATGAGTTTCCATGCATTTGAAGATATTATGGCCTTGCTAATCTATGGTTTGGTTCTATTTCCTAACTCGGATCAATTTATAGATGTCAACGCCATCAAGTTGTTTCTTACTCGTAATCCTGTGCCTACTTTACTTGGAGATATCTTACATTCTCTCCACACTCGTACTACTAAGAGACAAGGAACTCTCATGTGTTGCATACCATTACTTTCCAGGTGGTTTATTTCGCACCTTCCTCCATCAGTTTGGAAGAACGGAGAAAGGATGAAGTGGTCTCAAAGACTAATGTCACTCTCTCATTCAGATATCCGTTGGAATCTTTTCTCTCTCAAAAGGACTTCACATTCATCGAGCGTTGTGGAGAATTCCCTAATGTACCACTACTTGGTATAAGGGGAGGTATTACTTACAAACCTTCTCTAGCTCTACGTCAGTTTGGTTTTGCTCAAAGAGATGGTCCTCATGATATGCTTCTCCAAGATATTGTGTTCGACTATAATCACGATCTCCAGAATTACCGACGAAGGTTCATACACGCTTGGGGCATGGTAAAAAAGACCGATACCAAGACTTTGGGGCACTATAACACGCTGAACTGACTTTGTAGGTTTTTGTATCGCAAATGTGCGGATAGCAAGAGTCGCCACCGACTTTTCTTTTATCCAATTTAAGGGAAGGTAAAAAGTACAGAAAAAGACCTTCGTTAGATTCTGAGTAAGGGAAAAGGTTATGAAAAGGGAAGGTATTAGCACCCCTTTTCATCCGTAGTTATCTACGGGCTCTTAGTTGCTCTTAAATCACTTTAAAATTGTGCTTTCTGTGTGTTTGACAAAAATATTTTGAAAAAGGCATTTCGCTTTGACTTTGTAATGATTCATGTAGGAATGTATACAATGTGTTCGGAAATGTTTCACTTTGAAAAGAATTTGAACTTCGAAAAAAGTGTGAGGTGTGGAAAGTATTTTGATTTGAGCAAGCAACTAAAAGTCTTATTACCTACTCAGAATTGGTCGTTTTCGTGTTATTTACGTTCCTTTAGAATAGTGCTATCCATACCATTAGTTGGTAGGTAACCCTATTCGTTGGATGTAAGCGGGACATTCGAAGGGACATCGTATGGTCATAGAAAGCAACTTGTAGGAAGTATCCTAGCACATTTGAAGTGACTATCATCTTTTTTTCGTAGGCAACAATCGAGGGTCAAGATCATGTATTCGGAGGCGACATCGTGGGTCTTATGATCTTTGTATCGAAGGGACTATGATGATTTGTTTTGAAGGCAACGGTGCTAGAATACCTCTACGTTCGAGGGACATGACCATTTGTATTCGTAAAGGCAACGAGAGAGAATTACCCTAAGGGGTGCATGTGTGAAAGAGTGCGTTGATTTCAGATATTTTATCTTGAAGTTAAGAGTGAGCTATGTCCAATTTTTATCTTGCCATACACGCCTAATTACTAGCAGTTTATGGGGTGCGGAATTAAATCATGGAAAGTAAAATGCGGAAAGATAAATCCTACGCTATTACATGGCTTTGGGCGTATACATAATTTAAACTTATGGAAAATAAAAGCCCTAATTAAGCTATTACATCCCATGAGCAATTACATTATTGAAAACGAAACGATAAAAAGAAATCGTCCAAACGAGATAACCCGTGAAAAGATGAGAAATCTGAAATACGAAGAAATCGAATAAGAGAAAATGTTAGTAAAATGCAAATTTTAAATGAGAAAAATATTTCATGCTGGAAATAACATTAATATGCTAAAATAATTTTTGGGATTTTTGAGATAATTTAATAATTAAAACTAATTAAAAGTGATTTAAATGATAAATTAGCAATTAAATTAAATATGCATGCAAAATAATATTTTTTAATTTTATAAATTAAATAAACATTTTCTGGAAATAATGCAAAAAGAAAAATATTTTTTGATGTTTTTTAATGCATGATAAAAATATTGAAAAGAAATTAAAATGCATGTAAAATATTAAATAAAAAAAAGAAATAGAAAAATATGAAAATAATTGAGTTTGTGAAAAAGAATGCAAAACCGGTCCTGGTGAGGCTCGAACTGGGTACCCTTGAGAGCATCTTCTACATGCCACGCCTTAACCACTAGGCCAAGTGACACTTGGTGTTTGAAAAAACAAAATCAAATGTTTTTGAACGATTACGTGCCCTGGAAATTGAGTCAAACCGAGTCAGCACGCGTGGGGTCCAGGTTGAATGAGAGAGCGAATCAGAACGCGCAAAGTTGCCACACATGCATCCACCGGTCAAGCCAACGTCAACGACGCCGGAGCCCTAGCTCCAGTCATCTTCTCCGGCGAGTAGGATGTTCAAACCTGCGAAATACGAAAAAACAATGGCAAAGGAATACCCTACCCCCCTAAATCGACCCTTGCGAATCCATTGGTGGCATTAGTTTTGGCTAAATCGTCCTGTATCGATCACTTCGAATCGAACAGTTCTTTGAACCCTAACCATGGCAATATGTGATTTATGCGTGTATGCTTGCATGTGATGCATCATTCATGATCCATTGAGTGTCCTGAGTTCATTCAAACACACAAAAGTAATTAATAACGCATGAAATAAGAAAATCGATTTTGTGAAAAATACCAAATCGGAGCTTGGTGTTCTTCGTGTTCTTCGATTTTTTCAATTCTTGAAAAATTTTGACAAAGTTTTGGTTGTTGTAAGGGCTAGGGTTTCGTGTCTCTTCTTGTGCATATTGCTGGCTATTTATAGAGTGATTTGAGAGAGGAAAAACAAGGCAAAAAGATTTGATTTTGAATGCATTGAATGATTTTCAAATAAAATCAAATTTTTTGAAAGAAATTTGATTTTCTCTTAAATGAATGATAACGCACGAAATTGGTATGTGTTTTGGGCTTCCTTGGACCTCAAGCATGATATAAAATCACTCTCCTTGAAAAAATATCTTATTTTCATATTTTATATAATTTAATTTTGAATTAAATGGTTTAAAATTCAAAAATAAATTAATAAAATAGAAAATTGCCATGGCCAAGCATTTATGAGTCACAAATAATGTCATGAACAAGTTTGGATCAAAAGATTATAGGCCCATTTGGAAAATTTTGCATTTTGACCAAAATCTGCTTTTGTGCAATTGTCCAAAATTGCCCAACTTCTGAATAGTGTATCTTGCTCAATTTTCCACATTTTTGAGTGTTCTTGGACTTTTTGGAAATCCCTAAGAGTCCTCTAACCAACCTCTTTGGTTTCATCTCAATTGGAGTTTCCATGCTCAATATATCGTCAAAACAAAGTGTTGACTTTTTGTTGACTTTGAAAAAGACCTGTAATGTTTTGATCCATACCTTCCAAATGAAGCATTTTTTGAACATTCATGTGAGACATGAAGTTGTAGAGAATTTAATTTCCTTCAAAACAAGAGGTGGTGGAAAAATTTCTGAGAAAGTATGAAGAAGTTATGCTCAGTCAAAGTTCGGTTGACTTTTCACTAAGAAACCCTAATTTAGAAAGTTTGACTTTTGAGGAAATCTTGAGTTTTCTTGATGAATCATGATCAACCCTTGATAAAATGATGAATGTAACTTCAAAATGACGATGTTGACCAAAAATCATGGAGAATCTTTGAAGCATTTGAGGAGGCATGAAGACCATTGGAGATGTTGGAAGTCCATCTTGATCTGAGGAATACCAAACCCTAGTTTGGGTTGATTGTCTAGGAGGGGGTTTGTCTGATCAACCCTTGAAGAATCCTTGAGCATGGATGTATGGAATATCTTGAGAAGATGGAGGGAAAATTTTGGGGTATGACAGGCACCAAAACTCCATTCCTTGAGAACCTTACCTCAAATGGGTGCGAGCTCGAGCTCAAAATCTCATGATGCCATTCACTGCTTTACCAAAGAATTATGGAACTCATGCTATGGGTGACGAACCCTATAATCGTTCTCCATCCCGACATGCCTACTGATTTTGAAGACTTGAAGAGATCCTGATTCAACCAAAAGAAGAAAGGGATACATTCAAGCTCGCATATGCAAGAGAAGAAGGTGCTAGAGTCGACAAAGCTACTTCACGAAGAGCGAAGCATCAACGCCTACCTCGCACCAAGAGGAAGCGCCCATGGAGACTTAGAGCTTTAGGATTTTATATTTTATTTTATTATTTTGAACTATCTTTTGTACTTAAAAAGAAAAGAATAAAAGAGAACGATAAATGTTTGTTCGTGCTTGTTTAACAAATTTAAATCTCTAAGGTCCTTGAAAATTGCATTGCATCCGCATAAACATTGCATATCATAGCATAACATTGCATCACTGTACATCAAGATTGGTTTTCATTTTCTCGCTATTTATTTTAGCGTAAATGGCTCTTGAACATCCACAAAGATCTCCAGTCGTAATGCCTGGCCAGCAGATGTTCACTAGCTTGGTCCAAGGCCAAGAAGATCCAAGAAACTCATCAATGTAAAGAAGAAGGTCGTTGGTCTTCTCAACATGGGCGACGCTACATAGGTGGTCCTAAAGTGGTTAGCCTGACAGAGCTCTTAAGGAAGTATCAAGAATGAGGGAATGTCAAGGGTAATGAAGATGACGGCGTGAGCCCCGAGAAAGAGAGAGAGATCGCCCGACTATAGCCAAGACTGATGAAGATGACAAGTACAAGCAACTTGAAGACCGTCTGAATGCTGTGGAAAACCTGAAGATGTCCGGGTTGAATTTTGATGATCTGAGTCTTGTTCCTGGTGTGGTGATTCCTCCCAAGTTCAAAGTTCCCACTTTTGCCAAGTATGATGTCATTTCTTGCCCTAAGCTGCATTTGAAGTCCTACGTTCAAAAGATCAACCCCCACACTGATGACAGAAAGTTGTGGATGCATTATTTTCAAGAGAGTTTGTCCGGAACTCAATTGGAGTGGTATTATCAGCTAGAGAATGACTGTATCCGTACTTGGAGTGACCTAGCAGATGCTTTCTACAGACAGTATGAGTACAATGCTGAATTGACACCCACTCGCATGCAACTATAGAGCATGTCTATGGGTCGTGATGAGAAGTTCACAGAATATGCTCAGAAATGGAGAGATCTAGCAGGCAGAGTTAAACGACCCTTGTCCAATAGGGAATTGGTTGATATGTTTATGGGAACACTGATGGATTCACCGAGCTGACATTGACGGGCAAGCGCATTGAAGCTGGTATCAAGAGCAGAAAGATTCAGGTAGAGTCATCATCAAATGCCGCGAAGAGATCTTTTGGTCGTAAGAAAGAAACTAATGTTGTGTATGGTCAGAAAAGTCGAGCCAAGACCGACCGCTACCAACTGCGGGGCAAGGATCTCCAATCCTACATCAGACAACCTCAGCGAGACAACGCGTAGCTTAACGCGCACAAAGACAGCTTTAAGATCAACATGCCATTGTCGCATGCCTTGCAACACATGTTGAAAGCAAATCGACATTGAAGGATCCTCCTCGTGTGTCAATACCTCCTCTCCGAGATACAATCCTAATGCTAAGTGTGCTTACCATTCCAATAGCCCAGGCACGTAATCGACAACGCTGGGCTCAAGAACAAGATTCAAGACATGATGAACCTAAGCATTGAGTTTGATCCTCCGCTGAGACTCGAATGTGATCAACGCGCCCATGCCTAACTATGACAAGAGTTCCAATGTGGGGAGGATACATATGTTTTCAACATAGATGACTTGACCATTCCTTTGATGATCGTGAAGAAGAATTTGCGCAAGTCGGTGTCAATCCGTGATGCCCGAGAATTGTCATTGGTGCCCATCCGCACCGATGGTCGTGCTTGGTCGAGAAGACGTTCGGCATGATGGATAACCGTGAAATACAATTTCAAACCACCGTGAGAGTCCGTGAAGACATATCTAAGAAACTGAAGATCGGAGATGTGAATGAAACAGCACCATCTACATGGGATACCTTGGGGCAGCCAAGTGGAAGGTTTGATTACATGGTGAAGTACACTGTCCCTGAGAGATACAAGATTCCTATTGAAGATGTTAAAGCAACCGGATGGGGTAACGATTTCCCAGAAGACTATGCTGATGTTAACAATATAAGGATTTCCTCTACTGATTCTGTGCCTAGAGTGGCACCTCTCATCATTACTTCTCCAAGACCAGTTCCATATTCCTCCGACAAGGCTATCCCGTGGAATTATGGAGCTGATGTTTACTATCATGGCGTCAAGCAAGACCCTCTGACCATTGAAGATCTTACTATTGAAACTACCATTCCTAACATTGACAACATCACCGGATCGAGTAAGATGACCAGAACCGGAAGAGTATTCTCTCCAGATATCTCTCCTCCAAAAGATACCGCGACTCCAACTCGCATTCCAGCTATTCAATCCATTCCCCAAGCTAGAGGGAAAGAACCAGTGACTCATCCCGCCGATGTATGCCAAAGGAAGTTGCTAAAGACACCTCCAAACAAGAAATGGAGGAAATTCTAAAGATTATCAAGAAGAGTGACTACAATGTTGTGGAACAGTTGGGACAGACTCCGTCCAAGATCTCCATGCTTGCTTTACTCTTGTGCTCCGAGGCTCATGTTAATGCCTTGGTAAAGTTTTTGAAGAATGCTCACGTACCACAAGACAGTACCACTGACCAGTTTGAAGTTTGTATTGCTATCCTGGCTGCCAACAACGGCCTAGGCTTCTCTGATGCTGATTTGACTCCTTCCGGAAAGAAACACAACAAAGCCTTGCACATCTCTGTTGAATGCAAGGGTACTACCTTATCTCATGTTTTGGTTGATACCGGTTCCGCTCTAAATATCCTTCTGAAGACTGCTTTTGATCGACTCGATGTTGAAGGATTGGTTCTGAAGCCCAGTGACATTATTGTGAGAGCTTTTGATGGTTCTAAGCGAACAGTAGTTGGAGAGCTCATTATGCCTGTTAAAGTCGGTTCCCAGACTTTTGAATCCACTTTTTTGTCATGGACATCCGTCCTTACTCTTGCCTACTTGACGCCTCGATACATGGGGCAAGTACTCTACCTTGCATCGTGTCAAATACCCGGTGAAAGGGAAGGTTGTTACAGTATGTGGTGAAGAAGAGTATATGGTCAGTCATCTACAGTCATTCTGATACCTCGAGGTAGAAGGTGAATTCTTCGAAACTCCCTGTCAAGCTTTTGAAACAATACCCAGAGTCATGCCTGTTGACTCTCCTGTCACTCCTGAAGTTACACAAGTGCCGCCTAGGATGGCCTCGCTGAAAGATGCTCGAGCTGCAGTTGAAGAAGGAGGTAGTGCTATTTGGAGTCAGCTCCCTGATCTTCCTTTCAAATGCGACAAGACTGGTTTAGGCTTCACCATCAGAGGTCAGAAGATGATACACCGCGAACGTGTCGGCCAACTTCCTTTCCGCATCAGCCGGAGTGGAATCCATGCTATAGAAGACGACGACAATGACTTCGACATCAGAAAGTGGATCTTCCCAACCTGCATAATGGGCTCAAGAATTGGAAGATCAAGACGCCATACCAATCTTCTTTAGTGAGTAATTGCTCTTGTTTTGTTTTGCTTTTCTATGTTTTGAACAATAAACTCTAAAGCCTAGTGCCTTGCTCGGCATCATGGCTCGCTTGTGAGGGTTATTATCATCATTTGCATATTTTCATTCAATAAAATCGTTGGACTTTTGCATTAATTGTTGTTTTCTTTTACTTTATCACCCCTTCAAAAAGCTATGTGTTTCTTACACACACCCACGTGATACATCGCAGAATCACTCCGAATCTCGTTGATAATGCTATGCTATTGCTAAATATGACTTCGATAATCCGATCTACCAAGTCAAGACGAAGGTGAGGAAGATTGTGAAGTTCCGTGAGAACTTGTCGATCGCACAAAAGAAGAACGAGTTATACACCCACGCAGAGCAAGTTGAGGTTGTGAACTGCAATCGATGAAGATGTAAAAGAGATCAAGATAGAGCGGGTCTTGAGAACAATGTTAAAGAAAGGTTGATTCAGATGTTACGAGACTATATTGAG
This sequence comes from Vicia sativa, assembly GCA_021764765.1. Taxonomy (NCBI): domain Eukaryota; kingdom Viridiplantae; phylum Streptophyta; class Magnoliopsida; order Fabales; family Fabaceae; genus Vicia; species Vicia sativa. The sequence continues at coordinate 66,596,356 of CM038796.1, read as the reverse complement.
GTTTTGTCCTGGTCATACGAAGACATGCCGGGTTTGACATTGATATTGTGGTGCACCGTTGCCGACAAAGGAAGGATTTCTTCCGTGAAGGTAAGATCTGCGCATGCGCTTGAGATGTCGAGAAAATCAAAGTCAAGTTATGAAGGGCTCAACGCCGGTTTCTTAGTCACATTTCTATCCACAAAGGGTTGAAAATGTGGTGCCCGTATCTAAGAAGGATGGTAAAGTACGAATGTGTGTGGATTACGAGATCCGAACAAAGCAAGTCCGAAAGACGATTTTCCACTTCCTCATATTGATGTTCGTTGACAACACCGCCAACATAAGGTTTTCCTTCATGGATGGTTTCTCCTGCTACAACCGATCAAAATGGCTCTTGAAGACATGGAGAAGACTACTCGCTACATGGGGCACTTTCTTCTACAAGGTTATGCTGCTCGATCGAGGAACGCAGCGCCACTTATCGCGCGTACGGTGACATTATTTCATGACATGATTCATCACAAGATAGAGGTCTACGCCGATGATATGATAGCTCGATCACCAAGAGGAACATCTTGATCATTTGCGGAAACTATTTGACCGATCAAGAAGCATGATTGAGACTTAACCCTAACAAGTGCACCTTTAGAGTCAGATCCGAAAAACTCCTAGGGTTTGTTGTCGAGAGAAAGGTATTGAGGTTGACCCTGCCAAGGTTAAAGTAATTCAAGAGATGCCACCCCGCACCGAGAAGGAAGTCGAGGTTTCGATTGAACTACATTGTGTTCATTGCACATATAATCGCTACTTGTGAGCCAATCTTGCCATCAAGAAAGATCAAGTGGTAGAATGGAATGACGATTGATCGCTTGACAAAATCAAGGAGTACCTATCAATCCTCCCGTCTCGATGCCACAAGGAAGACTCTTATCATGTACTTGATAAAGAGAACTCAATGGGTGTGTTGGGGCAACATGACGAGTCCGGTCGAAAAGAGTATGCAATATACTACCTTAGCAAAAGTTTACCGATCGGAAACAAGATACTCACAGAGAATACTTGCAGCTTTGGCTTCTGCTCACGACTAAGATAGTATATGTTGACTCACACTACCTTGTTGATTTCTAAGATGGATCCGATAAAATACATATTTGAGAAACCAGCTCTCTCCGGAAGAATATCAAGATGGCAAATGATCCTGACCGAATACAACATCCAGTACACTTCTTAGAAAGCAATCAAAGGAAGTGTTGTAGCCGATCATTTGGCTCATCAAGCCGTAGATGACTATCTATGCAGTTCCAATTTCCAGATGAAGATGTTTTACTAGTCACTGATTATGAAGAACCAGGCCCGGACGAAGGACCTGAACAAGGATCCCGATGGACCATGGTCTTTGATGGAGCCTCAAACGCACTTGGCAATGGCATTGGCACCATCATTACATCTCCTACACGCGGACATACGCCTTTCACCGCCATATTATGTTTCAGTTGCACCAACAACATGGCCGAATACGAAGCATGCATCATGGGTATCAAAGCTGCTATTGACTTAAGAATCAAGTTCTTACAAGTGTATGGAGACTCAGCTTTAGTGATCAGTCAGATTAAGGGCGAGTGGGATACGAAGCACCCGAATCTCATTCCATATCGAGAGCATGTTTTGAGTTTGATCCCCTACTTCGAGGAGATTACTTTCGACCACATTCCACGAGAAGAGAATCAGTTGGCAGACGCATTGGCTACTATGTCATCTATGTTCAAGGTCAGATGGGACAACGAGGCTCCCCAGATCATCATTGAGAGGATTGACGAACCAACATATTGTCATGAGCTTGATACAGAAGAAAAACCTTGGTACTACGACGTGAAGAGGTATCTTGAGACTCAAGAATATCTCGCAGGGGCATCTGTCAATGATAAGAAGTTCTTGAGGAGATTCTCTTCTAAATTCTTCCTCAGTAACGACATCTTATACAAGCGCAATCACGACTTATGCTTACTCCGCTGTGTCGACCATAAAACAACGGAATATATTATGGAAGAGTTACACGAAGGTGCATTTGGTACCCACTCCAGTGGTCATACGATGGCTAAGAAAATTCTGAGAACAGGTTACTATTGGTCCACCATGGAAGCTGATTGTCACCGCTATGCTCGATCTTGTCACAAGTGCCAGATTTACGCAGACAAAGTGCACGTACTTCCAGTACCTCCGAATGTTCTAATAGCTCCTTGGCCTTTTGCAATGTGGGGCATTGACATGATTGGAGAAATCAAGCCCACAGCTTCCAATGGACATCGTTTTATCCTTGTAGCAATCGACTATTTCACCAAATGGGTAGAGGCAGTCTCGTTCGGATCACCAAGAATGTTGTGGCTCGTTTCATCAAGCATAATCTTATCTGTCGGTATGGCACTCCCGAAAGGATTATCACAGATAACGGCTCTAATCTCAACAACAAGATGATCACCGAACTCTGCACACAGTTGAAGATCAAACATCACAACTCTTCTCCTTATCGGCCTAAGATGAATGGCGCAGTGGAAGCCGCCAACAAGAACATTAAGAAGATCATACAGAAGATGACAGTGACTTATAAAGATTGGCATGAGATGTTACCATTTGATCTTCATGGTTATCACACTACAGTGCGAACATCAACAGGGGCAACTCCCTTCTCTCTTGTATACGGTATGGAAGCAGTTCTACCCATCGAGGTTCAGATACCCTCAACTAGAGTCCTCCAGGACGCAGAGTTAGACGAAGATGATTGGGTCCAAACTCGCCTTGACCAGATTAATTTGATTGATGAGAAACGACTCGCATCCATCTGCCATGGACAGATTTATCAGAAGCGAATGATCAGAGCATTTAACAAGAGAGTCAAGCACCGAGTCTACCAAGTCGGTGATCTAGTAGTCAAGCGCATCATTCTTCCACAAGGTAATCCCAGGGGCAAATGGACTCCCACCTACGAGGGACCATTTGTAGTCAAGACGGTATTTTCCGGCGGAGCTATGATACTTAGCACCATGGATGGTGAAGACTTCCGTCACCCTTTGAACGCAGACATAGTCAAGAAATACTACGCATAAAAGAGACCCGCTAGGTCGACTGGCCTAGGCAAAAATAAGGGCATCCTGGCGAACCAAAAGGGTTCGGGCAAAAGTTAAGGATATATACAAAACATGTACACCCGGCAAGTCAAAAACCTGAAAAGGCGGCTTGGGCAAAAAAGGGTATCCTGGTAGAATGAAAACCCGAAAGGGCAGTCTAGGAAAAAATAAGGCATTTAAGCGTACGACTATGTCTCGACCAGATCACCTACTTCCAGATCACTACTATCGGCTTCAAGATTCAAATGGCGAAAATCAATTCACTCACTTTCTACTGACAGCAAGGAGATGAGATAGTTGAAATATATGAGTACTAGCATAGTTGGAACTTGACGAGATTGTTTCCGCATAGCTTTTTTACTTTTCTTGTGTACAAACTACTTGGCCATACGCCACATTTCAAATAAATACAAGTTCTTTCTCTTTACAATTTTTGCTGTTTGTTATTTGCATAAAGTCCAACGTTTTCTTTGAATGATTATATGCATCTGACAATAAAAATCTATTTACAAACATGCAAAAAGCGAGCATACAAAAGTAATTGCTACAGACTCCAGGAATTGAGATGACGACGAAAGTCACCAAAACATTCCCCTGTAGAGCATGATCCCCACAGAGCTGTCACTCACTTTCCCCAGTGGAGTACGCATCAGTCCCCGAGCAGTGATCCCACCCAACTCAACCGGATTGCACCAGTCGTCAAGCAAATAAATCCCCAACCGAGGTATTTATCCCCAGCAGAATATCTCTCAAACAATTCCCCTTTTCTCTGGCAGCAATATCCAGACTTGAAACTTGGTCAGATAGTGCATCGGAGGAAACCTACACCTTTTATTCCCCAGTCAGAGATTACAAAGGGCTCCAGATTCTTCTAATCCGGTCTCCCAGCAACTATCAAATACTCTCCAGCAGGATTTACACGCAAGATCCTAAGTAGAGTACCTCCTAGACTCTCCCCAGCAGGGTCTATGTATGAGATCTTCAACAACGTGTTTCTCGATCTCTACCATCCTCAACCATATCTAGGCCCCAAGACTTTGTCAGATAGTGCATCGGAGGAATCAAAGTTTGCTTTCTTCTCAGGGTCTCTATCTGTTCCGTCCCCAAACAGAAGTTAGAAATCCTCAAGCAGAACATCTGCATCTTCTTCAAGATGGATATGTTTTGAAATACCACAACATCTATCATTCATACATTTCTCATAAAGTCACAATATATGCATATGTCATTCATACACATCGTCATGCATCATACTTTGCATAAGACTAACAAATATTCTATCAAAGTTTCTCTTGTTTTCTCCAAAACAGGTGGAAATCATTTCTGAAGCAAACAGGTCCATGATTAATACCCGAAGCAAGACGGGAAAACTATCTGAAAGACCGCCCCTAGTTGTCATCCGACAACTGGTCCAAGATTAAGACCCGAATCCAAACGGGAAAACTATCTGAAAGACTGCCCCTAGTTGTCCTCCGACAACTGGTCGAGGATTAAGACCCGAATCCAGACGGGAAAACTATCTAAAAAGACCGCCCCTAGTTCTCCTCCGACAACGGATCCAGGATTAATACCCGAAGCAAGACGGGAAAACTATCTGAACGATCACAAGTTATCCTCCGATAACAGGCATTGGATCCATACCCGAAGCACAACAGGGAAGCTATCCACATTTTTGCCAACTACTATCCCCTCAGAGTAATCAACACGAAGATGTATTCTGACTCTCTCTTATTATCAACAGCAACTATAGAGTCTGGCGTACGACTCAGTTGCCTTGGATGGCATCTTAAGCCCATCTCCGACTACCTGTCAACATTTCTCCACCTTCAGAGTGCTGCATAATTGGTTAAAAAACCAATACAAACCAATAACTTCATTCAAAGATGATCACGAGGTCTAACGTACGACTCCCTTCGGATGGCATCTTAAGCCCATCTCCATGCCCCTTCCACTTCTATGAACGTCTACAGAGCCTAGCGTACGGCTCACTCCCCAGCACCAATCTTTCCAGATGGCATCTTAAGCCCGTCTCTGGCAGTTCTCCTATCCAGACAACAATCTCGAGTCTAGCGTATGACTCACTCCCCAGCTTCTCCAAATGGCATCTGTAAGCCCATTCCCGCATCATCTGCCAACAGCGAGTGCAAATTTTCAGGTGTACTCGAGTGTTCAATCATCTTCTACCTCCAGTCACGAAAGGCACGCTTGCCAATCTAGCCCTTCCAAAGACAAGAAGATTGAATAGGGCAGTCATACCCCAAAATTTGCCCTCCATCTTCTCAAGATATTTCATACATCCATACTCAAGGATTCTCAAGGGTTGATCGACAAACCTCTCCTAGACAATCAACCCAAACTAGGGTTTGGCAATTCTCAGATCAAGATGGACTTCCAACATCTCCAATGGTCATCATGCCTCCTCACATGCTTCAAAGATTCTCCATGTCCAATTTCAAACCTCACAAGCCAAGTTTGCTCAGACAATTGCTCAGATGGTTGAAAATTAGTTGTATTGGACAAAAAGTCAAATGTGGTCAACATACAGACAAACTTCCTGATTTTTGGTCAACATCCTCATTTTGAAGTTACATTCATCATTTGATCAAGGGTTGATCATGATTCATCAAGAAAACTCAAGATTTGCTCAAAAGTCAAACTTTCTAAATTAGGGTTTCTCAGTGAAAAGTCAACTGAACTTTGACTGAGCATAACTTCTTCATACTTTCTTAGAAATTTTTCCACCACCTCTTGTTTTGAAGGAAATTCAATTCTCTACAACTTCATGTCTCACAAGAATGTTCAAAAAATGCTTCATTTGGAAGGTATGGATCAAAATATTACAGGTCTTATTCAAAGTCAACATTTTGTTTTGAAGATATATTGAGCATGGAAACTCCAATTGAGATGAAACCAAAGAGGTTGTTTAGAGGACTCTTAGAGCTTTCTAAAAAGTCCAAGAACACTCAAAAATGTGGAAAATTGAGCAAAATACACCTTGTGAAAGTTGGGAAATTTTGAAGAAGTGCACAAAGAGAGATACTTGTAAAAATAACTTTTTTTGCAAATGGGCCTAGTTTTTCTTCATTCAAACTTGTTCCTTATACAACTTGGAACATCCAAGCCCAATGCCACGAATTTTTACTTTATTTTTCTATTTAATTTGGATTTTATTCATTTAAATGAAAATTTAATTAAAAAATAAGGTATAAAATCAAAATTAATTGCAAATTTGATTTTTCTCTCATCCTTGAGATCCAAGTAACCTAAGAAAGCTGGCAAATTTCGAAATTTGATTTGATTTGGCAAGAAATTGAAGAAAATTGGATCAAATAAGGAAGATTTGATTTTGTACAAAATCAAATATTTTTCACATTGATTAACCATTATTTGTTCCTCAAATCAGCTCAAATTCCATCCAATATAAATATACAAGGCATATCACATGAATTTGAACAGAAAAATTGCTTGGAGGAACCCTAACCTAACTCAAAAAAACCGTGCCTTTCAAGTAACTAGCAGCCCTTGTTCCAGCTTGTTTCAATTGGTTTTGAGGATCCAAACATGTTCCTTGACATCCCTTGAAGCATCCCAGACCTTTACATTGTCCAAAAACATCAAGAATTGCAAGAACACGATTTCGGTTTGTCACACTTTTTCCAAAATCGATTTCCATTATTCATGCATTTTTAACATGTTTTGTTGTTGTTTTTGTGATTAGAATGAAGCTTGGAAGCTCTCTGGGTGGTTTGATTGAATTTCCATGGCCTAGAACACGAATTACCATAGCTAGGGTTTTCGGATTCAAATTAGGGTTTCTTTAAAACGGATAAATTGGACCAAAAGACCACCACCATCGTGTTTAGAATTCAATTTGCAATCGATTCATGTACTCACAATTAATTTATATTACGTGTATGAGATTTTGGAAAATGCAGGGACTATAGCGTCGCACTGAGGCCGACGCTATCTTTTCAAAAATTCAAAACGAGAACGATGAAGTTCTTGGCGCGTGATTGGTGCAATCAGGGAGCGACACCCGTTTACAATCCATTTGCTCTGGTTTTCAAACACTTGTGCAAGCCAGCTCAGTTGGTCAAGGCGTGGGTTTGTGAAGGCAAGGTCATCAGTTCGAATCCCAGCCATAACACTTATTTTTACAAGTTTGAAAAACTAACTTTTTTCTTATATTTTCATATTTTATTTTCCATTTAATATTTTCATACAATTTAATTTTTCTTTAATAATTTTTATCATGCATTAAAAAACACCAAAAATATTTTTCTTTTTTGCATTATTTTCAGAAAATGTTTATTTAATTTATAAAATTAAAAATATTATTTTTGCATGCATATTGAATTTAATTTCAATTTTATCATTTAAATCACTTTTAATTGATTTTTAATTATTAAATTAACTCCAAAAAATCCTAAAAAAATTATTTTAGCATATTAATGTTATTTCTAGCACGAAACATTTTTCTCGTTCAAAAATTATTATTTTTACTAACATTTTCATCTTATTCGATTTCCTTGTATTTCCCAATTTTTCATCTGTTCACAGGTTATTCCGTTTCGGACAATTTTTTTTATCGTTTTCTTTTCATATTATATAATTGCCTATGGAATGTAATAGTTTAATTACGACTTTTATTTTCCGCATTTTTCAATTATGTATCTACCCCAAAGCCGTGTAATAGCGTAGAATTTATCTTTCCGCAATTTACTTTCTGCACCCTATAAACTGCTAGTAACTAGGCGTGTATGACAAGATAAAATTGAACATAGCTCACTCTAATTTTCAAGATAAAATACCTGAAATCGACACACTCTTTTCACACATGCACCCCTTAGGGTAATTCTCTCTCGTTGCCTTACGAATTCAAATGGTCATGTCCCTCGAACGTAGAGGTATTCTAGCACCGTTGCCTTCAAAACAAATCATCATAGTCCCTTCGATACAAAGATCATAAGACCCACGATGTCGCCTCCGAATACATGATCTTGACCCTCGATTGTCTCCTACGAAAAATGATGATAGTCCCTTCGAATCTGCTAGGATACTTCCTACGAGTTGCCTTCTATGACCATCCGATGTCCCTTCGAATGTCCCGCTCACATCCAACGAATAGGGTTACCTACCAACTAATGGTACGGATAGCACTATTCTAAAGGAGAGTAAAACAACATGAAAAGGACCAATTCTGAGTAGGTAATAAGACTTTTAGTTACTTGCTCAAATCAAATACTTTTCACACCTCACACTTTTGTCAAAGTTCAAACACTTTTCAAAACAAAACATTTCCGAACACTTTGTATACATTCCTACATGAATCATTACAAAGTCAAAGCGAAATGCCTTTTCAAAACATTTTTGTCAAACACATGAAGCACTTTTAAAAGATGATCTAAGAGCAACTAAGAGCCCAGATAACTACGGATGAAAAGGGTGCTAATACCTTCCCTTTTCATAACCTTCTCCTTACTCGTAATCTAACAAAGGTCTTTTCTCACTTTTACCTTCCCTTAATTGGATAAAAGAAAAGTCGGTGGCGACTCTTGCTATCCGCACATTTGCGATACAAAACCTACAAAGTCAGTTCACCGTATTACAGCCTCCTATTGGGCTTCCAATACAAAGAATCACCCGCACTAGGATAGAACCCATAGAGTATAATTTCCCGGTGAAATTGCTCTTAATCCTAAGAGGACGGTTTCCCGGTGAAATCCCTCTTAAAGCTAAAGCCAGCCATACCCTATAGCTTCCTCTTGAGCTTCGTACAAGGACCCTCGATGACCCTCGATGACCCTCGGAATGCCTCCTCTTGGGCTTACATTACAAGGACCCATGGGCTTCTTTAAAGCATCCCCCTAATCCAATCAATTTCTCCTAGACGTTTAGATATCTATCAACTCTATGGAAGAAGTATCGCATCTATCACATCACATACAATAAAAACTTTTCAAACTCTTTTCAAAACAAAAACATCTCTTAATCGTAAGTCGTAACGCTTGTACACTCAAGCAAAACACCCAATGCTTACAATTAAAAGAATCAATCATCTTTCAAAACATCTTTCTAAAACTCGTAAGTGGTAACGCTTGTACACTTAAGCAAAACACCTATAACTTATTTAAAAAGATTCAATCAATCAAACTTTTCAAAATGTATGTGATGAAATAGATTAGATACATTTTTCATTAAGATGACATTTGTCTGTGTCTCTTAATAACATCCGCTGCTTCCACTAGCATAAGTGGAACTACGATTGCTCGACTTTCTCAACATCCCTTTGAGAATACGTAGGCACAAGGTCTCATCCTTGGCGAGCAAATTTCTTTCTCCCTCAAACCAAACAAACCATAGATCCCTTTAGATCCGAGCTACAAATGCTCGATTCCCATTAAGGATATGTATGCGTAAGATCCCAATGATCTTTGCGAGCACAATAATAACAAAACCTAGGATCCCACATAATCTACCTTTCTTAAAATCCCAAAGGAGAAACTTTCCTATCATAGAAATAGCAATTAAAATACACAAACATATCAAACATATTCATATATAAAGCTATAGATAACTATATATATTTAGGGTGCTCCATCTATTCCCTTTATATAACAAACCCCTTGCCTGAATCTCCCAATGCTACGCCTAGTTTACGCTAGTCGTGATGCATATCATATCAATCGAGGGTATTAATTTTTCCCTTTTCATAATCATTTTTCTTGTGTTGAAAATAATAAAGCTTGATGCTCGCGGCATCTTTCAAAAGAGTAAATCGTTTCGAGCCAGAGAATCCGAATTCATATTCGATTCCCTCGCGCGTCACTTTTTAACGCCAACAGAAAAAATGGTGACTCTGCTGGGGAGTACGCTAAATTTTGATTTTCAAAAAAAAAACAGTGACTCTGCTCAAGAGCACCAAGCTTTTTTGTTTTCAAAAAGAAAAAAAAGGGGTTAAGCTTTCATATGTTCATATGTTTGTTTTCCTTTATTGTGTGTTTTCGCGATTTCATCTGATGGAAAGAAATCCTAACCCGGATTTAAGAAACATTTTAAGATCTAGGTCGGGGTATAGTCCTATTAACTTGTGAGAAGTCTCAGTACTTATGGAGTTAATTTGAGATCCCTCTCTCAATGGAGGTTGTCTTGGGAGTATTTGTGTTTAGCAAGTATTTGCGAAGACATTTTGCTTTCAAGAGAACTAACGAAGCTGAGTGGCTGTAGAACACATAACCCATCCTGGCCATTTAGGATGTAGTGTAGAAATTATTCAGGCGTAATCCTAGAATAATTGTCAAGCAAGACTACGATCAGGCGAGTTTTTCTTGAAAAATATTATTGGACTTCGAGTATTCAACAAATCCGATAATATTTCAAAGAGAAGCGTTGAGCTCAGATATCGTAGAACCCATTTCACAGATGAATAAGCCCTTAGAACTTATCCACGTTTGATTCTTATCGTTGGCCTCATGCTCGTGACTTCGAACGCTTGACCGTGTGTATAACTAGTAACCATGTTTGTAGCATTCATGCATTCATTCAAAAAAAAAACTTCATTTCTCTTCCAATTTCCAAAGAATTTAGAGATTTTTCTTTGTAAATATTTTAGGTTAGAGTGATGGACGTCAGAGGAAGATTCACCAAGAGATACAGTTTTAGAATTCCTGATGTAGGAAAGTTGAAAGAGTTAGCATCCTTGGTAGAAGATCCCTCGGATTTCAGAAAACGATATGGAACTCTTTTAACTGTCCTGAACACTAACGTCGATGAAGGACTTCTCAAAACTTTTGTTCAGTTTTACGATCCAGTTTATCGCTGTTTCACTTTCCCTGACTATCAGTTGATGCCTACTTTGGAAGAGTACGCACACATACTAGGTATCTCAATATCAGATAAGGTGCCTTTTAATGGTTTGGAAGCCATTCCTAAGTCACCAGTCATTGCAACGATGACTCACTTAAAGAAATCTGAGATGGACAAGAACCTAACTACCAAAGGAAAACTCTTAGGACTAACTTCGAAGTTCCTAATGGAGAAGGCTCTTAAATTTTCTGAAGCCGGTAGTATGGTAGCCTTTGAAGCTATTTTAGCTTTACTCATCTATGGATTGGTGTTGTTCCCCAACGTCCCAAGTTTCGTTGATATCAACGCCATAAGGATTATTCTGATTGGAAATCCTGTTCCCACTTTGCTTGGTGACACGTATTTCTCCATTCATTATAGGAATCGTCAAGGAGATGGAACTATTGTGTGTTGTGCGCCTCTGTTTTTCAAATGGATTGTCTCACACCTGCCTAAATCTCCTATCTTCCGCGAAAACAAAGACGATTGGCATTGGTCTCGAAGACTCATGTCTCTTACAAACGACAATATCCATTGGTATACCTTGGCAGACAATGAGATGGAAATCATTGAAAGTTGTGGAGAATTTGCCAACGTACCTCTCATTGGTACGAAAGGAGGAATCAACTACAACCCATTCTTGGCGAAACGTCAACTCGGATACGCAAACTCTAGTAAACCTCTTGGTTTTACAGTAGAGAGTTACTTCTATCATGAAGGGGAGGATTCCCAAGGTTTGAAAGCCAGAATGATTAGAGCTTGGCATTAGATCCGAAGGAAACGAAAAAGGTAATGCAAGTAATTGTGTAGCCATGGAAATCTACACTTCTTTGGTAAAGAAAAGAGTGAAGGAATTCCGAATGCCTTATGCTTATGAGGAACCTATGTTCTCAACAGCTTCCAAATCAACAATTTTTCCCGTCGAGACTATGGGAGAATACCAAGAAGCTTTGGCCAAGATGAGGCTAGAGAAAGAGGCTTTGGAAGACAAGTTCCTTAAGACTGATCTCGAAATGAGAAGCTTAAGAAGCAGGTCAAAGATCATGAAAAGACGCTTTACTTCCAAGAAAGGAAAAGAAAGCTTGAGGAAATGACAACCAGCGATCCTGCTCCCGACGAGTGGAAGAAAGTCATCAGCAAGCTAAAGGCCGAGAAAGCTGAACTGAAAGCTCACTATGGGAAGGAAATCCTAAAGTTGAAGCTACATCAAGCCTTTGGATCTTCATCCGACGAAGACGATTAATTAGTTTAGATTGTAATTTTTATCATTTATTTTATCATTTGTACGAGTTGTGCTCAAAAACAAAAATTGTTGTAGTCTTCTTTCAATAATTAATAAAATAAGTGTTTTCCATCCAAATATTTGCCAGAAATTTCTCTTTTAGCGTAAATTCTTTGGAAATTTTTTTCTTTGCATTCATAATCATGCATCATACTTTGCACATCGAGTTTGTTGTTTAGAGTCTGATCTTTTGGAATTTTTTCCAGAAAGGAAAAGATCGCCAAGTTGTCGCGTCTTAGAGTCTCTCGACCACGTCCACAGCCAACTCGTACATACAATACACGTTCAAAAAGAAGGAAAATAATGGAAGGTTTTGAGCAAGAAAATGTTGAGCTTCGTAGCACGGTGACAACGCCAAGAAGAGGTGGAGAGACTCACTTCTTTGGTAAGTTCATTGGCAATCGCGAAAGTCGCAAGCAACATTAAGCCAAAATCAAGCGACGATTTTAGAGACCACTACTACTCCGCCAATCTGCTGCACCAATAGTTCACTCTTCAAGATGCCGAAGGTTATCCATGGGGCATGCCTTTCAATTTCGCATCGGATTGGCCAACCTACTTCTCGTGCAAACAACCACGCTTGAATCGCTACTTTGCGAACTCAACACTTACTCCACAAAGATGGAGTAACCTTTCGCAAGTCACTATGACGGTTTCTCAACCAATCATGACGAACTCACAGAGTTCACACTCATGCAGATGAAGAAGTCTATCATAATCCAGCGACAACACGAATCCTCGGGCCGATGGATAATCTCCAAGAACACTCCATAAGATGCAATTGAGATTAAAACAATCCGTGGAAAGGAATTGTTTGGGAAGAACGCCCATGATCTGTGCCTAGTTCCTCGCGTAAGGATACCCGCAAAGTTCAAAGTCCCTGACTTTGAAAAGTATAAAGGAAATTCACGCATGCAGAGTCATCTTACGATGTACGCTAGGAAAATGTCTACGTAAACGATAATCACCAATTGTTAATTCACTATTTCAAGATGCCTCACCGTGCCGCATCAAGTGGTACATGGACTAGGCGAATATCCGACATTCAACGACTTAGGCGAAGCCTTTGTCCAAGAATACAAATTCAACTTGGACATGGCTCCATCGGATCAACTCCGCTCCATGTCTCGAGGGAAAAGAGACATTCAAAGAGTACGCCCAACGTTGAGGGAAATTGCTGCCCAAGTCAACCCACCGTTACTGGAGAAGGAAATGACCAAGCTTTTCTTAAACACTCTTGGCCCATTTTACTACGAACGAATGATCGCCAGCGCTCCTGGAGATTTCACCGAGATGGTAAGCATGGGAATACGGTTAGAGGAAGGAGTTCGAACAGGACGTCTGGTCAAAGAAATAGGATCTTCCAGTGGTACCAAGAGGGTTGGAACCGTTTTTCCAAAGAAATAGGAACATGACATAGGAATGGTATCCCGAGGGAAACCACGAAAGAATGTCAGCCGATAACAACAGGTAGCTGCCATAGCATCCATTGTTAATACAAGTCCAAATACAGGAATTACTCCGCAATTCCAGCAAGCTCAACAACCTCGACAGGAGGCTCAATAATTCAACAATCAGAACCGTGCGCCATGGGTCTCGCAATTTGATCCAATTCCGATGACGTACACCGAACTATATCCTACATTAATAGAAAGGAATCTTGTGCAAACAAGGTCACCACCTCCGGTACAATACAAATTGCCATGGTGGTACAAAGCGGACGTATCTTGCCCTTTTCATCAAGGGGCACCGGGTCATGATCTTGAGCATTGCATCGCCCTAAAAGCTGAAGTACAAAGGTTAGTAAGGTCTAATCTTCTTTCCTTTTTGAACACAAATCCAAACGTGCAAGCAAATCCAATTCCCAGACACAGTGGACATACAGAGAATTTGATACTAAGAAATACAGATCGGTATCTTGTTACAGACGTGAATCTAATCAGAGAAAGCTTGGTACAACTCCATGATACATACAGTACAATGGGTGCTTTTGCTAAACACGATTACACGGCTTGCAGCATCTGCTTCAAGGATCTTCGAGGATGTCCAACCATAAGAGCAGACATTCAACGATTATTAGACATTGGTGACATACGATCTAAATAGAAATGACTATGACGTAAATATGGTAGGGCATTTTCCGATGAGCTTTAGTCTCGATATCAACTCGGAAATTCAAGTAAACGCATCGTCCCCTGTTTCAATATGCCCAAGCATGTGGAGATTGAATATAACGATTCAAACGTTCCAGGATCTCCTTTGGTGATTTTCCTACCCGGTCCTGTTTCATACAGTTCTAACAAAGCAATTCCCTATCAATACAGTGCGACTATGATAGAAGATGGGAAGGAGAAACCCATGCCAACTCTTCCAGCCAATGTCAACATAACTGAGATTGGACGAGTAACGCGAAGTGGACGAGTACATACTCCGTTGCCACCAAGGCCACCTGTTGTCCCTGTTGTCAGACAAAATCCAGTTGATATGCCTCCCGAGAATCCTACAAGGATTCCCGTTGTTAATCCAAGCATAAATGTTGGTCCGTCTAAAGGAACCAACGTTAATTCAGATTTTGATGAGATACTAAAGTTAATCAAGAAAAGTGAGTATAGAGTTGTAGATCAACTGATGCAGACTCCCTCCAAAATTTCGATACTATTTCTACTCCTGAATTCCGAAGCCCACCGAGAAGCTTTGATGAAAGTGCTAGATCAAGCTTATGTAGATCACGACGTGACTACAGATCAATTTGGTGGAATTGTGGGCAACATAACAACTTGTAACAATTTAAGCCTTAGTGACGAAGAACTTCCGGAGGAAGGGAAAGATCACAATCTGGCTCTGCATATCTCAATGATTTGCCAATCAGATTCTCTGTCCAATGTACTAGTGGATACTGGTTCATCTTTAAATGTAATGCCCAAAACGACTCTTGCTCGTTTGTCTTACAAAGAAACACCGATGAAGTTCAATGACATAGTGGTAAAAGCCTTTGATGGGTCAAGGAAATCTGTTATTGGGGAAGTCGACCTTCCAATGGCGATTGGTCCGCATACCTTCCAAATCACCTTCCAGGTCATGGATGTGCCAGCTGCTTACAGTTGTTTACTAGGAAGACCATGGATACACGAAGCAGGAGCTGTGACATCCACTCTCCATCAAAAACTGAAGTTCACAGTAAATGGGAAGCTAGTAACCATCATTGGTGAACAAGCGTTACTAATAAGCCATTTATCCAGCTTTTCTTTCATCACAGCCAACGACGTCGAAGGAACACAGTTCCAAGGACATCCGTTAGAAGATGAATCTACAAGCAAAAGCAGATCATCTATCTCCTCATATAAAGAAGCAGCGCAAATAGTGAAAGGCGGTAATGCTGCAGGTTGGGGACAAGTAATAAAACCTGTCAACAACGAGACAAAGGCCGGACTCGGATTTGCTCCAGTATTTCCTAAAGACAATAAAAGGGATGAAACACTTCGCCCAATCAGAGAAGTATTTCACAGTGGGGGTTTCTTAAACCCTGTTCTTCAAGAGGTTAATGTTCTTACCAATGAAGGTGATGAAGACGATCTCTCCGGATCTGAAGAGTGGAGCACTTATCTCACCATCTCTGAATATATGTCTCAGGAAGAATCGTACGCACCGTTCTATCCTCCGACTGATCAATCCAAAGGCATGTCCCTACAAAAGAATGAAAATCCACCTATCCCTTCTGAAGTTTGGGATACCTTGGGAGAACCAAGTGGAAAGTTTGACTACAAGGTGAAATACACTGCGCCTGAAAGCTCAAAAATCAGAATTGAAGATATCCAGCCAACTGGATGGGGTGATTCTTTTGAGTATCCTAGTCAACCAGAAGAGGTGTACACATCTTCCCGATCTCAGCAACCAATTGAGGTTCCGAATGAAGATCTCTGCTTTAATGCGCCCGTGGAATTTGTTAAACCAGATCTTGACTATCACTACATCAACGTAATTACTGAAGAGCAGGGATACGATTTGGGATACGAATTAGAAAGTGTCGCCGACAATGAGTCCCTTAACTTAGAAGATTGGAGAGTACATCCCCAGAGTTCAACACAAATGCCAATAGAAAGTGCATATGCTGTATCCCATGCTTCTTGATCTGTCCATCAAGCAGAAGAAGATCGCTTCAGAAGACAAAGGCAAGGTCAATCGTCCAGAGTCTTCAAAGCCTGTTCGACCAACGACCAAAGTCTATTCAAGAATTAAGCCAAGTGGAAAATTACCAGAGTACCTCGATTTCCAGGGAGTTCGCCACTATTGGAAGCCGGTTGAAGTTCGGACTAATGTCCATAGTTCTAAGTAGTTTATCTTTGCTTTTGTTTTGAACTCTCGCTTCGCCCAAAGCGAAGAGATGTTTTATAGGGTTTAGCTTTTAAATAATTTCTCTTTGTCTTTCCCAAGACGAATGAGTTTGTATTTTAGGGCCCTGTTTCATATTGTGAATCATAAATAAACGCGTTGTTTTGATTCCACACTTTGTGTTTGTTTTTTCGTTTTTACCCTTTCATGGAAATGATAATCCTAAAAAACACAATAAAAATCTTCAAAAAAAAAATATAATAATAATAATCTGCATACACTTTCGCAATTAACTCTTTCTAAAAAAAAACAATAAAAAAAAGAGAGTTAATTAATCAAACATAAATCAAATATGCAGATTAGCAGATGGACAAATCCATTGAACGCAATAACTCTATGCTCTCTCCCAACTTTGAAATCCCCAGTGAAGTCGCCGAGGAAGAAGTTGAAGAAGAGATCCCGGATGAGATTTCTCGACTACTTAAGCACGAGGAAAGAATCATTCAGCCTCACAAAGAGCCTTTGGAAGCAATCAACTTGGGTTCTGAGGAAGACAAAAAGGAAGTGAACATCGGAGCTCTACTCGACAGCAACGTCAAGAGCAAACTGATAGATCTTCTCAAAGAATATGTTAATGTGTTCGCTTGGTCCTACCAAGACATGCCGGGTTTAGATACCAGCATCGTGGAGCATCACTTGCCATTAAGACCGGAGTGTCCACCAGTTAAACAAAGACTGAGAAGAGTTCACCCTGAAATGGCAGACAAAATCAAAAAGGAAGTTCAAAAGTAGCTCGACGCAGGTTTCCTCGTCACATCTGAATATCCTCAATGGCTAGCCAACATAGTGCTTGTCTCTAAGAAAGACGGAAAGGTTAGAATGTGTGTTGACTACCGGGACTTGAACAAAGCAAGTCCAAAAGATGATTTCCCATTACCGCATATCGACATGCTAGTGGATAGTACCGCAAAGTTCAACGTCTTTTCCTTCATGGACGGTTTCTCTAGCTACAATCAGATCAGAATGGCTCCCGAAGACATGGAGAAGACATCCTTCATCACGCCATGGGGAACTTTTTGCTACAAAGTAATGTCGTTTGGATTAAAGAATGCAGGTGCAACTTACCAGAGGGTAATGACTACTCTCTTTCATGACATGATGCACAAAGAGATCGAAGTCTACATAGACGACATGATAGCAAAGTCTGACACTGAAGAAGAGCATATAGAATATCTCTTGAAGTGGTTTCAGCGACTAAGGAAAATTCAGCTTCGCCTGAATCCTAACAAATGCACCTTTGGGGTAAGATCCGGAAAACTCCTAGGTTTCATCGTCCAAAGAGGTATTGAAGTTGACCACGACAAAGTCAAGGCTATTCAAGAAATGCCTACGCCGCATACGTAAAAGCAAGTAAGAGGATTTCTTGACGGTTGAATTACATCTCCGTTTATTTCTCAAATGATCGCTACTTGTGGGCGATATTCAAGCTTCTCTGCAAAAATCAAGAAGTTGTGTGGACAGAAGATTGCCAAAGAGCGTTTGACAGTATCAAGGAATACCTATCAGAACCTCCAATACTGATCCCTCCAATTGAAGGAAGACCATTAATCATGTACCTAACCGTGCTAGAAGATTCCATGGGCTGCGTGCTTGGACAGTAGGATGAAATTGGTAAGAAAGAGCATGCCATCTACTACTTGAGTAAAAAGTTCACAGACTATGAAACTCGTTACTCCATGCTCGAGAAAACATGTTGTGCTTTGGTATGGGCTTCGAAACGTCTCCGCCAGTACATGATCAATCATACGACTTGGTTAATCTCCAAAATGGATCCAATCACGCCTTTGAAAAGCCTGCTTTAACGGGAAGAATTGCTCGATGGCAGATGCTATTATCTGAATATGACATCCTATACCGTGCCCAAAAAGCGGTCAAAGGAAGCATTCTCGCCGATCACTTGGCTTATCAACCGATCAACGAATACCAATCTCTCAAGTTCGATTTCCCTGACGAGGATGTTATGTACTTGAATATGAAAGATTGTGACGAACCACTACCTGAAGAAGGTCCTGATCCAGAATCTAGATGGGGCTTAATATTTGATGGAGCAGTTAACATTTTTGGCAATGGAATTGGGGCAGTCATCATCACTCCTGAGGGTTCTCATATCCCGTTTTCCGCCAGATTGCTATTTGATTGCACCAACAACATCGCAGAATATGAGGCTTGTATCATGGGTATCGAAGAAGCCATCGACTTGAGGATCAAGATCCTTGACATATATGGAGATTCAGCACTTGTGATCAACCAAATCAAAGACAAGTATGAAACTCATCATCTTGGTTTGATTCCTTACAGAGATTATGCAAGACGTTTGTTGACTTTCTTCAACAAAGTTGAACTGCATCATATCCCTCGAGATCAAAATCGAATGGCAAACGCCTTGGCTACTCTATCTTCCATGTTCAAAGTCAGTAATTGGAATGATATGCCTAAGATCCGTATCAGACGCCTCGAAAGACGTGCATATGTATTTACAACTGAAGCAGTCTTCGATAATAAACCGTGGTTCCACGACATCAAACGCTTCCTTCAAACTCAAGAGTACCCACTCGGAGCATCATACAAAGACAGGAAAACTCTAAGGAGGCTTTCTAGAAATTTCTTCCTAAATGAAGATGTGCTATACAAAAGAAATTTCGACATGGTCCTGCTCAGATGCGTTGACAGACATGAAGCAGACACGATCATCCATGAAGTGCATGAAGGATCCTTTGGAACCCATTCAAATGGGCATGCAATGTCCAGAAAAATCTTGAGAGCAGGATACTATTGGATAACGATGGAATCCGATTGCTGTAGACACGTCAAGAGATGTCACAAGTGTCAGATCTACGCAGATAAGATCCATGTGCCACCAACTCTACTCAACGTTCTCTCTTCTCCATGGCCTTTCTCCATGTGGGGAATCGACATGATTGGGATGATCGAACCAAAAGCGTCCAACGGACATCGCTTCATTCTAGTAGCTATTGATTACTTCACCAAATGGGTCGAAGCAGCATCTTACGCCAACGTTACAAGACAAGTGGTTGTGAGGTTCATCAAGAACAACCTCATTTGACGATATGGAGTTCCAAGTAAGATCATTACAGACAATGGATCAAACTTGAACAACAAAATGATGAAAGAACTGTGTGAGGAATTCAAGATCGAGCATCATAACTCATCTCCTTACCGGCCAAAGATGAACGGCACCGTCGAAGCTGCCAACAAGAACATCAAAAAGATCGTCCAGAAGATGGTCATTACTTACAAAGACTGGCACAAAATGCTGCCATTTTCTCTACATGGGTATCGTACTTCAGTACGCACTTCAACAGGGGCAACTCCCTTTTCTCTAGTATACGGCATGGAAGCAGTGCTCCCCGTAGAAGTTGAGATTCCATCAATAAGAGTTCTCATGGAAACTAAGTTATCTGAGGCTGAATGGTATCAAAGCAAATACGACCAGTTGAACTTAATCGAAGAAAAGCGCCTGACCGCTCTGTGTCATGGACAACTATATCAAAGAAGGATGAAGAAAGCCTTTGATAAAAAGGTCCGACCTCGTGAATTCTGAGAAGGCGACCTCGTGCTTAAAAAGATTCTGTCTTTTTAACCTGATTCTAGGGGAAAATGGACTCCTAATTACGAAGGCCCATACATCATCAAAAGAAGCTTTTCTGGTGGTGTTGTGACTCTCACAACCATGGACGGTGATGAACTCCCGCATCCTGTGAACGCTGATGCAATCAAAAAATACTTTGTCTAAAAAACAAAAGAACAGCCCGGTAAGTCGAAAACCCGAAAAGGCTTAGGCAAAATGAGCGCCTCGGTGGATCGAAAACGAAAAGGCGGTCCAGGAAAAATTAGAGACAATAAGTAAATTATCTGGTAGATTGAAAACTCGAAAAGGCAATCTAGGCAAAAAAGGATACAAAAATGGACAAAGTAATCGGTCATCCATTAAATCAAGAATCTTCCATCAACGGATCTTCAATCAAATCTTCTCAAGCAACATTGGAATTCAAAGTTGTTAGGGATAATAGTGGTTATTGCTTTCAATGTAGCATTTTCCCAATAAATTATCATTTCCAACTCTTGTAAATAGCTCATGGAATCACGCCTTTGGCTGATTACCATTCTATCAATAAAATTTGAGCCTTGTGCCTTTTTTTTTTGCAATCCTTGCTTTATTCTGTTTTGCAGAATAACGCTTTTATTGTGAAAATCACTTTTTGAAACTAAAAAGGTTTTAAATGAATTTTTACTTCAAATTTTTGAAATAAAAGCGAATTTTCCTTTGAATTATGAATACGTAAAAACTTTTTATCCATAAGTGTTTCGATCTCCGAAAGATAGAACAACTGCTACAGAAGTCTTCTTCTCCTCAGCAGAGATCATCAAAGGAAGGTATTCTTATCCCAAAAGAATTCCCAACAAAGTTGCTAATGAAATGCCTTTTTCGGAAAGTTTAAAGCATGCAACTCATGTTCATCAACAGTAACATCGACGCCATTGCTGCAGATTTTGCTGAGTATTTATTCGAACTGTGACGTAGTCCTTTTCCCAAATACCCTTTTTGTTATCTTGTCAAGTATCGTCAGCATGCATAAGACCTTCATGACATTCATGCATAATAACATCATTAATGCATTCTTGCATTTCTCAATGTTCATATCCATATCACTAGTTTAGATTGCATTTACTCATGTGGGTATTTCATATCTCCAGCAGATTATCCCCAAGCAGAGAAATACATCTTTTCTCTATCATTTTCCCCAACTTAGATCATTTCTCATTGGGAACAAAATCTTGATTGACCTTTTCTTTCCGGTTCATTCCTGGATAGAACCTCGTCTCTAACCCACTCAGGTTTAGATTTCACCGAAAAATCTACCTGCAAACAGTAAGCAATAGCCTCGTCATCTGAGCCGCTTATTTCCTTTTCATTTTGAAGCTTGTCATAAAATGATTGTTCTTCTCAGCAAGTTCAAATCATTAAAGCTCAAGAAATCCCCACAGTTGTCTTTCTGTCTAAAGAAAACCTGTGTCTTTTCAATCAAAATGCCCGCATCTTCTCAAGAGAAAGATCCCCGACAAGATTGTGGCTGTGAAAATAGAAACTCATTTGAGATCTGTTTCCATTATTGACTATTACTCACAAGGCTGAATACTCAGTAATATGTCTCAAGAATTACCTTGTTATAGTTATCACTTCGCTGATAATTGGTAATATCTTCAGAACTCATTCGAGATCTGTTTCCATTATTGTCTGTTATTCACAAGGCTGAATACTCAACAATTTTCTCAAGAATTACCTTGTTATAGTTATCACTTCGCTGATAATTGGTAATATCTTCAGAACTCATTACCATAAACTATCACAAGGCTGATAATTGGTAATGTCATCTTCACTTACCTTAAACATTGTCACAAGGCTGACAGAAGGTAATTTTCTCGTTTCCCAAAGCGAAATAGATATTCACATGCTTGGTGAATCTGTTTTCCCAGTGAAACATATTGCTTGTTTCCCAACAAACAGGATTCTCTTTTCTTAGACAAGATTGAGTCATCCTCATTAATTTCTCCCCACCATGTCATTCTTTGATACCTCCTAGGTGAAATTTCTGCAATCATTTTGCATCACTCGCATTTTTTTGGTATCTTAGGTCCAAAATTTGCGTATTCTGATATTTAAGTCTCTTCACACCTATCGAGACGAAGATATTCATCTTCATATCTCAAGTTAAAGAAACTTAAATAGGGGCATCTGTCATACCCCAATTTTTGACCTAATATACCACCTTACATTTGCATCATTGCATCACTAACAGTTCAGAACAGGATTAATCGGGTGTAGCTTCTACAGGTCAAAATTAGGGTTTCACAAATTTTTCATCTGATTCAAGAGGTAATAAATTAGGTTTTGAGTTTCACTCACCTAAATTGATATATCTTAATCAACCATCAACCTCTGATCTTCAGATATCAAATTTTTCCTCATGATCTATCGAGGATCGACCAATTAGGGTTTTCATCGAGGATAAGCAATCACTGATTTTCTGATCAATGAATGACTTTTTTGCTTGGAGATTGGTCTTCATATCTTCAAAACAACATCTTGACCTAACGGATTCAAAACATCACGAAGTTCACGAATTCATCACCAATTTACGATCATCTGATGAAATTTCATCTGCACTAAAAAGTCAAACTTTGACTTTTGGTCAACTTTTTCAAGATAAAACTTTTTCCATCATCAAAATACTTCAAATGATCCATCATAATCATAAAAAATCAAGAAATTTGGAAAAGTCAACAAAAAGTCAAAATTTTCAACACAGAAAATTTTTCAAGTGTTAAAATTTCACATTTTTTCCAAACTTCATGGCATTTTTTCACATAGTTCCATTTGGAATTAGAAAAACTCAACACACGAAAGTTGTAGCCCTTGAAACAAGCTTTCCAAAATGTCCAAGCACTTGCAAATCCATGGTGGCTAGCTATACTTTTGATTTTGAAACATAGAGCTCCAAAACCATGGATTTTCAAGTACAACTTTCAAAATTACAAGTCATTTTTGAGTTTTTCTCCTTCTAGAAGCCATGCCACCTAGCCAAGAAGGATAGATCTGATAAAAATCAGTTGAGAGATAATTATGATGGGATAAGATCAAGTTGAATTATTTAACCATGGTTAAAAGGAAGCTTCCTTTGCATTTATGGCAAAAATGACTTTCTTGCCCTCTAAGGCAAGTGGTCCAAATCCAAGCCTATCTTCTTTGCTTGCTAATCAGAATTTTTGACCTATAAATAGAGGTCATGTTGGCCATTTGAAACTACACCAAAGCTATGCCAAAACAAGCTTTCTCATTTCTTTCTTAAAATTCAAGTAACATAGTTAAAATTGAGAATCCTTGCATTTTTCAAAACTTGTGAAAAACTATGAAAGATTTGGTGTCTAACATGTCATAAACATCATTTAGAACTGGTTTTAAACTTAAAATCAATCTAAGAATCACTAAAAACCAGATTTGTATTTCATGTTTCCAAAGCTTGCAAAAACTGCCTTATCATTCAAACAGTCAATTGGCTCGAGCTAACCTTGGTTCTTTGACTCAAACATCATCAACATACTCCATATGGATGATGCAGATCATTATCCTTGACCTGTAACACCTCTAATATCAAATTCGAGTTTCACTTTGAAGCATGTGCAGGTGGACTTGGTTGGAATGATTCAGGCAATTTCAAAGTGAGCAGACCATCCTCACACGATCCTTGAAGTTCACTGGTGCTATAGCAATCATTAAACAACAACTGGAAACACTCCATTGAAGATTTCGATCGCAGCTTCAAGAGGTAAGAACTCAAACTTCCAACTCCTTGATTTCTTGCTTCCAGTTAAAAAAGCTCTTGGCCGTTTTGTTTCTGCACCATCACTGATCATTAACCCTCAATCAATTGCTTAATTCCATAACCATACACGATTTCAATTTGATTTCAAAGAATTAGGGTTCTTCATGATTTCTGGGAATTTAATCATGTTAAGCTAAAAATAAATGAAATTAAACCACATCATCATGTTCCTGGTTCAATTTGATCAAGTTTGATGTTCACATCGAGCAATTTCATTGAGAAACAAAGAAACCATGCCTGATTGAAGGATTGGGGAAGAAGAAGATGAGTGCGCGCGTTTTTTCAAATTCAAATGTCCAGTTTGTAATATAATTAATTGGTTTGTACTCAATACACGGATGTATTGCCACCTCAGCGGTTGCCAGCTCACTCTTAAGTCATTCCCTTGCCACACCTTGCCCAATGGTCCCAGGTTCGAGTAGCCTTGGGACCATTTTTGCTAAATTTTTCATTTTTACTTCATATTTTTTTCAAACTTTGACTCTTTCAAAACCCAATCAAAACTCCTCATTTTGAGGTGATTTTTTGTACACTTGTCAATTAACATGTCTATTTTATGATAGTGTCAAAAAAATTCAAATAAACTTTCATCTGATTATATTTTTATCGAGCCGAAAATGATACTTTTGAGTACTTTTCAAAGCACTTTCAAAGGTGATTTTTTCAAACTTTCGAGGCCCGATTCTTTTCCAAACTTCTCACAAGTATATTTCACTTTTCAAAAACACTTTCAAGATCTTTTTTTCAAAAATTTTCATTAAACTTACATCTTTTTCCATGATCGATCCGATTTGACGATAAAACCGAATTCGTTTTTTCCTCGAATTTCTTAACCGGTCATGGGCCTCCCTTACGGTGTAAGTCCCAAAATTCTTTTATGTACATACATATTTCCTTGTACATGTCAAACTCTTTCATGTACATATTAATTCTTACTTGTACATAATACAGATGCTTTTGTAAATACTCAAGTACAGACAAACTTTGTCCGTTTGTTTTCATATACACTGAATATCATTGGTATTAAAAGGAGCATTATTCCCGGTGAAACTGCTTTTAAACCAATGGGCCTCACTTACGGTGTAAGTCCCAACCCTCCTATGTACATCCACACCTCCTTGTACATAAATACTCGTTCGTGTACATATTTACTTCCTTGTACACAATTCAAACTTGTAAATAATCAAGTTACGCTCGTTTCAAACGTTCGTTTTACACACACTTGTTTATATTTCCTTCATAAACTCTTGTAAATAAACTTTACATGTATTGTTTATATTTCCTTCATAAACTCCTACGAATAAACTTCATACGCTTGTTTATACAACTGTCTAGTTATAACATAACAACTAGTCTAACCAATAGGTTCCCTACAAAGATAGCCTCCTCTTGGGCTTTGTACAAGGTAACTCATTCATTCGTGTTCAGCCTCCTCTTAGGCTTCATATAAGAAAACTCATTCATCTGAGTTTAGCCTCCGCTTAGGCTTCATATAAGACAACACTCCCCTGTTGAGTCAGCCTCCTCTTGGGCTTCGTTCAAAAGAACTCCTCATTGAGTTTAGCCTTCTCTTGGGCATGACAAGAAAGAGACCAGGAAATCTCTTAACAGCCTCCTATTGGGCTTCCAATACAAAGAATCACCCGCGCTAGGATAGAACCCAGAGAGTATAATTTCCCGGTGAAATTGCTCTTAATCCTAAGAGGACGGTTTCCCGGTGAAATCCTTCTTAAAGCTAAAGCCAGCCATACCCTATAGCTTCCTCTTGAGCTTCGTACAAGGACCCTCGATGACCCTCGGATTGCCTCCTCTTGGGCTTACAATACAAGGACCCATGGGCTTCTTAAAAGTATCCCCCTAATCCAATCAATTTCTCCTAGACGTTTAGATATCTGTCATCTCTATGGAAGAAGTATCTCATCTATCACATCACATACAATAAAAACTTTTCAAACTCTTTTCAAAACAAAAACATCTCTTAATCGTAAGTGGTAACGCTTGTACAATCAAGCAAAACACCCAATGCTTACAATTAAAAGAATCAATCATCTTTCAAAACATTTTTCTAAAACTCGTAAGTGGTAACGCTTGTTCACTCAAGCAAAACACCTATAACTTACGACGAAAGATTCAATCAATCAAACTTTTCAAAATGTATGTGATGAAATAGATTAGATACATTTTTCATTAAGATGACATTTGTCTGTGTCTCTTAATAACATCCCGTTGCTTCCACTAGCATAAGTGGGAACTACGATTGCTCTGACTTTCTCAACATCCCTTTGAGAATACGTAGGCACAAGGTCTCATCCTTGGCGAGCAAATTTCTTTCTCCCTCAAACCAAACAAACCATAGATCCCTTTAGATCCGAGCTACAAATGCTCTGATTCCCATTAAGGGATATGTATGCAGAAGATCCCAATGATCTTTGCGAGCACAATAATAACAAAACCTAGGATCCCACATAATCTACCTTTCTTAAAATCCCAAAGGAGAAACTTTCCCTATCATAGAAATAGCAATTAAAACACACAAACATATTCATATATAAAGCTATAGATAACTATATATATTTAGGGTGCTCCATCTATTCCCTTTATATAACAAACCCCCTTGCCCGGAATCTCCCCAATGCGTTACGTCTAGTTTATGCTAGTCGTGATGCATATCATATCAATTGAGGGTATTAACAGCTTTCCCCTTTTTCATAATCATTTTTCTTGTGTTGAAAATAATAAAGCTTGATGCTCGCGGCATCTTTCAAAAGAGTAAATCGTTTCGAGCCAGAGAATCTGAATTCATCTTCGATTCCCTCGCGCGTCACTTTTTAACTCGAACAATGACGAAACATCAGCTACGAACGAGATGACGAAACATCAGCAACAGACGGGATAATGAAACATCAACAATAGGATGACGAAACATTAGCAGACGGGATGACAAAACATCAGCATACATGATGACGAAACATCAGTAGACAAACGGGACGACGAAACATCCTAAGACTAAGAATATTGGTTTGTATCTTTTACTTTGGAAAAGGTTTCAAATTATTAGAGTATTTTGATGCACTTGACAAAACAAGGTTTTAATTTTAAGGATACAAAAGGATAAAGGTAAAATGGCTAAGGGAACTAACCTATTTCTAATCCTAATTATTATCATACAAAGTTGTCGCTAAGTTATGGGTATGAACAAGGGAAACTACTTAGATTTTCTTCCTTATGTTGGCATGCATGGATACTTAACCTAATGTCTAAACTCGATAACTAACCTAATTGAGTGATCCTAAGGGAGACTATAATATCAATCATCTTGGTTAAAAAACCAAATGAGAAGAGGAGAAGAAGCAAACAACGTGCTTTGTCAAAAGCACACAAACCAAACACCAACAAAATACAAAGAAAGAGACGAATAAGATGAAGTGGAAACAAGTGAGTGAACAATCATGCAAGATGTCATATTAAGTGATACAATCACAACACTAGTACAAAAATTAGTCGAAACATTGACCTAGAAAGCATTTACAAGTCAAAAGAAGCCAAGAAAAGGCAAAGATGAAAGGAAATGAGTCGTCCAAGGTTAAGAGACATAAAACACAGTAGCAAATGCACCAATACATCAATCAAATCATACAAAACTGCATGAGAAAGATTCGAGAACAAATCACTTAAGGAGAACAAAATCAATCCATTCAAGTGTTTTCAAAGGTGTGTGTGAGTGTGTGCTCGAGCATACTCGTGCTATGTGTCACATAAGAGTGAAGTCAGAGATGAACACATAGAGATAATACTCATACAAAGCACAAAAGAAAATAGCATGCATCAATACCACAAGTAGCACAAAATTATCAAGAGAAGAAGTCATGATTCAACCCTAAAAGTCAACTAAAAATGTTTACAAGTCAAAAAGTCAAACATGGCCAAGAGACAAAGTGAAGATGTGATAAAGCATACAAGGTCAATAGCTTAGAAAAAATAAGCAAAACATATAAAAAAAATTCATTCAAATCTCATACACAAAACATTCAACAAGCTAGAGCAAAACTAGCACAAACAAGCCTTTAAAGGAAAAATAAACATAAACCAAACACCTATGAATAGAGGTTAAGGCTAGAAGGTGTTAGAACATGAAAGGTCAGTAGCTTAAGATCTAAAGAAAATACAAACAAAGGTATCTAAAACAAAGAAGAAGGCTTGTACTCAAAAGCATACAAAATTAGGGTTTGAAAACACCAAAACTTATGCAATTTCAAGGTAATTGATAAAGATCAAACAAAATAGTCTTAATTAGGTAATTAAGACATGTGTGACTTGTGTAATAAGCTAACTCAAGATGGTATTCATGAGCAACAAATGTAGAAGAAAAAACTCCAATACACAAAACAAGTCACCTATTTGATAGTCAACATCACAAGAGATGAAAAACACTTGCCTAAATCAATGATGGATGATATAAATCAAGTGTGAAAAGAATAAATGATACTTATAGGTAAAAGGGCAGTGGCATCTCCCTATTATAAGTGTCTATCATGAACTTACAAGGAACTTTAATCCATGTTATCAAATTAACAAGTTAAAGTGTCATGACAACATATAAAAATATAGTCTCTAATGCACAAAAGAAAAAGTGGTCATGAAAGATCAAAATTAGGGTTCTCAAATGTTATTCTCAATAGACAAAATCAAGTAACCTTAAAGATACATAGCACAAAAGCTAATGAGAAAACATTAAAGAATTAAGCTCAAAGACAGCAACAAAGTGGGCAATCTAGCTTCTCAAATGATACCAAATAGAGATGATAATGAGGTGCTACCCTTGGGTTCCAAGAAGCATGAGAAATAAGATAAAATAGAGGCATGGAAACAATATTCAAACATCAAAAGAAGTGGACATGAAAGTCCTCAAGCAATTAGATAAAAACTAAAAGATTTGACTCCTAACTTGTCACCATGTTGGGTGGACAATGAAATGTCAAACAAGTATCATAAGAGCATTTTATAATAACAAGTCAACCTCAAAAGATCAGAACCGTGATAGGTCATATTTAAAATAGCTTCACATGAGGTATTCAAGGTGGTGCACAAAAGCTACCTCCTAAACCTTGATCATAAGCAATCAACAAACAAAATTAAAGAAGAAAGTATGTTTAGGGAAAGTGAATTGTTCATTATTGAACTCAAATACCTAAATGAGAAATGAGGATAAAAATAAAAGCGAAATTGATTCCCCAAGTGTTGCATAAATGAATTCCAATATACCTCTAAGTCAAAAGAAACACCAATGCATTTATGGAAGAGATGCTAGGTTCAAAAATAGCAACAATGCTTATAAAATCAAAAAAAAAAACCAAAACATTTTCAAGACAATTAAAAGTCAGAATCAACAAGTACAAGTCAAAATTGGCAAGGCTCAAAAAGAAAATGAAAATGCACAAGCAATCAATGTTCAAAAGATGATCAAACTAGAAACCCTAACTTGACAACATTGGGAAAAATATCTAATCAAGTTCTAAAATCTAAACAAAGTTATTTCCAAAATCCTAAGGGAGCATACAACCCTAATCTAATCAAAAGTTGACTTGAAAGTCAAGGGAGGTTAGCTTATAAAACCTAATTTGAGGTCTAGGCAACTAAAACCACACAATTGATCAAATTAAATCAAAAATTCCTAAAAAATATGATTCAATAATACAAATTTAAATAAAAATTCAAACATCAAGGTGTAAACCTCAAAAAGTCAAAGAAGTCAATTTTTGGCATTTTTGATAAATAAAATTATTGAAAATTAAATTTAGAAAGATTAATATATCAAATAAACCATTAAAAATATTCACAAAAGAAAAAATGCAAAAAATATTAACTCAACGTCAAAAACAATATACATATCATGAAAAAGGACAAAAATAAAATTGGTGAATTTTTTATAGTTGAAAAAGTTATTTAAAATCAATTAAATTGCAAAAATAAGCTATTAGACTAATTAAATAAAAATCCGAGATCAAAAATAAAAATCAGAGATAAAAAATAGACCAATCAAATAGCCTAGAATAATTTTTGTGTAATTTTTGTAACTTGAAAATGATTTTAACAAAAAATAATGAAAATATTACACAAAAATCAATTAATTAAACTCTGATTTTTTATTATGAAGTTTTGATCAAGAAAATAAAATCAGCAAATCAATTAATTAAAAAATTATTTAAACAAGAACATGACCAATAAGATGCTGCCAGACAGTCATCTTCAACCTTATGACAAAACCAAAAAAACGCGTGTGAACTCAGAATCAGGGCACAACTTCAGATCATCTCAACTTAGTCATTTCTTAACCATTTTTCACTATTCATAGCGCAAATTACAGACAACATGGCAAGGAACAAGTAGCAACTCATAGATTTCAAAATGATCAAGCACACATCAACAAATCAAGCCACGAAAATCGTGAAAATCATCCAAACGCAAAGTTTCAGAACTTCATATTATGCAACATGCTTCAAAAATAGGCACATATATACATCAAACCTAATGTTTGGCCAACTACACCTACACATACATGCTTTATTTCATCAAATATCAACTAAAAACAAAGATTTGGAATTTGGAAACTTACCTCTTGAGTTGAGAAATAAACTCAACTGGTGCCTCTGAACAACAAGAAAACCATTTCTCTTGATCCTCCTAGCTTTAATGATGAGTAATAAACAAAGAAATAAGCTATAAAATGGAAGGAAATGAAGATTCGAAAAAAATGAAGAAGATGTTCAGATCTGATTTGTGGAGGATGAAGGCGTCTAGGGAAAGAAGGAATAAGTTTGTGAGTTTATATAGAGCTCAGAGAGTGAGGGCATGATGGTCTTTGGGCCTTAAAAATCCATTAGAGGATATTTACAAAATATCATAAAAATGAAGTGTGTGTGTGTGAGTGCTTGCGTTTTGCTTGCTCTTGAGGTGCATTGTTGTGCGTTTTTTGGAGCAAATGATGAGTGGAACTGAGTGAGGGAAGCGTGAAATAGTGAGCTGGCTCGGTGGTACATCACTAGTGATTTTTAAAAAATCAGAAAATTGCCTTAAATGATAATTTTTTATAGAATGTGGTATTATGCTTATAGTGCACTTGTTCAGCTTCTTTTGGAAGGAAATAACATTCTAAAATCGTGTCCAGCAAGTATCAACATAACTTGTAATTAAAAAATGCAAAAACCTATAAAATGGCCATGGTTTCATACAATTCTTGTCAGTCAACTTTGAGCTTGGGCCAAACAAAATTGGCTCATGCGTTTTCTCTTTTCCCTTGAGTCAAATAAAGAGCACCTCTTAATCTTGAGTATGAACTTTGAATCATGGAAAATGGTGGATAAATCAGTGAGATATGGTGCCTCAAAATTTAAGAAAAATAAGTCATGGCAAGGCCAGGCCTGCACGTGCATGGCGTGCATGGTGACTAGTTGCGAGGTAGCAACTTTATGGATCCATATCTTGATGAATACTTGGCCAAAATGAATGATTCCAAGCTTGTTGAAGAGATCTCATGGGGAACTACATGATGCAAAATTTAATTTTCAAAATTGAAGCTTGAAGAGGAAGAAATAGGCTTGACCATTTGGAACACCACCTGTTTGAGTGAAAAATCTGAAGAAATCCTGATTATATCCAAAACCCTAACTTTTCAACTTGTGTTAGGAGATGACTAATCAAGCTTCAAAACCTCAAATCTTCTGAATGCATTGGGAAAGTTTTTGAACCATGATAACTCAAATGATAATAGGAAGATGATAATCCCAGAAATTGACTTAACCAAGCTTCAAACTTCACAATGGGCCAAAACCCTAATTTTGCACCTTGTGTTAGGAAATGGCCAATCACGCCTAAAAATCTCAAATATTCTGAATGCATTGGGCAATTATTTGGACCATGATAACTCAAATGATAATAGGAATATGATACTCCAAGAAATTGACTTAACCAAGCTTAAAACTTCACAATGGGCCAAAACCCTAATTTCATCAGATGAATGACACGGATGAATTCCTCATCATTTCTTTGCAAAAATTCAACTCTTGAGGAATCAATATGACAAATGAGATGTCTTGAGCTATAATACATAATTTTTGCTTGAAATATCCAAACACATGAGAGCCTGATACTCCCTTAGCCCAAAATGCTAACACAACCAACCTCTATCGCTTGTAGAGGACTTGAGAACCAAAAAACTTTGATCCCATCGCAACGTATGAATGCAATGCAATATGATGTTTATAATGAAACATGAACCTAAATCAAGAGGGTAAATTTTGGCGTGTAACACTCTCCTCAGGATGAGGAGTCTTGATCATCTAAACAGTCTCAAAAGCCTGAAATGGAGTCTCATGAATTTCACCTTCAACCTCCATGTAGCGGAATGAAGCCAAATGGATTACAATATATTCTTCCTTACTGGAAACAGTGATTGTCTTCTCATCAAGAGGATATTTGAGTTTCTGATGAAGAGTGGAGGTGACTGCCTCATCCTTATGAATCCAAGGGCGTCCCAAAAGACAACAATATGTCGAATTAATATCCATCACATATAAAGTAGAAGTAAACAGCTTCGGGCCAACTTTGATAGGTAGATCAATCTCTCCAAACATAGTCCTCCTTGAACCATCAAATGCTTTCACAACAAGGACACTAGCACGCAATTCCAAATTGGAATAATCAACCTTCATCAGTACTTTGTTGGGAAACACGTTCAATGACGATCCATTATCCACCAAAACCCTTGACAAGGTTGTACCCTTACACTCCATAGAGATGTGCAAGGATTTTTTATGGTTACGACCCTCAGGTGGGAGGTCAAAATTAGTGAAGCCTAAACCATTTTTGGATGATATACTGGCGTATACTATTTCAAACTGACCCACTGTAATATGTTGGGGAACAAAAGCATTCTTCAATAGTTTCATCAAATCATTCATATGGGCTTCAGAATAAACCAACAAAGATTGAATAGACATTTTAGATTGAGTATGGTGCAACTGCTCAATAATGTTATAGTCACTTTTCCTTATAAGCCTCATCAATTCTTCAACCTCAGAGTCAGGGGAAAAATACACACCAGGCACTGCAAGAGGCCTATGGACATTAATATGCTCAGATCCTTGACCGTCAATCATCGCTTGTTTACATTTTGCTTTAGCTAAAACATCTGCAGTATCTTGAACATTTGGAGGGAAAAACACCCTACAACTTCTTGTTACACGACCTTCACCGGCAAAATTGTTAACATCAACATCATTATCTTCTACATAACTATTTTCAACAGGACCAATTTCTTATTTCACTCCACGATAATACACATCAGTACCATAATGCCACAAGACAGCTTTTTCACTAGTGCATGACATAGGACCAGGCAGAGTAATCATCAAAGGTACTGGCTTAGTAGGAACAGGAATGCACTTTGGAGTGAACCGGATAGAAATCACCAAAATATTCGCTTGAGTAACCTTTATGTATTTCCTAGTTCTATCAAATTGAAAGGAACTGTCATCAATCAACTCTTGAATATGTGCTTTCAGATCATCACAACCATTTGGATTCTCAACACACTTACAACATGTCGGGCCATAACCTGGGAAAATACCATTATCACTCAAGTATCTCTTGACATAGGGAAAAGATGTAATCACCTGATTCACATCCATAGCCAAGTTCAACCACTCGCCATCCTCAATTATAGCATTAACAGCTACGCCATCACGTGGTGGCATAGGGTGTTGAATAACAATAGGCCCAACTATAACATCAAACTGGATAGCCTTGGAGTCAAGTAAGTCTTAGATCTTACACTTCAAAGCATAAAAATTCTCAATAGAATGCCCCACACCACCAGAGTGAAACTCACATCTTGCGTTAGCATCGTAATTGGCCGGACGATGATCAGGATTAGCAGGCATCTGTCTTAGATTAATCATCTTCATATAGATCAAATGTTTAAGGGCTTGGGCATAACTCATAGGTAGCGGATCAAATCTTCTTGGATGCCTTTGTTGATAGTTGTTGTTTTGTCTTGGTTGTTGTGGACGTTGTTGTTGAGGAGCATTTGCAGGAATAGATACGATATTGATCTGTTGTGGACGTTGATTTCTATCTCCTCCTCTATAAGCATGAACAGAACTGGTCTCTCCCTCCCTCTTTCTTGGATAAGCAACAAACGATTTCTTAAATCCACATGAAGAGCCTCTAAAACCAATAACTTGAAATCTCTCGGTCTTCAGACCCACTTCTATCCTCTCTCCAACCATCACTAGTTCAACAAACCCTATGGAGGTGGCACCAATCATACAGTTATAGAAAGGAACTTGCAAGGTATTCATGAACATATCAATCAGTACTCTCTCCAACAAGCGAGGTTGAAATCTAGCAGCCAACTCGCGCAATTTCTGCGCATATTCCTTAAAAGACTCATTCGGCCCTTGTGACAAACTCTCCACCTGGGTACGACTAGGTGCCAATTCTTTGTTGTAATGATAGTGTTTAATAAAATCATGGACCAGATCATTCCAGCAATGAATATGGGTCCTCTCTAGCTTCATATACCATTCCAAGGATGCCTCAGTCAGGCTCAAAAGTCAAGGGAGGTTAGCCTATAAACCCTAACTTGAGGTCTAAGCAACTAAAACCACACAATTGATCAAATTAAATCAAAAATTTCAAACAAATATGATTCAATCAAGACAAATTCAAATAAAAATTCAAACATCAAGGTATAAACCTCAAAAAGTCAAAGAAGTCAATTTTTGGCATTTTTGATAAATAAAATTAATGAAAATTAAACTTAGAAAGATTAATATATCAAATAGACCATTAAAAATATTCACAAAATCAAAACTGCTAAAATATTAATTCAAGGTCAGAAACCAATTACATATCATGAAAAAGGACCAAAATAAAATTGGTGAATTTTTATACATGAAAGATTATTTTGAAATCAATTAAATTGCAAAAACATGCTATAATTCACGTATTTTCTAAAATTAAACAAAAATTAGAATAATAGGAAATAAAAATCAGAGATAAAAAATAGACCAATCAAATAGCCTAGAATAATTTTTGTGTAATTTTTGTATCTTGAAAATGATTTCAACAAAAATTAATTAAAATATTATACAAAAATCAATTAATTATACTTAATTGTTTATCATCAATAAATAATTTCCAAAACTTAAAAAAAAATACACAAAGTCAGAAATAATATTCTAAGCCTATCATAATTTTTTCAGAATTTTTTATGAAGTTTTGGTCATGAAAATAAAATCAGCAAATCAATTAATTCAAAAATTACTTAAACAAGAACATAACCAATAGCAATCAGCCACACAATTATCTTCAACCTTAGGTCATTCCCTAACACGCGTTTAGACTCATACTATGCACCCATGTTTAGAACAATATAACTTAGTCATTTCTTAATCATTTTTACGATTCGAACCGCAAAATAAAGACAACATGACAATGAACAAGTAGCAACTCATAGATTTCAAAAAGATCAACCACACATCAAGAAATCAAGGCACGAAAATCATGAAGATCATCCAAACATGAAATTTCAGAACTTCGTATTATGCGACATGCTTCAAAATAGGCACACATATATTTCAAACCTATAGTTTGACCCGCTATACCCACGCATACATGCTTTATTTCATAAAAGATCAGCTGAAAATGAAGATTTAAGTTTGGAAACTTACCTCTTGAGTTGAGAAATAAACTCAATTGGTGCCTCTGAACACAAAACAAAAATCACTCCTCTTGATCTCTAAGCTCCAATGAAGTATAGTAGAGGAAGAAACGAGCACTTGAATGGAAGAAGAAGAAGAAGAAGCTTCGAAGGAAAAACTTAAAGATGAAAAAAAAATGCGGACCTGATTTTCTGGGAATGCAGGCGTCTAGGGCAAGAATGAATAAGATTATGAGCTTAAATAAAGCTCAGAGAGTGAGGGCATGATGGTCTTTGGGCCTTAAACATCCGTTAAAGGAATATTTTCAAAAAATCAAAAAAATGAGGTGTGTGTTATGCTGTGCGTTTTGCTGGCCTTTGAGGTGTATTGTTGTGCATTTTGTCCTGCCCAGAATGAGTGGAATTAAGTGGAAAATGAATAAAAACATGAGCTAGCTTGGTAGTACAATTTGTGAGAATTTGCAAATTTGAAAAGTTTGTCAAAAATGGTAATGTACCATGTGAGTGGAGTTGTGTCTTATTTGGTAAGATAAGAATGAATGAATTCCGTTCTATCTCATGCCAGCATGACCTGAAATCAAACAAACGCACAAACATATAGAATTTGCAAAATTGGCCATGGATACCAACTCTTTTGGTCAGTCAACTTGTAGCTTGAGCCATTCAAAATTTGCTCGTGAATTTTCTTTGCATTTTGGGCCCTGGATAGAACTCTCAGTGATCTCCACAATGAGCTTTGAATCATGTAAAATGGTGGCGTATTGAGTGACATACCGTGCCTCAAAGTTTAAAGAAACAAGTCATGGATCCATATCTTGATGAATACCTGGCCAAAATGGATGATTCAAATCTTGTTGAAGAGATGTCATGGGGAACTACATGATGCACACTTTAAATTTGAAAATTAAAGCCTTAGGAGGAATAAATAGGCTTGGGCATTTGGCACTCCAGGTCTTTGTTGAAATGTCAATCGTGCATGGCAAGGGAAAGCAAGCATGGCCAGCAATTTTGCATATCTTGTGCACAAAACTTCAAACTCAAATATCTCTTAAATGGTGCATGTTTTAGAAATTTTACATATTGAAAAACTTGTAGAACTTTTCCCAAGCTTTCCAAAACTGTATAGTATGCAACCATTGAACAAAAATTGAGAAAGTTATGACATGTCAAAGTTCTATAGGGTGAACACTAAGAAATTTTTCAAACCTCAGATAACTTCAAGAACAAGTTAACCCTGATTTCTTCAATTCTCTTGATTCAATGGTGATTTTAGTCATGAAATATCAAAAGAGAATATTTGAATTAATGGTTGACCAAAATTCAACTTGGTCAACTACTGACTTTGACTAATTTTGACCAAAATGACCATTTTGCACCTTGTGATCAATTAGCTTGCTTCCAATCAAAATTGAACCTCAATATTTCAACCTAGGATGCTGAACAACATATAAAAATACGTGAAATCAAGTTTGAGTGAAAAATCTGAAGAAATCTTGATTATATCCAAAACCCTAATTTTGCACTATGTGTTAGGAGATGGCCAATCAAGCTCAATCTTCTGAATGCATTGAGTAATTCTTTGAACCATGATAACAAAAATTATAATAGAAAGATTATACATCAAGAAATTGACTTAAATAAGCTTCTAACTTCACAATGGTCCAAGAGCCTAATTTCGTCATGTGAATGACACAGATGAATTCCTCATCAAATATTTGCAAAAATTCAACTCTGGAAGAATCAATATAATAAATGAGATATCTTGAGATATAATACATTATTGTGACTTGAAATATCCAAATACATGAGAGCCTGAGACTCCCTTAGACAAAAATCCTAACACAATCAACCTCCATAACTTGTAAAGGACCTGAGAACCAATGAACATTGATCCTATCATAATATATCAATGCAATGCAATATGATGTTTATGATGAAACATAAGCCTAATTAAAGAGGGTAAATTTTGGGGTGCAACAATATGTCTTGAGCATCAACTATCGAAGTACCAATCCTCTTTGGCTAAGGCTCTCAAGGACATATGTGTTATAAGATTAGTGACTGTAGCTTTCGGTACCTATTGATTCTTCTCATTGGCATTGTGAATACTTTGATTAATCTTGGGATGAGGTACATGCTTTGGATATCCATGCATATTATAACAAAAGGAATTTATATGACCAAACTCTCCATAGTAGTGACATCTCCAGTGTTGGTATCTTCTTTTGGAGTATCTGATGTTTCTTCTACCATGATGTTGAGACATTTGATCCAATACATTTGGTTTAGTCTGGATATGAGTGAGATTTGAGGGAGGTTCATTTGTTTCATTAAATCCTAGGCCACTCATATCCCTTGCAACTCTTCCTGCCTGAAGGATTTTATCCAATGTGTTAGATCCGTTGTTTAGCATTCTGACGGATTTGGACATGCTAGCAAATTCAGATTTTAGTATAATTAATTCATTTCCTAGCTTGGAGATGGTTCTCAGATGTTCCTTCTTTTCTACTTTCAGTTGACTTATAATTTTCTTATATTTCTCCCCTTCTTGGAATACTTCATCATTTCTGATGCATAGTTTCTTGTATGAAGCATCTTGTTCATCATATGTTGCCTCTCTTTACTAGTATCTTCATCAGCCATGTATGTTCCTGTTAGAACTGTCACTTGCTTGGTGGTTTCTTCTTCAACTTCACTTTCAGAATCTTCATTGGACCAAGATATTATAAGGCCTTTCACCCGTCTTTTATGATATGTAGGACATTCAGCTCTAACATGACCAAAGCCTTCACATTCATGGCATTGTACTCCTCTGTCTTGAATTAATTTTTATTTTGTCCTCGTTTTTCTACCAAAGTCCCCTGAGTGACTGGTGTCATATGAGATTCTCTTGACATTCGGTCTTGAATCTCCTTCCATCTTCTTCAATACCTTGTTGAACTTCCGTCCAAGGAAAACTATAACACTGGCTAATCCTTCTTCAATGTCTAGATCACATTCCTCTTCTCTCCCTTCATCATTGGACACAAAAGCATTATTTTTGTTCTTCTTCTCAACTCTATCATTGATGCCCAACTCAAATTTTTGGAGATGTCCGATGAGTTCATCCACTCTAATGTTGTTGATTTCTTGAGATTCTTCTATAGCAGTCACTTTCATGTCAAATCTCTTGGGGAGAGACCTGAGAATCGTCCTTACCATCTTCTCCTCTGGTATCTTCTCTTTTAATGCACTACATGTGTTGGCTATCTCAAGAATGTTCATGTGAAATTCTTGAATGCTTTTCTCTTCCTTCATGTTCAAGTTCTCAAACTAGGTGGTTAGCAGTTGCAGTCTTGACATCTTTACCTTGGAGGTTCCTTCATGTGTAGTTTTGAGAATTTCCCAAGCATCTTTAGCAACTTCACATGTATTCACTAATCTGAAGATGTTTCTATCAATTCCATTAAAGATAGAATTCAAGGATTTAGACTTTCCAAGAGCTAGTTCATCTTCTTCATTAGACCAGTTCTCCTCATGCTTCAAAACACTAGTGAGTTGATTGTTTTCTCCAATGACAACAGGATGTGTCCATCCTTTCAGAACAACTTTCCAAGCCCGGATGTCGAAGGACATTAAAATCGCCACCTTACGAAGTTTCCAGAGATCATAGTTAGTACCATCCATAATGGGTGGTCTGTTCATAAATCCTCCTTCGTTGTCCATAGTACCAAAAATTATCTTCCCTAGATCTCACCCAGAGACAGAGCAGGATGCTGCTCTGATACCAATTGAAATTTTGGTATCAGATATGAGATGTCGAAGGTGATGTCACGACACCAATATCTGTTTGCTGAACAAAGAACAACAGAACACTAAATGCAAAAAATTAAAATGACACAAGTAAATTGTTCGCCCAGTTCGGTGCAATCACACCTACGTTTGGAGGCTACCAAGCCAAGGATGAAGTCCACTATCAGCAATATTAATTTAGAGATAAACTTTCCAGTTTATAACGCCTCACTTAATCACTACCCAATGACCCTTCTACCTGAGAACTTCTTAGATATGAGAAACCCCTCTCACTCCCTCTCAATCAAACACTGTGATAATAACAATAAAAAAGACTTTAAGACACACTTCAAAGACACATAACCATCCTTGCTTCAAATCTTATAGATGATTAAAAACTTACAACTCAACTAACGTCCACCTCAAGTATTAAATAATATTGGAGTGGCTCACAAGTAACGATTAACAAAGACTTAAAACCTAAACTCTGAACATAATACGTTATACTTTCATTAGTATGGCAAACTCTGCAATTAGGGTTAGCTTCCTTTTTATACGAACAACAACTAGGGTTGGCCCATAAGTCACTTCACATAAAGTCTTCAACATTCCCTTCACTTTCTTCATGAAAGTAGGATAAAAGCTCTCCAAAAATGTTGCAGTAGAGCATTACATAACCTTGTTTACTTCGAGCAAACAACTAAAACAAACTAACTCCTAAAGTTTCTAAACTTAAAAACCAGTTAAGTTATGTAACACATGTCAAGACATCTACTTTGTTATCTTCTTAAAAACTGTTGATACATTTTGCTTCATCTGTTAAGGTATTCTTCATAGAATTTTATGAGCAGAATGTCTTACCAAAATTGATGTCAATCTACAGAACTAACAACTCCTATCAAAATCAATCATTTCAAGATACACAAAATTTCACTCTCACCCGCTACACAAGCATTGTACCTCATTTCAACAATTCTTTCATCATCCATTTTCGAAAAAGAAATAAGCAAACCTTAATTCACGAAAATTCAAAAATGTCTCAACATAATGCATCATTTCCCAGCAAGTTCCATATCTCTCCATCAGCATCTGAGTATAGTCATGATGGTATCCCTCTTGATGAAGTTCTTGATGTTCCTCCCTTGGCTATGCTTTCATCTCCTGAGACCAAGCTAAAAAAGCTCTGAACATTCCATGCAAAAAGATCAAAAGAAGCCTATGTACCCTCTATAGGTAATGCCTCTAAATCCTCTCAAGATTCGTGTTCCTCAAATAAGTCAGAATAAGAAATTATTGATGTTGATAGAAGCATTAGAAGAATGTTGCTAGGGTTTTGAATGAAGGTTTGACTATACCTGGGATTTCAACTCCCCTTTCCCAAATTCCAGTTGAGTTTAACAATGAGGTTTCTCCTCAAGCTCCTCTTGAACCATGATTGACTGAAAAAGACGACACTGAAGGAAATATTTCCAAGTTTTCTACTTTTGTGCTTGAAGAAGTTGGAACTGGTACTGAAGCAGATGTTGAGACATCACCTTCAAGGGAGGAATCACTTACCAAGAAGAATGTTGCTAGCTCAAAAGAAACAAATGATACTAATGCTAAAAATGTTGTGAATGTTGATGATCTGTCTGATAATGATCTAATTGCTAATGTGAACCGTGGAATTGCTAAAAGATTGAAGACAAGAAAAGGAAAGGTTGTGGTTGCTAACACCCCTACCAAGAGTACCAAGAAGAAAATTATTTAGGGACCCCCAAAATCCTAGAGTAAAGTTATTCCCTCTTCTAGTAAGAGGAAAACTAGATATGAGTTTGAGTCAGAATATGATGTTGAGGATGATGTCTAGGACATCAAACATGTCAAGAAATATGTGTTCAAAAAGGCATCTGATAAAGTGCTTTATGCTCCTATTGGTAACATTTCCTTCCATTTTGTTAACTATGTCAAGCAATGGAAGTATGTATACCACAGGAGAATTTCTCTTAAAAGAGAGTTGGGAAATGATGCCTTGGAATGTAAATAGGTTATGGAGCTTATCTCCTTTGCTGGTTTAATGAAAACTGTATCCAAATTTTCTAGGTGCTGTGAAGTTTTGGTGAAGGAATTCATCGTCAATATACATGTGGATACTACTGATAGTAAAAATAAGGAATTTAGGAAAGTGTTTGTTAGAGTAAATTGTGTTGAATTCTCCCCTACTATCATCAACAAGTACATGTGAAGAAGTGAGGATGAAGAAAGTGAGTTAGAAGTGACTGATAACCAAGTTTGCAAAGCCATTACTGCAAACCAGGTGGTTGCATGGCCTTTGAAAGACAAGATATCTACTGGAAATTAAGTGTCAAATATGCCATCCTGCATAGAATTGGAGTTGCAAATAGGGTTCCAACCAATCATACCTCAACCATTTCAGTTGGTTTGGGAAAATTCATCTACGCTGTTGGAACTAAGCAGTTCTTTGACTATGGCACCTACATCATTGATCAAACTATGAAGCATGTTGACCCTTGTGTTGTGAAGATGCCCATTTCCTTTGCCTCACTGATCTCTGGTATCATCCTCTATCAGCACCCTAGAATTTTATCTAATACTGATGTTGTATGCAAAAGAGATTATGTCCCAGACATTGTTTTGACATTTGCTTCTGCTAAAAACAAGACATCAACCAAGATTGATATGATATCTGAACTAATGAATGCTTGCAAAGAGCTTGATGAAGTGATCCATGTTAGCACAAAGAGGAAACTCAAATTTTAAAAAGTGATCAAGAATCCGAAAAAGAATGATAATGCTGCTAAGGAAGTGAGTACTGAATGAGGAATTTTTTATGGGGAAGAAGGAAGTTCTGATGATGAAGAAGGAAGTGCTGAAATTAATGGCTCTGATGGTTCTGAAGATAATTGAATGTTGTGCTCTTGTAGTTTTTTTTTGTTTCCTTATGGTTTTTTTGGCTCCTTTTTGAACTTTGGCACCTATGTGCTTGACTATGGATTTTCTACACCACACTTCACTATGATGTTTTGTCTCTCTGAATGACAATGTTCATTTGAATATTATTTTTTAATGCTCTTCACTCTTGTTATTCATAATGATCTTGCCTGGCTAGTTTACTCTGAATGTTTATTGAAGGAATCAGCCGAAAATTCAAATAATATAATTCATATATCAATGAAGTCGCCAACGAATGTTTTTTATCCCGCCAAAAGGTAAAGGTAAACATCGAGAAAACCTTAAACGGAGAAATCACGGTCTTGTGACCAAGAAATCGGGTAATGAAGTATGTTACGCGAGGGGAAGGTATTAGCACCCCACACGTCCGTAGTACTCTAAGGTATCCGCTTTTACTTTCTATCTAAATGGGTGTAAAGGTCTAACTATATATGTATATGAGGTATAATGCATGCAAAAATGAGATAAAGAATAAAGAAATACAAGAAAGGAAATGAAAGAAAACACAGGGAAAAGAAGAAAATATTTACAAAGGTTTCTCGATCAAGCCCCGCGACAGGATGCCTTCGTATTCCCTCGTGCAATGATAAAGTCAAAGCGTCGTAGTTTGGCTCACTTATTTTAGTTGGTTTATGTTTTTTAGATTATAAGACAAGACAAAAAACAAAGATGACGAAAAAACTCCATAAAGACGAAACATCGGCTATAGAAGGGACGACAGAAATTCAAAAACAGAAGGAATGACAGAAGTTCAGCAACATAAGGGACGACGGAACATCAACAATATAAGGGACGACAGGACGTCAGCAACAGCAGCAATGACGGAGCACCCTAAAACTAAGAATATTAGTTTGTATCTTTTACTTTGAAAAAGTTTCAATTTTAATATGATGTCTTAATGCACTTGACAAAACAAAGTTTTAATTTTAAGATGCAAATGATAAAGATAAAATGGCTAAGGGAAACTAACCTATCTTTAATCCTAATTATTATCATACAAAAGTTGTTCCTAGGTTATGGATATAAACATGGGAAACTACTTAGATTATCTACCTAATGTTGGCATGCATGGATACTTAACCTAAGGTCTAAACTCGATAACTAACCTAATCGATTGATCCTAAGGGAAGGGAACAAAAACATCCATCTTGGTTAGTAAACCAAATGAGATGAGGGGGAGAAGCAGACACAATGCTTTGGCAAAAGCACACAAACCAAACACAAACAAGATGCTCACAAAAAAAAAGATGAAGTGGAAACAAGTGAGTGAATGATCATTTAAGGTGTCATGTGAGGTGAGTTCAGTAGACACAACACACATGTACAAATTTTAGGCAAACCATAAACAAACACCAAACATCACTATGAACACATACATGCGAATTTAGTGCACAAACTAGGTAAAACTAGTCCTAAAAGCATACAAAGTGTAAATTGAACGAGATTTTAAACATAGATGAAATGAAAGAAGAATTAGAAGGTAAAATGATATAAATTTAAGTAGCTAACATGTTACTAATTAATTTACACCATGAAGACAAAATCATAGAAGATTTATCAACAAAACTTTACAAGAGTGCGCAAACATGCAATAATAGTGTGCGGTGAAGTGAATTCAACGTGTGACATACACCACATGCAAAGAAGGTGTTAAGTTGAAGTGATTAAAGTGTCAACATAACATAAAATAATTGACAATCAAATTATAAATAAACCATCTCAAGGACATAATTACAATTTTAGTACGAAAACTAGCCAAAACTATGACCTAGGAAG
Source organism: Vicia sativa (assembly GCA_021764765.1). Lineage (NCBI taxonomy): Eukaryota > Viridiplantae > Streptophyta > Magnoliopsida > Fabales > Fabaceae > Vicia > Vicia sativa. The sequence continues at coordinate 66,552,112 of CM038796.1, read as the reverse complement.
CATTTACAAGTTAAAAGAAGTCAAGATGAGGCATGGATGAAGGGAAATGAGTCATGCAAGATTAATAGACATACAATACAGTAGACAATTCACCAATGCATCTCTCAAATCATACAAACATTCATAGGAAAATTCCATAAGCAAATTACTTAAGGAGAACCAAAATCAATCCACACAAGTATGTACAAAAGTGTGTGCATGTGGGTGCTTGAGCATACTTGTGCTAAGTGTCATATATGTGTGAAATCAGAAGCAACACATAAAGATAATACTCATAAAAAGAACAAAAAAAAACAAATAGCATAGATCAATACCATAATTAGCACAAAAGTTACCAAAAGAAGAAGTCTAAAATTCATCCCTAAAAGTCATCTTAAACAAGTTTAGTAAGTCAACAAGTAAAATAATGGTCAAGAGACAAATCAAATAGCTAATCCAACATATCAGGTCAGTAGCTTAAACAACATAAGCAAGACATACAAATAAAACATATTCAAGATCCAAACTAGAACAAAACCAACACAAGCTAACACAAACAAGCCTCCAAAGGAAAAACAAACATGCAACAATTACCTATGGATAAATTTCAAAGATAAAAGTTATTAGCACATGCAAGGTCAGTAGCTTAAGATTTAAACATAATACAACCAAAGGCATCTCAAATAAAATAGAAAGCTTGCATTCAAAGGCATACAAAATTAGGGTTTAAAAACATCAAAACAAATTCAAACTCAAAGCATTGGATATGGATCAAAACAAAATAATATTAATTGAACACTTAAGGCATGTGTGACTTCTATAATAAATTAACTCAAGATGGGGTTCATGAGCAACAAATGTAGAAGATTAAACTTTAATACACAAGACAAATCACCTAATTGATAATCAACGTCCTAAAAGATGGAACAAAACTAGTCTAAAATCAATGATGGATGATATAAACTAAGTGTGGAAATAAAATTGGATACTTATGGGTCCTAGGGAATTGGTATATCCCTACCACATGTATCTATCATGACTTATAAGAACTTGAACAATTCTATCAATATAACATGCTAAAGTGTCATAACAATGTGCAAATTTAGTCCTTTATGCTCAAAGCAAAGATTTTCAAATGGCATTAAAATTAGGGTTCTTAGATGTTTTTGGGGATGAACCCAACATCAAGATACCTTAATGGGACAAAGATAATAAGAAGCATCATTGAAATCTTAAAAAGAAAGATAGTCTAAGCTATAATTTAGCTTCCAAAAGAGACCAAGATGGAATGATAATGAATGGTCATCCATGGGTTCATAGAAGCATCAAGTTATGAAAAACAAAGCATACAAGATAAGGGTAAATATGAATTATAAAAAAATTGTTTCACCTAAGTCATTTGAAGGCGGTGCATAAAGCTACCTCCTAAACCATGATCATGAGCAACATCAAACCATATGAGCAAAATAAAATGGGAAAATTGTAAGAACTTGAATGGTCATATGGTTTAACTCAAGTCTAAAAAAGAAAATGATGATAAAATAATAATAACATATCCCTCATGGATTGCACAAGTGCATCCCTTACATCTATGATCTAAACAAAACATTGATGCATGTACAAAAAGATAATTGAACAAAGAAATAGAGGCATGGGTTATAAAATTAGAACAAAAATGTTACAAGTAATAAAATATATCTACAAGTAAGCAACAAAATCTTGGAAAAAATCTTAACACAACTCATGTTGAAAACAAAATCAACCAAGTTAGTATAACCTAGAAGGATCACTAATTGGAAACCCTAATTTGACTTAATGGAGAAAAATAGTAAACCTAATCCTAAAAATTTAATAAAATCAGTTCTAACATCCTAGGGTACTAAATTATCATATTCTAAATATAAATGGTATCAAAAGTTAAGGGAAGTTAGTCCAACAAATGTAACTTAAACACTAAGCAACCATAGTTGACTAGATTTAGATAAATCAATCAAAAATAGGAAAAGGACCTATAAAAACCAAACAAAATTGTTTTACAATACTTAAGACCTATAAAATTCAAAATTAATCAATTTGGATCCTTGAATGTTTGAAGAAAATTGAAAACAAAATTTATCTTTCAAGACTAGTTGAGATAAAGCTCAAACTAGACAAGTTTTGTAAAGTATTTTGGAAAATTAGAAATTTAATTGATAAATTCAAAAAAAATTTATTTTAATGAACTAGAGACATTCAAGAATCCAAATCAAAAATCAAATGACATCTACAAGTCCTAAATGATCACCAAATACAAGACTTGTGATCCAAGCAATAAGAACCCTAGAAAAGGCATTTACAAACCCAGTATTCAAAAATTAAATAAAATCAGTGATATAAATCACAAACAAAATTCTAAAATTAGTATAATATTATGAGGACCCTAAGAATTATTTTTTGGGATTTTTTATGTTCAAGGAAAATGGTGAAAATAATAAAAGTGCAAAATATGATATGCAAATTAAATATTTGATGCAAAAAGTTACTTAGTCATGAAAAAATGCAAAACTCATGAAATAAAATTCAGAAATTTATTATACATGAATAAAATGATTAAAAATATTTTTTATGCAATTTTTGTATGAAGGAAAATATTTTTAATGATAATTAAAATGCATAAAATGCAATTTTGTGCATGAAAATTATTTAATTATGTAAAAAATTCAAAATTATGGAATAAAATTCAGAAATGCAACACACATGAATAAAATGATGCAAAATATTTTTTATGCAATTTTAGTATGAAGAAAATTATTTTTTATAATTATATATATGCATGAAATGCAATATAATGCAAGAATTTATTTAATTATGCAAAAATTTATAAAATTATAAAATAAAAATCCGGGATCAAGTATAAACCAATCTTATGGCCTGAAATAATTTTTGTGGTTTGAAAATGGTTTTAATAAAATATTACACAAAAATCAATTAATTAAACTCTGATTTTGTTTTTACAATCAAATGATTTTTTAAAATTATGCAAAAAATACGCAAAGTTAGAAATAATATTCTAAGACTACCCTATTTTTTAAAGAATTTTTGAACAAGTTTTAATCAATAAAATAAAATTACAAAATTAATTAAAACAAAATTTATTCAAAGATAAACACAACCAATCAGGCGTTGACACCTAATCATCTTCAACCTCCCACACTATTCCCTAAACGCGTTTTTGTTCAGACTATACACCCAACTTCCAATCATCATAACTTCCTCATTTCTCAACATTTTTCATGATTCAAAGCACAAAATGAAGATCACATGGCAAGGAACAACAAGCAACTCGTGGATTTCAAAATAATCAAACATACATCAAGAAATTAGAGCACGAAAATCACAAAAATCATCCAAAGCCAAAATTTCAGAACTTCATATCATGCATTGTGCTTCACAAACAAGCAAAGATATACATCAAACCTAATGTTTGGCCAACTATACACACAAATACATGATTTATTTCATCAAAAACAAGCTGAAAATGAAGATTCAAGTTTGAAAACTTACCTCTTTAGTTGAGAAATAACCTCAACTGGTGCCTCTGAAAAATAAGAAAACAAGCTTCCTTTGATCCTTGAACTTCAAAGAAGAGGAATAAAGGAAGAAATAAGCTCTAGAATCAAAGAAAATGAAGCTTCGAAGAAGAACAATGAAAAAATCATATCTAATTTTTGGTGTAAGGAGGAAACTAGGGTTTGAATGGTTGAGAGTATGAGCTTATATAGAGCTCTAAGAATGAGGATAAGATGGTCTTAATGGCCCAGAAGTTTTATTTTTGAGAAATTTTGAAAATAAAAAAAATGAAGTGTGAGTGGTGCATGCGTTTTGCTTGCCTTACAGCTCAAGTTTGTGTCGTTTTGGCCTTGTAATATTGAGCAAATGTGGGGTAGAGGATCAAAGAATAATGAGCTGGCTTGAATTAATACATAGGATGGAATTCGCAAAAATCAAAAAATTGCCTTAAATGGCAATATTTAAGGGAATGTAATACAATGCAACTGGTGTGCATGCTTGGCTTTATGAGGTAAACAAAATATGAAAGCCAATCGTGCAAATCATGTGCATTAAAGACCTAAAACGAAACATATGTAAATCTGGAAAATGCAAGCATCCATGGATTCCTTTGGTCAGCTCACTTAATGATTAGGCCAAGCAAAATTGGCTCGTGCGTTCTCTTTCATTTCTTGATCCAAATGAAGATCACCTCTTGAGCGTCAGTATGAGCCTTAGATCATGGAAAATGGTGGAGAAATGAATGACATATGATCAAGACAAGTTTAAGAAAAATAGGTCATGAAAACCTGGGCATGGCGTGCGCATGAGTGTGCATGAAGTTAGTTTTAGGCTTGCACTTTCAACAATCATAACTTGATCAATACTTGACCATTTGAGATGGTTCAAAGCTTGATACAAAGCCCTCCAAGCGAGCTTTAAAATGCACAAGGCAAATTTTCAAGATTGTACTTAAATTAAAAGATACAAGATCTTACATTATGCACACCATGTGTTTGTCAAAAGTACGCGCGCAGGATGACCAAGAGAAGGCAAGCTTGCATGGTTTGTGCATGGAACTTCTAACTCAAATATCTCTCAAATGGTTCATTTTTGAGAAACTTTAAACATTGACAAATTTGTAGCATTTTTTCCAAGATTTCCAAAAATGTATGGTATGCAACCATTGGATAAAAATTGAGAAAGTGATGACATGTCAAAGTTATATAGGGTGGACACTTTGGAAAATTTTCAAACTTCCAATAACTTCAAGAACAAGTTAACCCTAATTTCTTCAATTTCCTTGATTCAATGATGAATTTGATCATGAAATATGAAAAAAGGATATTTGAATTAATGGTTGACCAAAAGTCCACTTGGTCAACTCCTGACTTTGACTGATTTTGACCAAAATTACCATTTTGCCCCTTGATCAATTAACTTGCTTCCAATCAAATTTCAACCTAAATATAGAAAACATGGTTGCCCAACAACATATAGAAACATTAGATATGAAATCAAGTTTGAGTGAAAAATCTGAAGAAATCCTGATTATATCCAAAACCCTAATTTTGCACCTTGTGTTAGAAGATGGTCATTCAAGCTTCAAACCTCAACTCTTCTGAATGTATTGAGAAATTATTTGAACCATGATAACATAAATGATAGTGGGGAGATTATAATTCAAAGTATTGGCTGAGCCATGCTTCACACTCCACAATGAACCAAAAACCTAATTTCATCAGATGGGTAACACAGATGAATTCCTCTTCAATTATTTGCAAAACATTAATTCCTGAAGAATCAAAGACATCAATGGGGTGTCTTGAGGTATAATACAACATGGCTTTTTGATATATCCAAGGATATGAGATCTTGAGTCCCCCTTAGAACCACTTGTTAACACAATCAACCTCCATAGCTTATAGAGGACTTGAGAACAAAAGAAACTTTGATCCTATCACAATGTATGAATGCAATGCAATATGATGTTTATGATGAAACATAATCCTAAATCAAGAGGGTAAATTTTGGGGTGCAACATTTATGTAGTTGTCATATTATGGCTAAAAAGGGGGAGAAAGCTGAGAGCTGAGCTTAATAGTTATTGAAGAGTTAAGCTTAATAACCAAAATGATGCTAAGAGTTGAGAGATAATGCAATATGATGTTTATGTTGCTGCCTTCTCTGATTTTGTTTATGTGCCCAAATAGTGTTTTAGCCAAAATTTGCCAAAGTCGGAGTTTGTTAGTTCTGTGTGAGCAGCAATTTTGGTAAAACATTCTGTCCAGAAAATGTTATGAAAGATGCTTTGACATGTGAGCTAAAATTCCTAGTAGAGTTGAACGATGTCAAAGCATATGTATTAACATGTGTTACTTAACTGAACTTTTATCTGTTTACAAATTCTAGGTGCTATTTGTTATAGTTGATTGATCCCAGTCTTGCATAAAATCAAGAAAAGTATTTAAAGTTCTGTTATAATAATTTTGGATATCTTCTGTCCTACTTTCATGGAGAAAATTATGGGAAGCTTTAAAACATTATTTGGCCTAAGCCCTAGCTGCGTGTTTCTATAAAAAGACTACCTAACCCTACTTGCTTAGTTATTTACAATAAGAAGGAAGTTGTGCTTAGTATTTTGAAGATTAGGACTTCAATACTTTGTGAATTTTTTCTTGTGAGCCACTCTTATATTATTCTAATACTAGAGTTGGACTGTTAGTTGAGTTGTAACTTGTTAATCATTCATAAGCTTCTAAGCAAAGAATGATTGTGTTTCATTGAAGTGTCTTCTATTCTTCGTTAGTTCTATTGTTTTCATTGTGTGTGATTGAGGGGGAGTGAGAGGGGTCTCATATCTATGAGTCTCTTAGGTAGAAGTTACATGGGTAGAGATTAGGTGAGAAGATTGTAAACTAGACGGTGTTTGCTGAGAACCTTCAAACTAATTCTATTTAGTGGATTTCCTTCTTGGCTTGGTAGCCTAAAGACGTAGGTGTGTTTGCACCAAACTGGGTTAACAATTTCTTGTCTCATTTTTATTTCTATTTACTATAATTATTATTTTGTTCTATATTGTTCAGTTCTCAGACATTTGTGTCGTGACATCTCCTTCGACATCACATGTCTGATACTAGAATTTCCAAAATTGTTAGTGACGTGATTTACATGTCACAAGGTTGTGACATGTAAATCACGTCACAACATTTAAATAAACAAAAGTGTGTGACGTCTCAGTATATTATGGCACATTAATTAGTGACGTGATTTTCACGTCACAAATTAGTGATGTGAAAATCATGTCCCAACAAAAATACGTTGTACAAAAGCACTAACACAACGTCTGCTCCAATTTCTAACATAAGGAATCTTGTTCAAAATGTTTCGTTGCGAAAATCACGTTACAACTTTTGTACATAAAAAACACGTCGCAACAACTTTGTCACACACTCTCCTGCGACGCGATTAGTCACGTCACTAAAAACACAATGTGACGTGATTTTGCATGTTGTGATGTGAAAATAACGTCGAAACTAGCCTTAATTTTTGTAATGATATAATCATTTATCAAAATAACATACTATAAATAAATTATAAATTACAATAGTATTCCTATTTAGAAGAAATTATTTAGACTTTAATCTTTCTAAACGACTTTATTCTATTCTCTTAAAATTATCCCAAATTAAAATACAGTTTATTCAAAATAAAATAAAATAAATAATGTATCTTTTAAATTGAAAAAAAGTTAAAGCATACATTACATTAATATGTCAAATAATTTTTTGAAAAGTTAAAACAAATTTATCTTATTTCTTTTGTAAAATTCATATAAATAGCTAGAGCAAACTTATAATACAACCTTTATCTTTTAAACAAAGTGGAGAAATTATGATTATATATATATATATATATATATATATATATATATATATATATATAGATATTGTAAGTGTTTGTATGTTGGCTTTAATTTTTGGTAAAACTAGTTTATGTAAATGTCTTGACTGATCTCATGACATTCAGAGTTGAAGATAAATTTTGCAGGAGAAGAATAAAACAGGTACAACTCAGACTGGAAGTTAACTGCTATGCGGGAAATCTGCAAGAAGAAAGACTGATGTCATGACCAATGTTATGACATTCTGTGCAACATCTACTGTTCTGCAGATTTACTTTTCCTGAGACTTTTCAGGATATCTGTTGAGCTGTTTTTATTATGGATTAGGTTATTGGATCACACGCTCACGTGGCTCTAAGGTTAACCTGGTTTAACCCTAAATTGGTTTGTTAAAATGACCAAGTCTTTAGGTTAAATTAAGTTAACCCTAGCTATAATTATGGAAGCCCAAATTGAAGATACAATATTGCTTCTATAATAGGAAACAAACCCTACTGTGACTGTTGCGCCTTTGACAGTGTAGAAGATTTAGAAGTCTGTTATTATTGTATCCTAGTTATTCTTGTGAGCCAAGCAATTATCATTTGATTAGTGCCTTGGACTATGATTTGATTGTAAGGGTTGTTTTATCACTCAAAGCTTTGAAGCATGAGTGTTGTGTCTTTTGATTAAAGCTTTGAAGCAAAATCAAGTATGTTTATTGAAGAGTGTCTTCACAATTCAATTACTCAATAGGTTGATATCATTGTTGTGATTGAGGGGGAGTGAGTAGGAACTCAGGTCTAAGTAGGACTTAGATTGAAGTTACATTGGGTAGGTCTTAATTAAGGAGATAAACTGGTTGATTTATTCCTGGATTAATACTGCTAATAGTGAATTTCCTCCATGGCTTGGTAGCCCCCAGATGTAGGTGTAGTTACACACTGAACTGGGTAAACAATTGATTGTGTTCTTTACTGCTGTTTAAATTACTGTGTAAATTGTTAACAATGTGTCAGATACTGTGTCATAACATTCTCTGTGACATCCCGTATCTGCTGCCAGGAATTTCAATTGGCATTAGAGCAGGCACCCTGCCTATTATTTCTGGGTGAGATCTAGGGATAATAGTTTCTGGCATTATGGACAAGGAAGGAGGATTTAGAAGTAGATCACCCATACTGGATGGATCTAACTATGATTACTGGAAACCTCGTATGGTTGCCTTTTTGAAGTCACTAGACAATAAAGCTTGGAGAGCTGCTGGCAGAGGATGGAAACATCCTACCAAGCTTGAGAAAGATGGGACTACTAGTCTGAAACTTGAGGAAGAATGGAGCAAAGACGAAGAAGAGCTAGCACTGGGAAACTCTAAAGCATTGAATGCCTTATCCAATGGAATTGACAAAATTATTTTCAGACTAGTACATCGGTGAACCGCCAAGGATGTTTGGGACACCTCAAAACCACTCATGAGGGTACATCCAAGGTGAAAATGTCAAGACTTCAGATGCTCACTACCAAATTTGAGAATCTGAAGATGAAGGAAGATGAAACCATTCATGAGTTTCACATGAACATCTTGGAGATTGCCAACACCTCAGGAGCATTGGGAGAAAAGATGTCAGAAGAAAAGCTAGTGAGAAAGATTCTCAGATCCTTGCCTAAAAGGTTTGCAATGAAAGTGACTGCTATAGAGAAAGCTCAGGATATCTGCACCTTGATGGTTGATGAACTTATTGGATCACTTCAGACATTTGAGATGGGGATCAGTGACAATGTTGACAAGAAAAACAAGAGCATAGCCCTTGTATCCAATACTGAAGAGGAATGTAAAGAGGGTGATGAAGAGAAGATATCTGAAGGAATAGCTATGCTTGGAAGACAGTTCAACAAACTCATCAAGAGAATTGACCCAAAGTCAAGGTCAAATGTCAAGAACATCCCCTCTGACATTAGCAGATCTTATGACTCCAGCAGAAGAGCAAAACCTGAAGAAAAGGGCAATCAAAGCAGAGGGATTCAATGTCATGGATGTGAAGGATATGGACACATAAGAGCTGAATGTCCTACCTTTTTAAAGAAACAAAAGAAAGGAATGTCAGTCACTTGGTCTGATGGTGACTCAGAAAGTGATTCTGAAGAAGAATCTGCCAAACTAGTTACTGCACTATCTGGTGTCTGTAACTCTGATAATGGTTCTAGTGATGAGGAGGTGACATTTGAAGAACTTGATGACACTTACAAGAAGCTGTGTATCAGAAGTGCTGAAATCTGCCAACAAAATGAGAAACAGAAAAAGCTCATTATGAAGTTGGAGGATGAGAAAAAGGAAGACACTGCTACTATAAGTCATCCCAAGGGTGAAGTTCTAGTGTTGAATTCCAAACTTGATCAGATGACTAAGTCTGTCAAGATGTTAACAACTGGAACTAACAAGTTGGAAGAAATCCTGCAGACTGGACAAAATGCAGGAAATATGTCTGGGCTAGAATATGTGGCTGCAAAGAAACCTGCTGGTAACAAGAAGAAGAACTGTTCTGATAAACCAACGTCAAGGCAGATGTCAGGTGACAAGAAGAAGAACAGGCCTGATAAACCAATGTCAAGGCAAATGTCACAAAATAAAGCTCAACATCAAGATCAGAGAAACATGAAGAAGAAGTTTCAAAGATGGAGATGTCATTATTGTGGAAGGTTTGGACACATAAAGCCTTATTGCTTCGGACTATATGGATATCCAAATCAGACCCCATATGTCCAGCCTAAGATCAACAAGGCACCATATGTTCAATAGTGGAAGAGAAAGACTGCAGCCTTGATAGCTCACACCTCCCTTAGAGTTTCTGCCAAGGCAGATTGGTACTTTGACAGTGGATGTTCTAAACACATGACTGGAATTAAGAATCTGCTTAATGATGTCAAACCTCATACTACTAGCTATGTTACTTTTGGAGATGGTGCTAGAGGAGAAATCAAAGGTGTTGGAAACTTGGACTGCCCTGGAGTTCCAAACCTAAATGAAGTGCTGCTGGTAAATGGTTTGACTGCAAATCTCATAAGTATCAGTCAACTATGTGATATGGGATTCAAGGTCAACTTCACCAAGTCTGAATGTCTTGTAACAAATGAAAAACAAGAAGTTGTTATGAGAGGAGTCAGATCAAAGGACAACTATTACCTATGGGAGTCTGAGGACACTAACTACTCTTCTGTGTGCTCTACAGCCAAAGAAGAAAAGGAAGTGAAACTGTGGCATCAAAAACTTGGTTATTTACATCTTAGAGGGATGAAAAAGATCATATCCATGGAGGCTGTTAGAGGGATTCCAAGACTACATATTGATGAAGGGAGAGTTTGTGGTGAATGTCAGGTTGGAAAACAAACCAGAATGTCACATCCAAAGTCAAGACATCTGACCACCTCTAAGGTGCTAGAACTTTTGCACATGGATCTGATGGGTCCCATGCAGGTTGAAAGTCTTGGTGGAAAAAGATATGCTTATGTTGTTGTGGATGATTTTTCCAGATTTACCTGGATAAACTTCATGAGGGAAAAATTTGATGTTTTTGATGTCTTTAAAGAATTACGCAAGAGACTTCAAAGAGAAAAAGAAGGATGCATTGTCAGGATTAGAAGTGATCATGGAAAGGAATTTGAGAATAGCAAGTTTGATGAGTTCTGTTCCTCAGAAGGAATTAATCATGAGTTCTCCTCACTTATAACTCCTCAACAAAATGGAGTTGTGGAAAGGAAGAACAAAACTATACAGGAATCTGCCAGAGCAATGATACATGCCAAGAAGCTTCCTATTCATTTTTGGGCTGAAGCTATGAATACAACCTGCTATGTCCACAACAGGGTCACTTTGAGAAAGGGAACATCCTCCACCCTTTATGAAATATGGAAAGGAAGAAAACCTACTGTGAAGTATTTCCATGTATTTGGGAGCAAATGCTATATTCTGACAGATCGTGAATAAAGGAGAAAGATGGACTCTAAAAGTGATGAAGGAATTTTTCTGGGATACTCTAAAAACAGCAGAGCATATAGGGTATTCAATTCCATGACCAAAGTTATGATGGAGTCTATAAATGTCATAGTTGATGATCACCATGAGGAAAACAATGTCCCATATGATGTTGAGACATTGTTTGAGACATCACCACAAGTGTCTGGTAAGGATGATGTGCCTATCCCTACTACACCAAAGTCTGAATCAGAGGTAGCTAACAAAGATCCTTCCATCAGAATTCAGAAAGATCATCCAAAGGAACTCATTATTGGAGATCCTAACAGTGGAGTCATTACAAGATCTAGAGAAATCATCTCAAACTCTTGTTTTGTGTCTAAGATTGAGCCAAAGAATGTCAAAGAGGATTTGACTGATGAGTACTGGATTTGGAGCAATGCATGATGAATTGAACCAGTTCAAACAACATGAAGTGTGGGAGTTAGTTCCTAGACCAGAAGGAACAAACATCATTGGCACAAAGTGGATCTACAAGAACAAGTCAGATGAAGAAGGGGTTGTCACCAGGAATAAGGCAAGACTTGTTGCTCAAGGATACACTCAAGTTGAAGGGATTGATTTTGATGAGACTTTTGCTCCTGTGGCCAGGCTGGAATCAATCAGATTGCTACTAGGAGTTGCTTACATTTTGAAATTCAAGCTGTTTCAGATGGATGTGAAAATTGCCTTCCTAAATGGATACTTAGATGAGGAAGTATATGTAGAACAGCCTAAAGGATTTGTGGATCCTAACTTTCCTGATCATGTTTACAAATTGAGGAAAGCTCTTTATGGTCTGAAACAAGCTCCTAGAGCTTGGTATGAGAGGTTGACAAAGTTCCTCACTAACAAAGGTTACAGGAAAGGAGGTTTGGATAAAACTCTCTTTGTCAAGGATGGAGGAGGAAAGATAATGGTAGCTCAAATTTATGTTGATGACATAGTGTTTGGAGGAATGTCAGATAAAATGGTGAGACATTTTGCCAACCAAATGCAAGCTGAATTTGCAATGACCCTCATGGGAGAATTGACCTACTTTCTTGGACTACAAGTCACACTGATGGAAGACTCAACTTTCCTTTCTCAAAGCAAGTGTGTAAAGAATATTGTCAAGAAGTTTGGAATGGAGAATGCCAGTCATAAAAAGACCCCTGCACCTACTCATCTAAAGTTGTCCAAAGACACAAGTGGGACAAGTGTTGATCAAAGCTTGTACAGAAGCATGGTAGGAAGTTTGTTGTACTTAACAGCCAGCAGACCTGACATTGCCTTTGCTGTTGGTGTTTGTGCAAGATACCAAGCTGAACCCAAAGTAAGCCACATCAATCAAGTGAAAAGAATTCTGAAGTATATGAGTGGAACTTACAATTATGGTATGCTGTATTCTCATGGATGTGAACCAATTCTGTCTGGTTATTGCGATGCTGATTGAATGGTAGTCTGATGATAGAAAAAGCACTTCGGAGGATGCTTCTTTTGAGAAAAATCTTGTTTCTTGGTTCAAGAAGCAAAACTGTGTCTTTATCTCAAAGTCAATACATAGCAGCTGTTCTCAAATGATCTGGATGAAGCAGATGATGACTGAGTACAATGTCACATAGGATGTCATGACATTGTACTGTGACAAACTGAGTGCTATCAGCAGGACTAAGCATATTGACATTAGACATCACTTCATCAGAGATCTTGTGGAAGAGAAGGTGATTAAGTTGGAACATGTAGCCATTGAACTTCAACTGGCTGACATTTTTACCAAAGCTCTTGATGCTAGTCAGTTTGAGAATTTAAGGGGCAATCTGGGTATTTACCAATATGAAGAGTTGTAGCAATTAGTATTGCTTACAACAAGGGAAGGAAGAGACATTTTATTTAATTTAATTGTGATTGGGCTAATTAATTATTTCGTTCTCTCTTTTCAAAAGTTTAAGAAGAGGAATAGTCATATTTATATCTCATTCAACTCATTTGGCTGTACCACTCTCCATTCCCTCAAAAGAAAATCTCAAACTTATTGTCTTCTGCATTCTCAAAAGATGTCTCAACAAAGTCTGTCATCATCATCTTCATCAAAGGGAACTGGTTCTCCCTCTCCCACTGATTCTGGACCTAGGGAAAACGCAATGGAGACTGAGGTTCTGGAAGTTACTCCACCTGCCATGGCCATCGATCCTGGAGGGTAAAGAAGCTTCGTACTGCATATGCAAGAAGATCACAAGCCTCTCCATCTCGTAAGAATGCTGAACCATTTTCCTCTATTCCTCCTGAAATAGCCAATAGGGAGGGTTTTCGTTATGTTCATCAAGCCATAGCTAGATTAGTTACTAGGATTCTAAATGAGAATCATTCTGTACCTGGAGTATCTGTTCCTTTGAATCAAGAAACTGCTAGCCCTAATTTAGCAACTGATCCAGATGTCACACAAAATGTCAAGAAATCTGATGACAATGTTAGGAAATCCCCTGAGAATCCTGTTGATCACACCTCTGATAAATCTCTTGAGAAACTTGTTGATGACACCACTGATAAGTCTCCTGTGAAACTTGTTGATGAAAACATAGAGAAGTCTCCAGAGAAACCTTCTGATGATAATCTTGAAGAATCTCTTGAGAAAACTATTGATCACCAATCCCCCACTGAAAATGTTGTTGAACCCCCTGTTATTGATCTTGATGAAGAATTCTCTGACAATGACCTTATTGCTAGTGTTAACCCTAGCATAGCTAAAAGGATGATGAGTAGAAAAGAAAAGCAGAATGCTACTCAAAGCCCCTCCAAGGAGAAGGCTACTAAAGTTGTTCATGAGTCTCCTAGGCCTGAGAACAAGGCTAGAGAACAAGCTGGGGAGGATCAGAAAGCTAGAACCTCCAAAGGAAAGGGTAGGATGAAGTCTGTTGGGAGTATCTCAAGACCCAAGAGAACTTCAATCATCAAGAAGAGAAAGGTTCCTGAACCCTCAGAATCTAATGAGGATTCAGATTTTGATGTTGAAGAGAATGTCTCAAACATTCCTCTTAGGAAGAAACCCTCTCTTGGAAAACTGCCTAAGGTTCCTGAGGTTGCAATTGATAACATCTCTTTTCACCATCCAGATAATGCTAGCAGGTGGAAGTATGTTTTTCTGAAAAGGATTTACTTGGAGAGGGAGTTGAACAGGAGTGCCCTTGAATGCAAGGATGTCATGGATTTAATCAAATCTGCTGGGCTGATGAAAACAATGGTTAAGTTTTCAAACTGCTATGATATTTTGGTGAAGGAGTTTATTGTGAATCTAACTAGTGGATGTGCTGATGGAAGGTTAGCTGATTTTAAAAGTGTGTTTGTGAGAGGAAGAAAAGTGAAGTTCTCTCCAAGTGTAATCAATAAACTTCTGGGGAGGTCTGATGATGCTCAGCCTGAGCTTGAAGTAACAGATAACCAAGTATGCCAAACCATCACTACCAAGCAAGTGAAACAATGGCCATTAAAGGGAAAGCTGACTGCTAGCAAACTAAGTGTCAAGTTTGCTATTCTTCACAAGATTGGTGCAGCCAACTGGGTTCCCACAAATCACAAGTCCACCATCTCCATTGGCCTAGGAAGATTTATTTTTGCTATTGGAACAAAGACAAAGTTTGATTATGGCACATATTTTTGAGCAAACTTTAAAGCATGCAGACAGCTATGCCATCAAAGGTCCCATATCCTTTTCCTCCCTCTTGTGTGGTATTATAACTGACCAATACCCTGACATCCTGGTGGACAGAGATTCTGTTTGTAAAAGAGCTCCTGCTCTTGGTTTCCACTACAAGTTGTTTAAGGGGAAACATGTCCCTGACATTGTCATGACATCTGCTGAGACATCAAATGTCAAGGCTAACTCTCAGAAGGCTGATGTCATTGCTATGTTGAAAGAAACTTGCAGGGAACTTGAAGCAAGGAAGCAAACTCTTGAGAAACTGATCTCTACCTTGGAGCAGAAAAAAGCAGACACTGAGGTTGAGAATGAAGGGCTAGATGAGGATGCTGCTGAAGATTTGAATGAGGATGCTGATGAAGGACAAGAGGTTGGTGCTGAAAGCAGTTCAGAGGAAGCCACTTACCGCAGTGCTTCTTCAGGAGAAGAAAGTGCTTGATTTCTGATCTTCTGCTGCTGCTGCTTGTGTTTATTGTTCTGTTGTTTTTGACTTTGTTTGTTCTGGCTGATTGTATTTTATTGACTTGATTGTATAACTTTTTCTTCTGCTACTTGATATTTCATGAATTCTGGGAATCTGTAATGGCACCTTTGGCCCCTTTGTGGCTAAAAAGGGGGAGATAAAATTATGGAAATCATGGGTAGAATTTATCTTTAGTTACTTAGCTTAGTTAGCTTAGACTGGTTACTTTATTTCTATTGCATTGGATCTCTCATAGCTTAGTTTGTTTTAGCCAAAAATTTGCCAAAGGGGGAGTTTGTAAGTGTTTGTATGTTGCCTTTTATTTTTGGTAAAACTAGTTTATGTAAATGTCTTGACTGATGTCATGACATTCAGAGTTGAAGATAAATTCTGCAGAAGAAGAATAAAACAGGTACAACTCGATCGAAGTTAATCGCTATGCCGGAAATCAAGAAGAAAGACTGATGTCATGACCAATGTTATGACATTCTGTGCAACATCTACTGTTCTGCAGATTTACTTTTCCTGAGACTTTTCAGGATTTCATGTGGCTCTAAGGTTAACCTGGTTTAACCCTATATTGGTTTGTTAAAAAGACCAAGTCTTTAGGTTAAATTAAGTTAACCCTAACTATAATTATGGAAGCCCAAATTAAAGATACAATACTGCTTCTATAATAGGAAACAAACCCTGCTGTGACTGTTGCGCCTTTGACAGTGTAGAAGATTTAGAAGTCTGTTATTATTGTATCCTAATTATTCTTATGAGCCAAGCAATTATCATTTGATAAGTGCCTTGGACCAGGATTTGATTGTAAGGGTTGTTTTATCACTCAAAGCTTTGAAGCACGAGTGTTGTGTCTCTTGATTAAAGCTTTGAAGAAAAATCAAGTATGTTTATTGAAGAGTGTCTTCACAATTCAATTAATCAATAGGTTGATATCACTGCTGTGATTGAGGGGGAGTGAGTAGGAACTCAGGTCTAAGTAGGACTTAGATTGAAGTTACATTGGGTAGGTCTTAAGTGAAGGAGATAAACTGGTTGGTTTATTCCTGAATTAATACTACTAGTAGTGAAATTCTTCCCTGGCTTGGTAGCCCCCAGATGTAGGTGTACTTACACACTGAACTGGGTAAACAATTGATTGTGTTCTTTACTGCTGTTTAAATTACTGTGTGAATTGTTAACACCGTGTCGACATCGTCATAACATTCTCGTGACATCACATATCTGCGAATTTCATATATATATATATATATATATATATATATATATATATATATATATATTATATTTTGATTTAAGTCTTAACTTAATTTAAAAAATATAATAATTTCTTTTTAAATTTAGTTAAAAACAAATCTGAAATAAATAAGAGCAACAAAATTGTATATATTTAATATAAATATTATTTATATTCAAATTAAAATTAAAGTAAAGTTAGAATATCGAAAACCTATGAAAAATTAAATATTAGATTATTTCAAATATACATATTCAAAAATTCATTAAAAATTAAATATAGGAGTTCGTTCGAATATACATCTTTAATTTAGAATTTAAAAAAAACACATTCATTTGTACTAAGAACCTTTCAAAAAAATTTTATAGAATCACTTGAAATTTTAAAGTATTCGTGTACTAATTTGAATTATTATTGGTCATACATGAAACATAAGTTTCCCATATTGGATATTGAAAAGCAAACTTGTAGTAAAAAATACTTTTTATTATAAAACATTATAATAATAAAACATGATGAAATTTATATGCAGTAACAAGTCACAATTACAAATGATAATTTAGAAACTAAAATTATTGTTTGAATTTCATTAAAATAAATTAAATGAAGCAAACCATTTTTCTTAATCATCTATCATTAATTATTCTTCTTATAGTTGTACTAGTACCTTAAACATATAATGACAAAACCATGGAACACTAGTACCTACACCACGTCAATGCTGATCAGTAAATCATGGCATATACTATATATGAATCACATTTTGATGTACAATTTTACAGAACTAGTTTTAAGTTGTGTTTTAAGAACCTTGCTTTATACTTTACTTTATGAAGTTATAATCTATTAGACCTTATACAAAATGACATTGGAGTGAATGAAGTTAGTGGGGAGCATGGATGCTTATTTGAAGGGAAGCTTTAATGTTCAAATTCCATACGAGCCATTGAAATTGAGGTATATAAAGTTTAGAAACCAATCAATTGAGATTGGTGTAAGATGTACTGTGAGTACAACTACAATTAAAAGTTAGAGACAAAACCAGAAAGATGCAAGGTCATATTCATGTGCCACTCACTTGTTGAAGCAGCAGTAAACAAATGCACTATTAGATTGAATAGAGGTATGATATATACAGCCATTTTAAAATGTCAGATTCCTTTTCTTAAAGTCAAATTTGAATTATATGGCCTTTATTACAGTTGCCTTGTAGTTGAAGGCACAAACTATTTTTGGAATAAGTAACTTATTTATAGTTATAGTACAAACACTTATTAAAAATAAATGCTTAAATATAAGTGTTTATTTATTACGATCTGTAGTGATATATTTTCAAAAGGTCTAACGCAATGCCCTGTGACCGTTTTAGGAGGAGACGACGACGTAAGGTTTTTCGATGAGAGGTATCGCCTTGTCCTTAAGTCTTCTTCGTCAATAAAGAAAAAATGTGGGATAAAACATGTCTCCCGTTCCGTGGAATCCCCGTCTCTCATAGAATTCCGTAATATCGTTAATTAATATATAGTTTAACATTTCTATGTAGGATTATTTATCATTTCAAATAACTTGTTAGTAAAAGAGAGAGATCTAAATGACTATTTTAATTTTTTAAAGTTTTAAAACTTTGTGTTCATGAATATCAAGATTAAATATTGTTAAAACAATATATTTATCGTAGATGATTAGTTTACTAATTTATTTTCGTTAGTTTTTGAATTTTTCTATTAAATTAGTTAAAAAATAATAAGTAAAAATTTATGTTTATATATATCCACAAAAATCATGGGGACCCGCGGGAATTCGTGGGGACGGGGATGGGGGACAAAATCCCCCGTGGCGGGGACTCAAAATAGGGATGGGAAATAATTTCGAGGGCGAGGATTTAGATGGGAATGTATCCCCCACCCCATTGACATCCATACGTGAGTTGGTCCCTAAGACAATCTCAAAACATCACCGCACTTGGCTTCTCACCATTGTGAACAAGTCTTCACTACCAAATCGATTTACACACCTACTAAGGTCTCTGAGTCTACATGTTCTTGTAGGGAAAAAATGCACACTTTTACTTTTTGACCATTACAATGGCGCCTACCATGAGTCCTCGGTAAAACAAACCTAGACTAAATCTTTCACTCTAACCTTATCATCCCTCTTTTCTTAGAGATGACTAACAAGGTCCTATGTCACGAAGCTAACACCATTGCTTGAGGTATCTATACAGGGCCTCTCTGGAGCCCCCCGAAGAAGATACGCGAAGTAGGTGTTTGCAGTGAATGTCATATCCCGTGGCTTTCCTAGAAACACCATGTGAAGGGCATTGGTCAATATTGTTTTCTATGAAGATGATGGCATGGAAATCAACCTTCACGACAATAATCCCTTTGGTTACTATCGTTCAACATGGCTGTTGGGACATCAGGTGTGTCTTGATAGATATGGGTATTTTCGCCGATGTCTTGTTTTGGTATGTCTTTAAAAAGTTACAACTAAGTTTGGACAATATATAGAGGTTTAACGGCTCTCTAACAGGATTATCACGCGAATAGGTACAAGTAATGTGCCATGTGACCCTAAAAACCACACGCGGCGAGGAAACGGATTGCAAAACCATCAACGTCAGCTACCTCATCATGGACACCATGTCGCCTTACAACATTATACTAGGGATCCTGACGATCACGCCCTAGGAGCGGTCGTATCCACCCGGTATCTAACACTGCTATGAAAAACACATTTAATAACAATTGTGAAACACATATAATCACGGTCTCACATCCGTAGTTAGGTTACATGTGATTGTATGTATGCTGGTTACCACAACGGGCAAGTAACAATGGTTATAAATTAGATAGCACGCTGCTTCTAACACTGGTTAAAGGAAACAACTGTTATGAAATAATTGATAGGTCATGTGTTAGAATCCTACAATGTCATTCTTCAGTTTTATTATTCTAAATATCATTCTATATATAACATTGGTTGAATAAAAAACTGTTATGATATTAATTGTGTTTTTTTAAAATATATTTTTCAATTTTACTAATTTCCCAATTTTTTAACCCGAATATTTATGAATCATATCATACTAGAAACAACAATACACCCATTTGTGAATTTAATTAAACAAAAAATTGTGTTACATCAATGACACAATTTCATTAGGAACCAAACATTGTTATTACATCAAAATCGAAATTGAGACAAAACAACCTACAATGTACACATCATTACATCCAATAATATTATCTTGTTGTCTTGATGTCTTCACTTTAAACATATATAATTTTAAATAATAACAATTGTTCGAAATGAAATAACATGATTGGAAATTATAACAATAAATTATGAATGAATAATATAAAATATTTGTTCCTTTTCTCAAATGCCTTACTGATGATCGTTACGAATATCATGTACATCATCTCTATCAACTTCTTCATACGAATTAGGCACTCGTGTTGCGTAAGAAGGATCAGATGGAGTATTAAAACTTTCATCATCGGTATGAGGAATCTTTTTTCATTTGAGAATAATTTACTATCTATTTGATAAGTCCGCAAGGTATGTCACAAAACAAAATTGTTTCACTTGAGTAGTCATGATGAATGGTTGGTCTTATTAGTTGCCTTGCCGTGGTCAACCCGTGTGAATCCCAACTCATTCGTTAGTACACCATTGTTATTCGGAACCCATTTTATTTTAAATAAGGTACTTTGAAATTAACATAATTGAAATTCTGGAACACACCTTATCAAAAGTCAAGACAAATATCTTAACAACACACAATGTCATGACAAATGTTATAACATCTGCTGACAGAAAACAAACCTGCTAAAAACAAGAAGATTGTGTTGAAAGACAAATTGTAGAAACTTTAAAAACATAATAAATTGTTAACCCACTCAGTTACAATTCACTTAATCTAGGGGCTACCAAGAGAGGAAGGAAATCCAATATTGGTAGTATCAATCGAAGCTAAATAATACCAATTTACACTTTTTACTTAATCCCTACCCAATGCAATTTCAACCTAAGAACATCCTAGATACGAGTACCTCTCTCATTCTCAATCCCCGTAGTGATATCAAACATTCTCAATCATAGGGAAAGTCTCAAGAAATCAAAAAGAAGAACAATCTTCCAACATAAAATACTTAGTTTGCTTAAAAGCTTCACTAATAACAATACTCAACTCTTTGCTTAAAAGGTTAGAGGATAATAATAAGTTAATAAACAAGTAACAATCAGTCAACTCAAATACATCAAAAGATACATGAGGACATACAAAGAACGCATGGAGAAACTAAGGAACTCTCAAATCCAAAACCATTATTTTTCACAACGTTTTACAAAAAACTATGCTACTTAAAAAACTAGGTCATAGACGTCTCCTTGTATAGACTTCTACATTCAGGCTTGGTTTGGCTTGGAATCTTCAATCAAATAAAATCTTCAATTGTAAATCCCTGCAGAATCTTCTTCACAAAAATAGAAACAAATTACACAAATGTTTTCTAAAAAGTCTCAAAGATCCTTTTTATCAAACTAATCAAATATGCACTTTGTTTCTAAACAATCTCATTGACCTGGGCATAATGATGAGGAATATTCAAATTGATCTTATCAAATCAAATTAAACTTATCAAGGGATAACAAACAACATCATCTATTGTACCAGACTAGGATGTCACAACATCTACTTCGACATTTGGCTGAAAAAATCTTATTACAACTACACTCTCATGACAGATGATGCATATGTTATAACATCTTGGTCAACATTAGTAGAACCATGTTTTATCAAAATTTAGCCAATCATAAAAGCATGGAACAAACAATCTCTCTCTGGTAAATTTTGGCTAAAACAACCAAAGCACAAAATCTTGAGAGAGGAATAAAACCACAAACAGAAGTTACATGCAACCACGTAAACTCTGTAAAAACACAACACAAACTAACACAAGTCAAAATCTTGTACAATTAGACAAGTTTATTACTCCTTCGTAAAACACAATTAGTTCCCCCTCAAGGGAAAACCCATGAATTAGAGCACGTGTAGCAAAGGACACAACATAAGTAGCAACTTCAGCACAACCAAGTGTGAACAATCATACTTCCCCTGAATGATTGCATGAGCAACCGCAACCACAAACAAAAATATACTCTCCCAGAAGCAGTAGCACACAATCCTATCATAATGGTAAATCAACATGTAAATACATCTAATGTATCATCATAACACAACACGTAACTCCCCTTTTTTAGCCAATATATTGACAAGAGTAAATGTACACAAGAAGTGGAAACACATAAAGCATGGTAACATATTTTGCCCTAATAATAACACATATATCATTATATATAAAAATATTTCACAAAAGCAATACCACAAATGGAAACAAGTAACTTGACATTCTTGGTCATCTTCAGGTGATCTTCCACCTTTTTCCCCTGTCAAAGAGCTTCCTGCATTCGTTGGTGTTGTAGCCAGCTTCACTGTCATAAATAATACCTTTCTTCCATCCTTTATCAGTAGAAATTTGTGTAGGCATGTCATGCCTCTGAGTATAGAGAAAACATTTAATATTAGTTGCATTTCTACATATCTGTAATTGTTATAACTCCTTAATAGTATAAGTTCAATCCCATTGTTTTTAATAACAATAAGTTGTTCCTTGTTGTCCATATGCGCCAGAGTCACAACCTTTCCTTCAACAACATTCTTGATCAGTTGCTTACAACTATCAAGGTCCTTGTTCAAGTTATGTTGAATGAGATATATCAAAGAGCTCATATATTCTCTATGAAATGTCATCACATCACGCTTAACATCATATCTCTTCAACACTAATTTAGAGAAAAAATTTCTTGTTTCCCTACCTTCACCTTCAACAATATACCAAAAAGCAAATTCCTGCTTCTTACTAATCCATAAACCCAAGTTATTCCTCAAGTCAAAACATCCATCAATATTTGATATCTTCATATTTAATTTAGAGACGTTTCCTTTATTAGGGTGACTTGCAGTCAATTCCTTGGATTGTTCTCTCTGTCCTTTAGTATATAAACCTTTGCTGGATTGAGAATTTACTAACTCAGTGCTTGTGAATTCACAAGTTTCCTTCCCTAGTTCACTATCAATTTAAACATAGAATGTTCCAACATTGTGTCTGATATCCATCTTCTCTTTAGTAATTGAATCATCACTCTTCACATTGATAGATTCCATTGTCATTCCAGTTTTGGAGTTAAAAAATATGTAGGTTGTTATACTTGAAGAGTAACCCAGAAATATCCCTCCATCACCCATGGGATCATTATTGTCCACTTGATTTTTGTTAGTAAAGATATGACAGTATTTAACTTTAGGTTTCCATACCTCATAGAGAGTAGTAGTAGTACCCCCTCTATAAGTGACCTGTTATGAATGTAGCAAGTAGTATTCATATATACTAAAGCGGTAAAATGGAAAGCCAAAGTAAGTATTTTTATATTTTATATCATACCGTCTCTATAGGGATTAGTGCTACTGAATTGTCGTTCGACAATATATCGCGTTTATGAGTTGGTTTTTAAATGGGTTTGTTTTAAAGGAAAGTTTAAAACTATTGACAAGAAAATAAATACATTCACTAGAGAGAATAGACTTATCAAGCATGAATATAATCCACTCGTCAAAAACTTAAACCTATCGACCAGTTATACTCAACCTACAATACTCTTGAATGTCATCACATATCTCTCACATTTGTGTCCATCTCTACAACACCAACGAGACGTACCAAAATCAATGTTATGTCTAATAAAAATTGTAAGAACAATTGTATTCATGCATCAACAATCTCTCAGCGCAACACATTATAAATTGCATGACACACCTTTAGGGTTTTCTAACCTAAAAATGTTATTTTTTCCCCTTTATAATAATGTGTTTCTGCCCAGCCCGTCTCTCCCGAGGCATGTTTGGGCTTAAAACAACATGTGTTCACGCTTCTAAGTGTTCTGGCTTGCCACTGCTTCGCCCACACGAGCCTGACACTAAATTGGAAAATTCTGCATTGTTTTTGCCATAACTTAAGAACTGTAACTCCGATTTGCACATAGTTTGAAGTGTTGGAAAGCTTATTTTATGATCTTTATAACAATGAATACATATTAATGATTAAATACGTACAAAAATGATATAAAAATGACTAAACTCAATGATATTTAACGATAACGTAACATATACATTATAACGAAACTATACCAAATATATACTAAAGTTAAGGTTTATTGACAAAAAGAAAACGAATTAAGCCAAGGAGTGTTAATTATTCACATTGAAATTCACAATAATTTAGCACTCATCAATATCTTCATTCAAAATTCAAATCGTAATCGCATAGCAATAAGCACGACTCTACTTTATAATTGTATGTCCCGAGTCTTTTGCTCAACAATTCTACCCCCAGAATATTTTAGGAATAAGAAAAATCATGGCTTATTTCTTTAGAATCACAAAATTTAGAAAATTTTGCATTCTTAAACTCCTTATCATTGTCACTCCTAACTTTGACAATCACTCTCATCTTCTCCTCTTGAATGCTTTGACAAAGACCTTTTAAGACTTTAAAAGTTTGTGATTTATCTCTAAGAAAATTCATTCAAATATATCTTGAAAATTCATCTATAACCATAAAGACATACCTTTTTGCACCTAGGCTGTCTATCTGTAATTGTCCCATTACATCTATATGAAAAAGTTCCTAAACTTTGGAAGTAGTTTGATGTTGCAACATTGGTTGTTCTTCGCGGTAAAAAGTGAAGAACGAGGGAATCGAATCGGAATTCAAATCTTTGGCTCAAAACGATTTACTCTTTGATATTTTGTTTAAAAGATGCCGCAAGCACCAAGTTTATTGTTTCCAAACAAGAAAGGAAACGAAAAGAGGAAAGCTGAAATACCCTAAAATTGATATGCAATGCGATTAGTGTAAGCTAAACGCAATGCATGGGGGAGTTACCTAGGTAAGTGGGTTGGTTATATAAAGGGAAGGTATTAGCACCCTATATATCTATAGTATTCTATAGGAACCTTTTGTGCGTTCTGTTCGCGTTAAAAGGTGACGCGCCTGAGGATGCGAACGTGAGTTCGGATCTTCTAGTATGCAATGATTTAAATCTTTTGATTTGTTTATAAAGATGCCGCGAGCATCAAGCTTTATTATTTTCAACACAAGAAAGATGATTTAATGATTATGAAAAAGGGGAAAGCTGAAATACCCTCAATTGATATTGGTATGCGAACGACTAGCGCAAACTAGACATAACGCATTGGGGAGATTCGAGTAAGGGGATTGGTATATAAAGGAATAGATGGAGCACCCTAAATATATGTAGTTATCTACACTTTATATATGAATATGTTTGATATGTTTGTGTGTTTTAATTGCTATTTCTATGATTGGGAAAGTTTCTCCTTTGGATTTTAAGAAATGAGATTATGTGGGATTCTAGGTTTTGTTATTATTGTGCTCGCAAAGATCCGTGGATCTTCTACATATATCCCCTGGGAATCGAGCATTTGTAGCTCGGATCTACAAGGTTCTATGGTTTGTTTGGTCTGAGAGAGAAAGAAATTTGCTCGGCAAGGATGAGACCTTGTGCCTACGTATTCTCAAAAGGATGTTGAGAAAGTCAGAGCAATCGTAGTTCCCACTTATGCTATTGGAAAGCAACGGATGTTAGTAAGAGATGACAAATGTCATCTTAATGAAAAATGTATCTAATCTATTTCATCACATACATTTTTGAAAAGTTTGATTGATTAAAATCTTTCGTCGTAAGTATTAGGTGTTTTGCTTGAGTATACAAGCGTTACCACTTACATGTTTAAGAAAGATGTTTGAAAAAAAAAAGATGATTGAATCTTTTAACTGTAAGTATTGGGTGTTTTGCTTGAGTGTACAAGCGTTACCACTTACAATTAAGAGATGTTTTTGTTTGAAAAGAGTTTGAAAAGAGTTTGAAAAGTTTTTGACTGTATGTGATGTGATAGATAAGATATTTCTTCCATAGAGATGATAGATGTCTAAATCTCGAGGAGAAAATTTGATTGGATTAAAGGGATGCTTTTAAGAAGCCCGTGGGTCCTTGTATTATTAGCCCAAGAGGAGGCATTCCGAGGGTCATCGAGGGTCATCGAGGGTCCTTGTATGAAGCTCAAGAGGAAGCTATAGGGTATGGCTGGCTTTGGCTTGAAAGGGATTTCACCGAGAAACCATCCTTTTCTGAATAAGAGCAATTTCACCGGGAAATTTTACTCTCTGGGGAATTTGAAAGTGATTTCACCGGGAAACCATCCTTTCAGGGTTCTATCTTAGCGCGGGTGATTCTTTGTATTGGAAGCCCAATAGGAGGCTGTTAAGAGACTTCCTATCTCTTTCATTGTATGATGCCCAAGAGAAGGCTAAACTCAATGAGGAGTTCTTTTGAACGAAGCCCAAGAGGAGGCTGACTCAACAGGGGAGTGTTGTCTTATATGAAGCCTATGCGGAGGCTAACTCTGCGGGGAGAGTTTCTTTGTATGAATCCCAAGAGAAGGCTAAACTCTGTTGGAGATAAAAATATTTTGTATGAAGCCCAAGCGGAGGCTAAACTCAACTGGGGATGAGTTGTCTTGTATGAAGCCCAAGCGGAGGCTAAACTCTGGGAACCTATTGATTAGTCTAATTTGTTATGTTATTATTAGACAGTTGTATAAACAGGTGTGTGTGTGTGTGTGTGTGATATGTATTCACAGGAGTTTATGAAGGAAATATAAACAATGCATGATGTTTATTTACAGCAGTTTATGAAATATAAACAAGTGTTTGTGAAACAAACGTTAAAACGAGCGCAACTTGATTATTCACAAGTTTGAACTGTGTACAAGGAAGTGGATATGTACACGAACGAGTTTTTATGTACAGAAAAAGATGGATGTACATAGGAGGATTGGGACTTACACCGTAAGGGAGGCCCATTGATTTGAAAGCGTCACAGGAATAATGCTCCTTTCAATGTCAATGGTATTCAGTAAAATGTACGATGAAACGGAAATAATTGATCAAGTTTATCTCGTAAAAGGTATCTGTATTATGTACAGATAAAAAGTTTGATATGTACAAGGAAAAGATTGTGTATGTACATAAAGAATGTTTGGTTTGTGTATACACAAGTGAAGTGAAAACAAACGATCGAAGTTTGTCTGTACTTGAGTATAAAAAGAAGTATTTGTATTTTGTACAGATAAAAATTTGTATGTGTTTGGAAAGTTTTTGATATGTACAAAGAAATATTATGTACATAAAAGAATGTTATGGGACTTACACCGTGATGGAGGCCCATTGGTTTAAAAGAAATTTTGCTCAGGAGAAACCTTCCTTTAGAACCAATGGATTCAGCGTATAGACAAACGGATGAAAACAAACGAAAGAAATTTGTTTATGTTTGAATATTAACAATGATAATTTGAGTATGTACAAATAAAACTAAATATGTACATAAAGGATTGGGACTTACACCGTAAGGGAGGCCCATGATCGATCGAGAAATTCGAGAGAAAACAAATTTGATTTTATCGTTTTAAATCGGATCGATCATGGTAAAAGATGCAAGTTTGATGAAATGTTTTGAAAAATGATTTTGAAATGTTTTGAAATGTGAGGTTCATTTATGAAAAGTTTTGAAAAAAAATCGGAAGTCGAAAACTTGAAAAATTCACCTTTTAAGGAGGTTTGAAAAAAGTGTTCAGAACGTCGTTTTCGGCTCGATTAAAATTTAATCAGATGAAAGTTTTTTCTGAAAATTTTTGCACTATCACAAAATAGATGTATTTATTGACAAGTGTTTAAAAAATCATCTCGAAATGAGAAGTTTTGATTGGTTAAAAAAATTGTGAAAGTTTGATAAAAAAAATGAGAAAATTGAAGTTTTGTAAAAAAGAATGAAAAAAATGGTCCTGATGGGTGTTGAACCCATGACCATGAGGTGGGGCACGTGGCAGAAGGAACTAAGAGGCAAGCAGACAACCACTAGGCCAAACGCGTATGAGGTGTTAGTGGATTAAAACACGCGTAGACATAAGATTGGATTATTTGAATTTTTAAAAATGAAGAACACCAAGAACACGCGCGTATTCTGGGTTCGTGGTTTGATTTTCAGTTTGATGAATTCAACCTAAAATCTTTGTTTCTCAATGAAATCCAATGATGTAAACATCAAAGTTGCTCGGTTTTGTACCACGAATATGATTATGCATGTTAATTTCATTTATATTAAGCCCAGAACGTTTTGGTTTCGAAGAACACTCATGAGCCCTAATCTGAAAAACTCAAATTAAATGATGAAGGTTTGATGATTCTTGGAGTTTTTTGAGGGCTTATGGTCGTTAGAGGTGCAGAAAAATATTGGCCAAGAGCTTTTTTCAATTGGTTCAAAGAATCATGATATCACAGTTCATATGTATACCTGGAAAAGTGAGGATCGAAATCGATGCTAGCGTGTTTCCAGGATGGGTTTAAGGATTGCTACACCTTCATCGGCATGTATGGAAGCTTTGTGGATGGCCTGCTTGCTCTGAATCATTTCCAATTACTCCAGCCAAGTCAACCTACAGTCAGTTCAAAATGAAACTGGAAAATGGGGTTAAGAGTGTTACAGTTCAGGATTAATGGTCTGCATCCTGTCCATGGAGTATAGTGATGATGTTTGAGTGATTAGAACATCAATTGCTCCAGCCAAAATCCAATTTCGAATGCTTAGGCAGTTTGTACAAGTTCATGAGCATGAAAGATGAAAACTGGTTTTTAGTGTTTCTTGGATTGATTTTAGATTTCAAACATGTTCCATATTGATCATTAGATGTATTAGACACCAAAGTTTATCATAGTTCTTGCTAAATTTGAAAATTGCAATGTTTGGCAAATTTGAACTATGATACTTGAATTTGAAGAAAGTGGAAGGAAAACATGTATTTGTGAAGCTTTGGTGTTGATTTAGGCTTGAAATGTCATCCTTTTATAGGCAACAAGTTCTGAAATGTTAGGCAAAGAAGGACAAGCTTTTGGTGATTCAAAGATAACTTAGAGGGCAAGAATGACAATTTACCAAAAAAGGAAACTTCCTTTTTTCACCATGTGCCCAATTTTTACAATTTGATCCAATCCTCTCAATTATCACCTCTCATTGATATTTATCAGTTCATCTATCCACTTGGCAAGGTTAGAAAGCTTCTAGATGAAGAAACACAAAAATGACCTATAATTTGATGTTTTGATCTTTGAAAATCAAGTTTCATGGAGCCTTATGTTTCAATTTCAAAAGCATAGCTAGACTCCATGGATTTGAGAGTTCTTGGACATTTTGGAAAGATCTTTCCACAAGCTACAACTTTCATGTTTTGAGTTTTTTCAAATTCCAATTGGAACTTGGTGAAAAAATGGCTTGAAGTTTGGAAAAAATGAGAAATTTCAACACTTAGAAAAATTTCTAAGTATGAAAACTTTTGACTTTTTGTTGACTTTTTCAAATTCTTTGATTTTTTATGATCATGATGGATCATTTGAAGTATTTTGATGATGGAAAAAGTTTTTTTGTTTTGAAAAATTTGACCAAAAGTCAAAATTTGACTTTTCTGTGCAGATGAAATTTCATCAGATGTTTCTGAAAACGACTGATGAATTCTGTGAACCTCTGTGATGTTTTGAATCCAGAAATTAGGTCAAGATATTGTATCTAAGATATAATGACCAATCTCTATCCAAAAAAGTCATTTCTTGTTCAAAAAATCAGAGAATTCTCATGCCCGATCAAAACCCTAATTGGTCGATCCTCGATTGATCTGTGAGAGAAATGGGTATCTGATGATCGATGTGGATATTTTGATCAAGATAGATCAAATAAGATGAGAAAATCTCAAACCCTAATTGGTTAGCTCTTGAATTAGATGAAAATCTGATGAAACCCTAATTTTGACCTGTGAGTGTTATACCCGATTAATGCTGTCTGAACTGTTAGTTGTGCAATGATGCAAATGTAAGGTGGTATATTAGGTCAAAATTTGGGGTATGACAGATGCCCCTATTTAAGTTTCTTTAACCTGAAAGATGAAGATGAATATCTTCGTTTTGATAGGTGTAAAGAGACTTAAATATCAGAATACGCAAAATTTTGGACCTAAGATACCAAAAGATGCGGATGATGCAAAATGATTAAAAAAGTTTTACCCAAAGGATATCAAAGAAATGACACAGTGAAGGGAAATTTGTGAATACGTCCCTGTTGGGGAAAGATTGATTCACAGAAAATGTGAACATCTGTTTCGTTTTGGGAAACAAAAAGATTACCTTCTGTCAGCCTTGTGACAATGTTTAAGGTAAATGGAAATGATATTACCAATTATCAGCTCTGTGATAGTTTATGGTAATGAATTTTGAAGATATTACCAATTATCAGCGAAGTGATAACTATAACAAGGTAAATCTTGAGACATGAGTTGTTGCGTATTCAGCTTTGTGAATAACTGACTGTGTTCTATCCAGGAATGAACTGGAAAGAAAAAAAAGTTAATCAAAACATTGTTCCCAACGAGGGATAATCCCAGCTGGCGAATGTGATAGAGAGAAGAAAATGTATTTCTTTGCTTGGGGACTTTTCCGGGGAAAAAGGAAGACATATCCTTTCTGTTTGGGAATACTCCGTTGGGGAAAAAAAGAAAAAAGTATCTTTTCGTTTGGAGATATTCTATCGAATGACTTGTACTCGTATGAGTAAGTATGATTTACACTAGTGATTTGGAAGCAAACATTTTGAGAGATGCAAAAAATGCAATGAATGATGCTATTATGTACGAATGTCATGAATGTTATATGCATGCTAACAATACTTGAAAAAGACACTAAAGGGATATTTGGGAAAAGGGAATACTTGAAAATTGCAACAATGGTGCACGATGAAGAATTTGAGTTGCATGTTTTAAACTTTCCGAGAAAGGTATTTCATTGGCAACATAAGAATATCGGGATTCTCAAGACTTTGGAGAAAACACTCTTGGAGTTGAAGTTATTTCCGTTCATAGTTTCAAATGAGAATTTTGCTTTTGTTTCAAAATTTTGAAGTAAAAATTCATTTAAAACATTTTAGTTTCAAAAATGATTTTCACAAATAAAAGCGTTATTTTGCAAAACAGAATAAAGTAGGAATTGCAAACAAAAGGCACAAGGCTCAAATTTATTGAATAGAATGGTGATCAGCCAAAGGCGTGATTCCATGAACTATTTACAAAAGTTGGAAATGATAATTTATTGGGAAAAGGCTACATTGAAAGCAAATAACCACTACTATCCCTAACAACTTTGAATTCCAACTGTGCTTGTTGCTTCAGAAGAGTTGATTGAAGATCCGTTGATGGAAGATTCTTCATGTGGACAAAATACAGACTAACTGCAGTTACTTTGTCATTTTATATCCTTGTTTTTGCCTAGATCTCCTTTTCAGGTTTTCGATCTATCGGGATAATTTCGCTTATTGTCTCTAATTTTGCCGGATCGCTTTTCGTGTTTTCAATCCACCGAGACGCTCATTTTTGCCTAAGCCGCCTTTTCGGTTTTCGACTTACCGAGTGTTCTTTTGTTTTTAGACAAAATATTTTTGATTGCGTCAAGATTCACAGGTACGGGAGTTCATCGCCCATGGTTGTGAGAGTCATAGCACCGCCAGAGAAGCTTCTTTTGACGATGTATGGGCCTTCGTAATTAGGAGTCCATTTGCCCCTAGAATCTGTTTGAAAGATGAATATTTTTATGCACGAGGTCGCCTTCTCGGAATTCACGAGGTCGGACCTTTTGTCGAAAGCTTTCTTCATTCTTCTTTGATAGAGTTGTCCGTGACACGAGCGGTCAAGCGCTTTTCTTCGATTAAGTTCATTGGTCGATCGCTTTGACACCATTCGGCCTCGGATAACTTAGTTTCCATGAGAACTCTCATTGACGGATCTCAACTTCTACGGGAGCACTGCCCATGCCGTATACTAGAGAAAAAGGAGTTGCCCTGTTGAAGTGCGATCGAGGTACGATACCCATGCGAGCAAATGGCGATTTCGTGCCGCCTTTGTAAGTGATGACCATTTTCGGATGATCTTTTGATGTTCTTGTTGGCTTCAACAACGCCGTTCATCTTTGGCGGTAAGGAGACGAGTTATGATGCTCAATCTTGAATTCCTCACACGCTCTTTCATCATTTTGTTGTTCAAGTTTGATCCATTGTCAGTAATGATCTTACTTGGAATTCCATATCGGCAAATGAGGTTGTTCTTGATGAACCTCACAACCACTTGTCTTGTGACGTTGGCGTAAGATGCTGCTTCGACCCATTTGGTGAAGTAATCAATAGCCACCAGAATGAAGCGATGTCCGTTGGACGCTTTTGGTTCAATCATTCCAATCATGTCAATGCCCCACATGGAGAACGGCCACGGAGAGGAGAGAACATTGAGTAGAGTCGGAGGCACATGGATCTTATCTGCGTAGATCTGGCACTTGTGACATCTTTTAACGTGTTTGCAGCAATCAGATTCCATCGTTATCCAATAGTATCCTGCTCTTAAGATCTTTCTGGACATTGCATGCCCATTTGAATGGGTTCCAAAGGACCCTTCATGCACTTCATGGATGATCGTATCTGCTTCTTGTCTGTCGACGCATCTGAGCAGAACCATGTCGAAGTTTCTTTTGTATAGCACATCTTCATTGAGGAAGAAATTCCTGGAAAGCCTCCTTAGAGTTTTCTTATCCTTGTACGATGCCCCGAGTGGGTACTCTCGTGTTTTAGCAGTCTAGAAATCTCATCTGGGATCTCTTCTTCGACTTCCTCCTCGGCGAATTCACAGGGAATTTCAAAGTTGAGAAAGAGCGTAGAGTTACTGCTTTCAATGGATTTGTCCATTTGTTTAATCTGCATTTTTGATTTATGTTTGATTAAAAAAAGTTTTTATCATCATTTTTTTTTTGAAGAAAGTGAAAGTGTAAGTTTATGCAGATTAATTTTTTTTCATTATGATTTTTTTTGAAGATTTTTTTGTCATTGTGTTTTTTAGGATTATCATTTCCAGAAAAGGGTAAAAATGAAAATAAACACAAAGTGTGGAAACAAAACAACGCGTTTTATTTATGATTCATAATATGAACAGGGCCCTAAAATACAAACTCATTTGTCTTGGGCAAGACAAAGAGAAATTATTTAAAAGCTAAACCCTATAAAACATCTCTTCGCTTTGGGCGAAGCGAGAGTTCAAAACAAAAAGCAAAAATAAACTACTTAGAGCTATGAACATTAGTCCTAACTTCAACAGGTTTCCAGTAATGACGAACTCCTTGGAAGTCGAGGTACTCGGGTAATTTTCCGCTTGGTTTAACCCTCGAGTAAACTTTGATTGCTGGCTGAGCAGGCTTTGAAGACTCTGGACGATGGCCTTTGCCTTTGGTGCTGCTAAAGCAATATTCTTGATTTACAGATCGGGAAGTATGAGATATAGCATTTGTACTTCCTGTTGATCTTTGTGTTGAATACTGGGGGTGTACCTTCCAGTCTTCCGAGTGAAGAGACTCGTTGTCAGCGACACTTTCCGCATCGTATCCTGAATCATACTCTTGATCTTCAGTGATCATGTTGATGTAGTGGTAACCAGGATCTGGCTTGGTGAAATCCACAGACGTGTTGGAACAGAGATCTTCATTTGGGACCTCGATTTGTTGGTTAGTTTGAGAAGACGAGTATTCCTCTTCTGATTGACTAGGGTAGTCAAAGTCATCACCCCATCCTGTGGGTTGGATATCTTCGATCCGGATTTTCGAGCTTTCTGGCGCAGAGTATTTCACCATGTAGTCGTATTTGCCACTTGGTTCTCCCAAGGTATCCCAAATTTCAGCAGGGACTGGTGGATTTTCATGTTGCTGCAGGGACATGTCTTTGAATTGATCAGTCGGTGCATATGATTCCTCTTGTGACACATACTCAAGGCTATTCAAATAAGTGCTCCACTCTTCAGATTCAGATGGATCATCTTCATCCTCCTCAATGGTTACAACATTAACCTCTTGCGGAACAGGGTTTAAGAAACCTCCACTATGAAATACTTCCTTGATCGGGGAAAGTGTTTCATCTTTCTGTTTTTCTTTGGAGGATACGGGTGTGAACCCAAGTCCGGCTTTCGTTTCATTCTTGACAGGTTTGATAACTTGTCCCCATCCTCGAGTATTGCCATCTTTCACCATTTGTGCCTCTTCTTTATACGAAGAGATAGATGATCTATTTTTAGTAGATTCATCTTCTAACGGATTTTCTGGGAGATGCGGCGCTTCAATGTCATTAGCAGTGATGAAAAAGAAATTGGATAGATGACTTACAAGTAAAGCTTGTTCACCGCTGATGGTCACCAACTTTCCATTTACTGTGAATTTTAATTTCTGATAGAGAGTAGAAGTTACTGCCCCTGCATCGTGGATCCAAGGTCTTCCTAGCAAGCAACTATACGCAGCTGGTACGTCCATGACTTGGAACGTAATTTTGAAAGTGTGAGGGCCAATTGTCATTGGGAGATCAACTTCCCCAATAACTGACTTTCTCGATCCATCGAAAGCTCTTACTATGATGTCGTTGAACTTCATTGGCGTTCCTTTGTAAGCTAAACGAGCGAGCGTCGTTTTTGGCATTACGTTTAAAGACGAACCTGTATCCACCAATACATTGGATAGGGAATCTGACTGGAAAATCATCGAGATGTGCAAGGCCAAGTTGTGATCTTTCCCTTCTTCCGGAAGTTCTTCGTCACTAAAACTCAGATTATTGCAGGCTGTTATGTTGGAGATGATCCCTCCAAATTGGTCTGTAGTCACATCGTGATCCACATAAGCCTGGTCTAGTACTCTCATCAAAGCTTCTCGCTGAGCTTCAGAGTTAAGGAGTAAAGACAGTATTGAAATTTTTGAAGGAGTCTGCATCAATTGATCTACGACTCGATATTCGCTCTTCTTGATTAGTTTCAATATCTCGTCAAAGTCTGAGTTGATGTTGGTTCCATCAGTAGAACCAATGTTTGTACCTGGGTTAACAATGGGAATCGTTGCAGGATTCTCAGAGGATATGTTAACTTGGTTTTGTTTAACAACAGGAACTGAAGGCGATTTTGGTGGCAATGGAGCGTGTACTCGTCCACTTCGCGTTACTCGTCCGATTTCTGTTATATTGACATTAGCTGGAAGTGTAGGCATGGGTTTCTCCTTTCTATCCTCTATCAAGGTTGCATTGTACTGGTAAGGAATTGCTCTGGTAGAACTGTACGGAACAGGACCAGGTGGGCAAATCACCAAAGGAGATGTTGGAATGCTGGAACCACTGTATGCGATCTCCACATGCTCGGGTATGTTGAAACAAGGGATCACAACGTTTACTTCGGGATTTTCCGAGTTGATATCTGAGACTAAAAGCTCATGCGGAAAATGCCCTATTGTATTTACGTCATGGTCATCTATATTTCTGTAGATTTGTAAATCACCAATGTCTAACAAATGTTGAATATCTGCTCTTATGGTGGGACATCCATGGATATCCTTGGAGCAGATATAGCAAGCTGCATAATCATGCTTAGTGAAGGTGCTCATGGTACTGTATGCTTCATGAAGATGCACCAAGTTTCCTTTGACTAAGTTTACATCTGTGACAAGGTACCTGTCTGTATTCCTTAGCATTAGATTCACTGAGTGTCCACTATGACTGGGAAGTGGATTGGCTTGCACATTCGGACTTGTGTTTCTGAAGGAAAGAAGATTAGCCTTTACTAATCTTTGTACTTCTGCCTTCAATGCTATGCAATGCTCAAGGTCATGGCCTGGTGCCCCTTGGTGAAAAGAGCAAGATACGTCAGCTTTGTACCACCATGGTAGTTTTTCAAGGACCGGAGGTGGTAACCTTGTCTGTATTAGATTCCTTTCTATAAGCGCAGGGTAAAGTTCTGTGTACGTAATGGGAATTGGGTCGAACTGAGTGACCCGAGGCGTACGGTTTTGGTTGTGAAACCGGAGCGTTGACGAGGCTGTTGAGTTTGTTGATTTTGTTGAAATTGGAGCAATTCACGGAGTTGTGTTGACAGAGGGTGCTATGGCGCTACATCGTTGTTGAATGACATTCTTGCGTGGTTTCCCTCGGGATACCATTCCTACGTCTTGTTCTTTCTTCCTTGGGAAACTGGTTCCAACTTTCTTGGTATTCTGGAAGATCCTACTTCCTTGGTTAGGCGTCCGAACCCTTCTTCTAGTCGCATTCCCATGCTTACCATTTCGTTGAAGTCTCCGGGAGCGCTAGCGATCATTCGCTCATAATAGAATGAGTTTAGAGTATTCAAGAATACCTTAGTCATCTCTTTCTCTTCCAAGGGCGGGTTGACTTGGGCAGCAATTTCCCTCCATCGTTGCGCATATTCCTTGAATGTCTCTCTTTCCTTTTGAGACATGGAGCGGAGTTGATCCCTATCAGGAGCCATATCCAAGTTGAACTTATATTGCTGTACGAAGGCTTTACCTAAGTCGTTGAATGTTTGGATATTCGTGCTGTCTAAACCCATGTACCACTTCAGTGCGGCACCGGTGAGACTATCCTGGAAGTAATGAATTAACAGCTGATGATCCTCATTGTACGTAGACATTTTCCTAGCATACATTGTAAGATGACTCTGAGGACAAGAATTCCCTTTGTACTTTTCAAAATCCGGGATTTTGAATTTCGCAGGTATTTTTACACGAGGGACTAAGCAGAGATCCTGGGCGCTTTTCCCAAACAATTCTTTCCCTTGAATCGTTTTTATCTCAAGCTGCATTTTGAGGAGTTGTTCCGGAGATTTCCCATTGAACCACGAGCTCGTGTTATTTCTGGAGTGTGATGAACTTCTTCCGTGGTAGTGTGCACTACGGAAGCTGAGTTCAACATGATCGGTTGAGAAACCGACATTGTTACTTGTGGAAAAGTTATTCCACGTTGTGGAGTGAATGTAGCGTTTTGCTGCAAAGTAGGTATTTCAAGCGAGGTTGTTTGAGAAGTCGGTTGGCGAACTCCAATGCCGGTTAAAAGGCATTCCCCATGGATAGCCCTCCGCATCTTTGAAAGGTGAACTCATCGATCGTGATGTTGAAACCGGTAGTAGTATCCTCTGAAGTTGCTGCTTGGTTTTGACCGCCGATGTCGCTTGTTGACTTTCTTGTGGTGCGAGTTGACCAAAGATGTGAGTCTCTCACTTCTTCTTGTAGTGTAGTTACCGTACTACGGAGTTCAACGTTTTCTTGCTCAAAATTCTCCATTACTTTTCTTCTTTTTGATTTGGTATCGTACGTTCGAGTTGGCTGCGGACGCAGTCGAGAAACTCTAAGACGCGACAGCTTGACAATTTTTCTATCTGGAAAAATGACAGTTCAAAACTGTGAATGATTAGACTCTAGATGGCATACTTAAATGCAAAGTATGATGCATGAATATGATTGTAAAGAAAAGAAATTTCCAAAGAATTTACACTAAACGAGATATTTCTGGCAAATATTTGGATGGAAAACACGAATTTTATTGATTAATGAAGGAAGATTACAACAATTGTTTTTTTTTGGAGCATTGCTCACACAAATGATAAATGATAAAATTACAAACTAAATTAAACTAATTAAACGTCTTCGTCGGATGACGATCCAAAGGCTTGATGCAGCTTCAGCTTCAGGATTTCCTTCCCATAGTGAGCTTTTAGTTTGGCTTTCTCGGCTTTTAGCTTGCTAATGACTCTCTCCACTCGTTGGGAGCGGGCTTCTTGGTTGTCATTTCCTCGAGCTTTCTTTTCCTTTCCTTGACGTATTTACGGTGCGTTATCCATCCGCGAATCTTCTCATCTTTCTCCATGAGCCATTCATCCCGGAAGTAGGCGCCTTTTCATGATCTTTGACTTGCTTCTTGAGCTTCTCATTCTCAAGGTTAGTCTTAAGGAATTTGCTTTCCAAAGCTTCTTTCTCAAACCTTATCTTGGTCAAGGCTTCTTGGTATTCTCCCACTTCAACGGAAAATTTGTTGATTTGAAGCGATCGAGAACATGGGATCCTCATAAGCGTAAGGCATTCGAAATTCCTTTGCTCTTTTCTTTATCCAAGAAGTGTAGGTTTCCATGGCTACACAATTCTTTGCCTTACCTTTTCCTTTCTTTCGGATGTGATGCCAAGCTTTGATCATCCTAGCCTTCAATCCTTGGGAATCCTCTCCTTCATGATAGAAGTAGCTTTCTACTGTAAAACCGGGAGGTTTACCAGAATTTGTGTATCCGAGCTGACGTTTTGCTAGGAATGGGTTGTAGTTGATTCCTCCTTTCGTACCAAAGAGAGGTACGGCAAATTCTCCATGACTCTCAATGATTTCCATCTCATTGTTTGCCAAGGTATACCAATGGATATCGTCGTTTGTAAGAGACATGAGTCTTCTGGACCAATGCCACTTGTCTTTGTTTTCGCGGAAGATAGGAGATTTAGGTAGGTGTGAGACAATCCATTTGAAAAACAGAGGTACACAACACACGATAGTTCCGTCTCCTTGACGATTCCTATGATGAATAGAGACGTACGTGTCACCAAGCAGAGAGTGGGAACGGGATTTCCAATCAGAAAGATCCTTATGGCGTTGATATCAACGAAATTTGGGACGTTGGGAAACAACACCAATCCATAGAGGAGTAAAGCTAAAATAGCTTCAAAGGCTACCATACTACCAGCTTTCGAGAACTTGAGAGCCTTCTCCATTAGGAACTTTGAAGTTAGTCCTAAGAGTTTTCCTCTGGTAGTTAGGTTTTTGTCTATCTCAGATTTCTTTAAGTGAGTCATCGCTGCAATGACTTGTGACTTGGGAATGGCTTCCAAACCATTGAAAGGCACTTTGTCCGATACTGAGATTTCTAGGATATGCGCATACTCTTCCAAAGTAGGCATCAACTGATAATCAGGGAAAGTGAAACAGCGATAGACTGGATCGTAGAATTGAACGAAGGTTTTGAGAAGTCCTTCATCAACGTTAGCGTTCAGAAGAGTTAAAAGAGTTCCATAGCGTTTTCTGAAATCCGAGGGATCTTCTACCAAGGATGCTAACTCTTTCAACTTTCCTACATCAGGAATCCTAAAACTGTATCTCTTGGTGAATCTTCCTCTGACGTCCATCACTCTAACCTAAAATATTTTACAAAGAAAAATCTCTAAATTCTTTGGAAATGGAGAGAGAAAATGAAGTTTTTTTGTTTTTGTTTTTTGTTTTTTAATGAATGAATGAATGCATGAATGTAGCAAACATGGTTAGTAGTTATACACACGGTCAAGCGTTCGAAGTCACGAGCATGAAGCCAACGATAAGAATCAACGTGGTTAAGTTCTAAGGGCTTATTCATCTGTGAATCGGGTTCTACTGATAATACAGGCTCAACACTCCCCTTCAAAACATTATTGGATTTGTTGAATACTCGATGGTCCAATAATATTTTCAAGAGAAACTCGCCTGATCGTAGTATCGCATGACAATTACTCTAGGCTTACACCGAATAATTTCGCACTACATCCTAATGGCCGGATGGTTTATGTGTTCTATCCACTCACTTAAGTTCCTCAAAATACAAAAATTACTTGCTAAACACAATACCCTCAAGACAACCTCCATCGCTGGAAATATTAACTTCGAAAGCATTGAACCGCTCACGTATAATACCTCCACCTAGATCTTAAAATGTTTCTTAAATCCGGTTAGGATTTCTTTCCATCAAGTGAAATCAAACATACAATAAAGAAAAACAGATATGTGCATAATATGAAAAGCTTATCCCTTTCTTTTCTTTTGAAAAAAAAAGCTTGGTGCTCTCAAGAGTAACGCTTTCTTTTTTTGAAAAATCAAAGTTTTCATACTCCCCCAGAGTCGCCATTTTTCCCGTCAAAAGGTGACGCTACCGAGGATGCGAACATGAGTTCGGATCTTCCGCACGCAACGATTTAAATCTTTTATTTGTTTATAAAGATGCCATGAGCATCAAGCTTTATTATTTTCAACACAAGAAAGATGATTTAATGATTATGAAAAGGGAAAAAATACCCTCAATTGATATTGGTATGCGAACGACTAGCGCAAACTAGACATAACGCATTGGGGAGATTCGAGTAAGGGGATTGGTATATAAAGGAATAGATGGAGCACCCTAAATATATGTAGTTATCTACAGCTTTATATATGAATATGTTTGATATGTTTGTGTGTTTTAATTGCTATTTCTATGATTGGGAAAGTTTCTCCTTTGGATTTTAAGAAATAGTAGATTATGTGGGATTCTAGGTTTTGTTATTATTGTGCTCGCAAAGATCTGTGGATCTTCTGCATACATATCCCCTAGTGGGAATCAGAGCATTTGTAGCTCGGATCTACAAGGATCTATGGTTTGTTTGGTCTGAGAGAGAAAGAAATTTGCTCGGCAAGGATGAGACCTTGTGCCTACGTATTCTCAAAAGGATGTTGAGAAAGTCAGAGCAATCGTAGTTCCCACTTATGCTAGTGGAAAGCAACGGGATGTTAGTAAGAGACAGACAAATATCATCTTAATGAAAAATGTATCTAATCTATTTTATCACATACATTTTTGAAAAGTTTGATTGATTAAAATCTTTCGTCGTAAGTATTAGGTGTTTTGCTTGAGTATACAAGCGTTACCACTTACATGTTTAAGAAAGATGTTTGAAAAAAAAAGATGATTGAATCTTTTAACTGTAAGTATTGGGTGTTTTGCTTGAGTGTACAAGCGTTACCACTTACAATTAAGAGATGTTTTTGTTTGAAAAGAGTTTGAAAAGAGTTTGAAAAGTTTTTGACTGTATGTGATGTGATAGATAAGATATTTCTTCCATAGAGATGATAGATGTCTAAATCTCGAGGAGAAAATTTGATTGGATTAAAGGGATGCTTTTAAGAAGCCCGTGGGTCCTTGTATTATTAGCCCAAGAGGAGGCATTCCGAGGGTCATCGAGGGTCCTTGTATGAAGCTCAAGAGGAAGCTATAGGGTATGGCCGGCTTTGGCTTGAAAGGGATTTCACCAAGAAACCATCCTTTTCTGAATAAGAGCAATTTCACCGGGAAATTTTACTCTCTGGGGAATTTGAAAGTGATTTCACCGGGAAACCATCCTTTCAGGGTTCTATCTTAGCGCGGGTGATTCTTTGTATTGGAAGCCCAATAGGAGGCTGTTAAGAGACTTCCTATCTCTTTCATTGTATGATGCCCAAGAGAAGGCTAAACTCAATGAGGAGTTCTTTTGAACGAATCCCAAGATGAGGCTGACTCAACAGGGGAGTGTTGTCTTATATGAAGCCTATGTGGAGGCTAACTCTGCGGGGAGAGTTTCTTTGTATGAAGCCCAAGAGAAGGCTAAACTCTGTTGGAGATAAAAATATTTTGTATGAAGCCCAAGCGGAGGCTAAACTCAACTGGGGATGAGTTGTCTTGTATGAAGCCCAAGCGGAGGCTAAACTCTGGGAACCTATTGATTAGTCTAATTTGTTATGTTATTATTAGACAGTTGTATAAACAGGTGTGTGTGTGATATGTATTCAGAGGAGTTTATGAAGGAAATATAAACAATGCATGATGTTTATTTACAGCAGTTTATGAAATATAAACAAGTGTTTGTGAAACGAACGTTAAAACGAGCGCAACTTGATTATACACAAGTTTGAACTGTGTACAAGGAAGTGGATATGTACACGAACGAGTTTTTATGTACAGAAAAAGATGGATGTACATAGGAGGATTGGGACTTACACCGTAAGGGAGGCCCATTGATTTGAAAGCAGTTTCACAGGGAATAATGCTCCTTTCAATGTCAATGGTATTCAAAAATGTAGATGAAACGGAAATAATTGATCAAGTTTATCGTAAAGGTATCATTATGTACAGATAAAAAGTTTGATATGTACAAGGAAAAGATTGTGTATGTACATAAAGAATGTTTGGTTTGTGTATACACAAGTGAAGTGAAAACATACGATCGAAGTTTGTCTATACTTGAGTATAAAAAGAAGTATCTGATATGTATATAAAAATTTGTATGTGTTTGAAAGTTTTGATATGTACAAAGAAATATTATGTACATAAAAGAATGTTATGGGACTTACACAGTGATGGAGGCCCATTGGTTTAAAAGAAATTTTGCTCAGGAGAAACCTTCCTTTAGAACCAATGGATTCAGCGTATAGACAAACGGATGAAAACAAACGAAAGAAATTTGTTTATGTTTGAATATTAACAATGATAATTTGAGTATGTACAAATAAAACTAAATATGTACATAAAGGATTGGGACTTACACCGTAAGGGAGGCCCATGATCGATCGAGAAATTCGAGAAAAAACGAATTTGATTTTATCGTTTTAAATCGGATCGATCATGGTAAAAGATGCAAGTTTGATGAAATGTTTTGAAAAATGATTTTGAAATGTTTTGAAATGTGAGGTTCATTTAGGAAAAGTTTTGAAAAAATCGGAGTCGAAAACTTGAAAATTCACCTTTAAGGAGGTTTGAAAAAGTGTTCAACGTCGTTTTCCTCGATTAAAATTTAATCGATGAAAGTTTTTCTGAAAATTTTGCACTATCACAAAATAGATGTATTTATTGACAAGTGTTTAAAAAATCATCTCGAAATGAGAAGTTTTGATTGGTCAAAAAAATTGTGAAAGTTTGATAAAAAAAAAATGAGAAAATTGAAGTTTTGTAAAAAAGAATGAAAAAAAATGGTCCTGATGGGTGTTGAACCCATGACCATGAGGTGGGGCACGTGGCCGAAGGAACTAAGAGGCAAGCAGACAACCACTAGGCCAAACGCGTATGAGGTGTTAGTGGATTAAAACACGCGTAGACATAAGATTGGATTATTTGAATTTTTAAAAATGAAGAACACCAAGAACACGCGCGTATTCTGGGTTCGTGGTTTGATTTTCAGTTTGATGAATTCAACCTAAAATCTTTGTTTCTCAATGAAATCCAATGATGTAAACATCAAAGTTGCTCGGTTTTGTACCACGAATATGATTATGCATGTTAATTTCATTTATATTAAGCCCAGAACGTTTTGGTTTCGAAGAACACTCATGAACCCTAATCTGAAAAACTCAAAT
This sequence comes from Vicia sativa, assembly GCA_021764765.1. NCBI lineage: Eukaryota > Viridiplantae > Streptophyta > Magnoliopsida > Fabales > Fabaceae > Vicia > Vicia sativa. The sequence goes on along the minus strand of CM038796.1, from coordinate 66,509,099 downwards.
TAAATGATGAAGGTTTGATGATTCTTGGATTTTTTTGAGGGCTTATGGTCGTTAGAGGTACAGAAAAAGATTGGCCAAGAGCTTTTATCAATTGGTTCAGAAAATCATGATATCACAGTTCATATGTATGCCGGGAAAAGTGAGGATCGAAATCGATGCTAGCGTGTTTCCAGGATGGGTTTAAGGATTGCTACACCTTCATCGGCATGTATGGAAGCTTTGTGGATGGCCTGCTTGCTCTGAATCCTTTCCAATTACTCCAGCCAAGTCAACCTACATTCAGTTCAAAATGAAACTCGAAAATGGGGTTAAGAGTGTTACAGTTCAGGATTAATGGTCGGCATCATGTCCATGGAGTATAGTGATGATGTTTGAGTGATTAGAACATCAATTGCTCCAGCCAAAATCCAATTTCGAATGCTTAGGCAGTTTGTACAAGTTCATGAGCATGAAAGATGAAAACTGGTTTTTAGTGTTTCTTGGATTGATTTTAGATTTCAAACATGTTCCATATTGATCATTAGATGTATTAGACACCAAAGTTTATCATAGTTCTTGCTAAATTTGAAAATTGCAATGTTTGGCAAATTTGAACTATGATACTTGAATTTGAAGAAAGTGGAAGGAAAGCATGTATTTGTGAAGCTTTGGTGTTGATTTAGGCTTGAGATGTCATCCTTTTATAGGCAACAAGTTCTGAAATGTTAGGCAAAGAAGGACAAGCTTTTGGTGATTCAAAGATAACTTAGAGGGCAAGAATGACAATTTACCAAAAAAGGAAACTTCCTTTTTTCACCATGTGCCCAATTTTTACAATTTGACCCAATCCTCTCAATTATCACCTCTCATTGATATTTATCAGTTCATCTATCCACTTGGCAAGGTTAGAAAGCTTCTAGATGAAGAAACACAAAAATGACCTATAATTTGATGTTTTGATCTTTGAAAATCAAGTTTCATTGAGCCTTATGTTTCAATTTCAAAAGCATAGCTAGACTCCATGGATTTGAGAGTTCTTGGACATTTTGGAAAGATCTTTCCACAAGCTACAACTTTCATGTTTTGAGTTTTTTCAAATTCCAATTGGAACTTGGTGAAAAAATGGCTTGAAGTTTGGAAAAAATGAGAAATTTCAACACTTAGAAAAATTTCTAAGTATGAAAACTTTTGACTTTTTGTTGACTTTTTCAAATTCTTTGATTTTTTATGATCATGATGGATCATTTGAAGTATTTTGATGATGGAAAAAGTTTTTTTGTTTTGAAAAATTTGACCAAAAGTCAAAATTTGACTTTTCTGTGCAGATGAAATTTCATCAGATGTTTCTGAAAACGACTGATGAATTCTGTGAACCTCTGTGATGTTTTGAATCCAGAAATTAGGTCAAGATGTTGTATCTAAGATATAATGACCAATCTCTATCCAAAAAAGTCATTTCTTGTTCAAAAAATCGAGAATTCTCATGCCCGATCAAAACCCTAATTGGTCGATCCTCGATTGATCTGTGAGAGAAATGGGTATATGATGATCAGATGTGGATATTTTGATCAAGATAGATCAAATAAGATGAGAAAATCTCAAACCCTAATTGGTTAGCTCTTGAATTAGATGAAAATCTGATGAAACCCTAATTTTGACCTGTGAGTGTTATACCCGATTAATGTTGTCTGAACTGTTAGTTGTGCAATGATGCAAATGTAAGGTGGTATATTAGGTCAAAATTTGGGGTATGACACATTCGTTTTATTTTCTATGCTATTTTGGGAAAGTTTCTCCTTTGGGATTTAAGAAGGGTAGGTTAGGTAGGAACCTAAGTTTGTTTATTATGATTATGCTCGCAAAGATCATTGGGATATTCTACATACATATCCCCTAGAGGGAATTAGAGCATCTATAGCTCAGATCTAAGGGAAACTAGGGTTTGTTTGGTTTGAGAGAGAAAAAAGTATGCTCGCAAAGGGTAAGACCTTGTGCCTACGTATTCTCAAAATGAGGTTGAGAAAGTCAAACCAATCGTAGTTCCCATGTATGTGCTAGTGGAAGCAAAAATTTTAAGAGACAACGACAAGTGTCATCTTAATTAAAAATGTATCTAATTTATTTCATCACATAAATTTTTGAAAATTTGATTGTTTAAATCTTTCATTGTAAGCATTTGCAGTTTTGCTTGAGTGTACAAGCGTTACCACTTACAGTTAAGAAAGATGTTTGAAAAAACGTTGAATCTTTCATTGTAAGCATTGGGTGTTTTGCTTGAGTGTACAAGTGTTGCCACTTAAAGTTAAGAAATATATTTTTTTTTGTTTGAAAAAGTGTTTGATTTGAAAAATATTTGATTTGCATGTGATGTTATAGATGAGATACTTCTTCCATATAGATGATTCATGTTTTATCTCTAAGGAGAAATGTTTTGTTATTGTTTAGGGGGATGCTTTTAAGAAGCATGTGGGTCCTTGTATTTTAATCCCAGGAGGAGGCTATCCGAAGGACATCGAGGGTCCTTGTATTGTGAGCCCAAGAGGAGGCTTTCTGAGGGACATCGAGGGTCCTTGTATTGGGAGCCCAAGAGAAGGCTATAGGGTATGGCTGGCTTGGCTTTAAGAGCGATTTCACCGGGAAACCATATTCTTTGGGTTCTATTCTAGCGAAGATGATTCTTTGTATTGGAAACCCAATAGGAGGCTGTTAGAGATTTCCAGGTCTCTTTCTTGTATGAGGCCCAAGAGAAGGCTAAACTCAACCGGGGAGTTCTTTTAGACGAAGCCCAAGAGGAGGCTAAGTCAACGAGGGAGTTTTTTTGTATGAAGCCCAAGAGGAGACTATGGCAAACCTAGTTGTTATAGTTATAATGACATAAATAAATATAAACAAGTTTATATATGACAAAGTGTGTGTGTGCATTCATATGAGTTTATGAAGGAAATATATAAACAAATGTATAAAATAAGCAAATAAAAGCTAGTATACTTGAATATATACAAAGGAGTGTGACAACAATGTATAAACAAGTGTCTAAAATAAGAGGATCAGCTAGTATACTTGGATATATACAGGAGAGTGAGACTTACACCTTAAGAGAGGCCCACTGGAACAAGAGCAGTTTCACTGAGAATAATGCTCCTCTTAATACCAGTGGAATTGGTGTATAAACAAGTAGATAAAAACAAACGAACGAAGTTTGTTATACTTGAATATATGCACAAAATAAAAGTTGAATACGTACAAGGAATTGAATATGTAGACAAAAGGGTGGATATGTACAAGGAAATTAAATATATATGTAAGTGCCTTTGTTTAGGATTGGCTCAATTCTTGTAAAACAAATAATAACAACAATAATGTAATGTACAATAGGATAGTGAACAGCCTGAAAATCCTATTGTAATGCCTAAACATGTTGTGTTGAATTAAATCAACATCTGGAACAACATGTCACGAGAGATGTCATGACATCATATCGACATCATGCTACCGAACTCCAAGTCATTACATGTTCGAAATTATGCAGAATATTCTGCATAATAGAATGCATAATAAGTAGCGCAAAATTGAAGGCATATGTGGAGCCCTAGAAGATTCAATTAGAAGCTAAGAATGAGGAGAAAAGCTAGATTGAAGACCTAACTTGTAGCAGAAGTTTTCTGCTTATTTTATGCAGGTTGTTAAAGCTGCTATGCTATCACAAAAAGGCCCAAATCCAGTTGGGTAAAAGGTTATAAATAAAAGCATTGTAACCTAGTTTGATGCAAGCCAAAAAGAGCATTAAAGATGTGATAATTAGGGCTAGTTGTAGCACCACCCGGCTGGGATGGTCACCATACTCCTTGAAACCAGGTAAGAGGATGTATGTATTGTACTGATTGAAGCTTTTAAGCAAGATCAAGTTGTGTAATGAAGTGTAACCACAACAGTTTTGTTCAGGCAATCACACGGGTGTGATTGAGGGGAGTGAGTAGGAACTCATATCTAAGTAGGACTTAGGTAAAAGGATCATTGGGTAGTGATTAAGTGAGAAGGTCACAACGTGTGTTGTAGGGTCTTCAATTGATACTTCTAATAGTGAACTTTATCCCGGCTTGGTAGCCTCCGATGTAGGTTGGTTGAACCGAATGGTGAACAATTTTGTGTGTCATTTACGCATTGGTTATTTGTATGATGTCATAACATTCTTCATGACATCGTTGTTCTTATTAACCTTAACTGTACAGAACTTCATTAGATCAGAACCTGCATAATTTGATGGTGTTACAGGTTCTGGTATGATCGTATAATTATCTCGTGTAGTAAAGAAATTATAAAGGTCAGCCTCTTCTACCTGTGCAGTACTTAATGTCAGATCAGATGTCTTAACATCTCATTCGACATCCTGAGTCTGTCATACCGGAATTTCAATTGGTATCGAGCATCCCGTCTGCTTTGGATGAGATCCATGGGGGATACTTTCTGGTTATGTACAAGGTAGAAGATTGTTTGAACAAAGTAGTGTTCATTTTGATTGGTCCCTAGAAGTGGAGGATGGACCAATTTGGGAAAAACTAGACCAACTCGATCGTATGCTAAAAGAAGATGAAAGTGTTTGAACAAATTCAAAGACTTCATGCGGGAGTGAAGATTTTGGATTGCATTGTTCAACTTTTTTCCAGCACAGAGAAGAAAATTATCAGAACCTTCATGCGGGAGTGAAGATATTGATAAGGTATCCTTTGTGTTTAAAAAGCTTCTATATGACAGGGCTTCAGAGTTGGGTCTAGGATGTTTCTTGGTGAAGAAGCAAACAATTTGTAGGATTGATTTATTTTCAATCTTTATGTGTCATGCTTACAATATGGAGTAAGCATTGTGCAAGTTCTGTTGAAGTATGGCTATTCCACGATAGCTTCGATACAACCCCTAAAGTGAAAGAAGAACTTTAGGGTTATTGTTTTGTCTCAACAGAATTTTTAGCAGACTTTACAACCTATCAATATTGTCAAAGATACTTGAGATTTTCTCAAGTCCACTCATAAAGGCATTTATTAATAGTGTTGATGAGTATCAATTGATCAATGATTCTCATATTCATCTGCAAGTTGTTTTGAAGAACTTGAAGATCATCAAGAATGATGTGTTTTAAGGAGATGGAACTGATGTTCTTAAGGATGTTAGAACATTATGCAGCTTCCAGTTGAAGAACAGATGTTCTGGGTGCTAAACACATGTAGTGTGAGTACATATGTTTAGAACCTACTCCTGAACTGGAGGAGGAGACATCTGCTTTGTTTTAGTTGATCAACAGGTTACCTACTCCAGTTGTGTGTTTAATTCTGACCAAAGCTTATGGGAGTATAGTAACTAAGCTCAATGTACTTAAAAGGACTTATAAAGGTATCTTCTGCAAATCCCTTTATGTGAAAGCAAGATGAGCTTTTGTCAGGAAGATCCGTCTGATCAAAGGAACCAGAATTGTGGAACTCTGTCCATGACCATAGAACATTTTTCTCTTGAAGCAATTCATTATGATTATTTGATCCTGATACTTGAACAACTGAGGTTAGTTGTGATTTCCATGTTTCCCCTCATGTGATGGATGATGTCTTATCTGTTGTTGGAACATCATCTCTGTGTCTTCAGCCAAGTAAACATGCTTGGTTAGTGTGAAGAAGTAATCAGTCAGGATCATCTAGTGTGAGTAGATAATTCTGACTGAATAGTTGATGGGAGCTGATTATCTAATCAGAATCAGGAGATATAAAATTTGTAATGAAAAAGGATGTTCTACATGAAGATTCAACATCACAACTGTTGAAGACACCAGTTTTTTTTCCGGCTGAGATCCAGACTTATTGAACATACTCATGGTTGATAATGAAGTTTCTTCTAGTACAAGTAACAGAGTGTGGCAATCTGAAACTTGTGTAGCAAGCAAACTAAGGATTCCTAATTTGGAACCTGTGGCAAATTCCAAATAAAGAGTGCTTACTATGACCTGAACAAATGTGAAGAGCTCAACAATGTGTCCATGAAGAGGGTATTAATCCTACTCTGGTCTATAAGATGCTTGAGTTTATTTCTCATGATCTTTGTGTTTTCCAAGGAGGATAGGATTAGAACAGATTATGTTTACCAATCTCATAAACTGCAGCATTTAAAGGAGAATTCTCATAACTCTCTAAGAAGATCTGAGCAGATATTCAGGGGGAGTCCTTAACCTGAAGCACGGAGATCTTTCAAGACATGTCATACAAAATGTCTTGACATCCTGGTATTGAGAATCTATTTTCTCAATCTGACTAGTGATGGTTCTCATCATCTGGATATAGGCCATTTTCTCAAACTTGGTAACTCGTATCAAGTCTATATGAGCATGGAACTCCTTATCTGATGAAAAATCATCCAAGGGATTATTGTGAGCACTGGAATTGTTTCAACCAATGTCCAATGGTTGGTATCTGCACTTTGGAAAGTCATCCAAATCAACTAGGATGAACTTATTATTTGTGTGAAGCAAGGAGGAGTTATTATCAAAAGATCATGGTTTCTTAATTCTTTCATGAAAAGTTCCTCTTCCTACTTGAGTTCATTTATGTGGTGTCCTCACATAATAGAACAGTTGGGTCTGCACTTGCCTACAGGAGTGTGTTACAAATAACTCTAGTTATTTGATCAAGGGTAGAATAAGCAGACAAGGTGAAGGTGCTACATGCTAGTTGCTGCATGTATTTATGGGTGTTGTGGATCTGATCATAAAGGGTGATCAGCCTTTGGTGTACTTTTGTATCCCCTACAAGAAAGTATGCTTGGATTACTATGGATGTTCCTCCAAAACCATAGTATACGTCAGGCTGATGGGTTTGAGATCAATATCAGATCTGATGTTGCAACATCATCTCAAATGAGTTTGTCTCTTCAGCAAAGAAAGTTTGTAAGGATCAGCTGGTTCTTCAAGTATGGAGCAGAAGGTTGTTAGAATAATTATCCTACCTTGTGTGAGAAGGTGGTATATTCTGACTAATAATGAATACTTTGACGGGAGACTAAGTATTTATTAGAATTTTGCATAAAAGTTAACTACAAATACTTTGATGGGAGACTAAGTGTTTGTATAATATGTATGCAAGTCTGTATTCTGAACACTGTATTTCAGAGGATGGTGGAGAGTTTATTTCTCTCTAGAGCATTCTTGGTGAGTAAATATTGCTGAAGATGAATCTTGTTAAAGATCATATTATTCATATGGGGGATATAAAAAGGCATGGATGAAAATAAATCCCCTGGTTGTTGGCTCCAGAACCAAAACTGATTGGTACTGATGTCCTAGATGATGTTGTAACATCATTATTGTTAATAGTCTGTGGCAGAGACTTGGGACTATAAATCTTAATATTCAAACGCCTCATTCAGAAGTGGAAGTTCTATCTTTGGTTTAGAATAAGAAGATTCTACTTGTGTTTAAGAGTAGTTCGCTCAACAATGCATAACTACTATTTTGGTTTGAAGAATTTACCAGTATCAGCAACTACTAGTAAATGTAATGTGCAGAAGGATGATTTGATCAGCTTTTTGATTAAAGAAGAATTCTTCTGGTTTTGTTAGAAAGTCTGAATCTTAGTAAAGTTTTTAAACACACTAAGAAGGTTGGAGGTTGGCTTCAGACTATGGTTACATGACTTCTCAACCATCCAGAGAGTCATGTCAAATTTTGTGGAAATGCAAGGACATGTTTCAGAGATGTCCTTGTTATTTTAAGACTAGTTCAGGGTGCTTGGAGTTATCACCTCAGAGCTAGTGGTTAGTTATATTGTCTTCCACAATGGTTTTGATTGTCCATGATAAAGGAAGTCAATGGGTGTTGTACTTTCCACTAATGACAAAATACATTGAAGGGAGACTTTGTATATGTCTGAAGAAAATTGTTGGACTTTAATCTAAAGATCAAAATTTAGAAGAGGACATGGATATGCTGATTTTTCTTTTGATAACTTGACAAATCTGAAGAAAATGTGAACAACTGAGTCATTGATAATGTCACAACATCAGGTGGATGAATAATTGCTCCAATTATCTGTCTGAGTTTAGGAAGAAAATCTCAGAGCTCCTTGAAAGTATCATAAGTGGCAGTTTTGATCTTTTTGGAGCAATTTTGGAAGACTCAGATCTTATCATTAGCAACATGGTCTGGCAAATGTTGTTATAGTAAAGACTTCACTAGTACTAACAACTTCTAGTGAAAGGAAGATCAGAAGAAGAAAATCAGATTAATGAATCTGATTTATTCAGCATATGTGCAAGGGGTTTCTTCTACTACAAAAGATAGAAGTGGCATCTAAATCTTGTGTAGTAACTTAGCAAACTGTGGTTTATCCTGGAATTTGTGGAAAGTCTCTGAATCATTGGAATATGTGTTTCCTTGATTTCTTTTGGGACCTAGACTTACTCTTGGTTTCCCTGTGTCTTTTGTTATGGGAAGAAAATTAGACTCTCTTTTGGGTATGTGCTCTAGTTTGAGTTAGTCCGTGATGTCTTGTGGATCATCTTAGAAGTCTTCTGGTTCATTCTTTCCTTCCTTCTTTTGCTGGCTGGAAAAAGGAAGAGAGTAATTGAGTATAGCACTGTGTTGGATCTCTACAACACTCTAGGAAGCATGATGGTTGTCCATGCTTAATACTACTAGTCTCTTGCTACTAGTTGTTTAAAGTATTCTCCTCTTTATCTGACTGAGAGAAGTAAGATGAAGACTGTTGTTGTTAAAGACTGTAAGGTAATGTCTATCTGAATGTCATGACATTACCGAAGACATTGCACCCTTGAGGGAATCAAGAAGAATACGTGGAAAATAACTTAACCACGTGGTTGTGGCTATCCAGGAGCTATATTTGGTATTCTGTTTCTCATAAGGAATAAATCTTCAGCCTTAAAAGTCGGTCAAAGGCTGATTTTATTCAGTAATTGCCTTGACCAAGATTTATAATTGCCAACTTCTTGATCCTGCTATCTCCCTATAAAATCTCACAACCATCATGGGGTTTGTACGGATCTGGGAAAACTATTCTTGGATTTGGTTTTGTGAGGGTTTCCTTTGTCAATTTTTGGCCAAAAAGGGGGAGAAAGGAGTACTGCTGCTGTTGTCATTGTCCTTGTTGCAGCTACTCAAAATTGTGATCACAAAGGTTTGTCTCAAATTCAGCAGAAATTCAAATACTGTGAATTTATTTGTGACTTGTGATCTGAGTTATGAACACAGTTGTGACCGGTGTTCTGAGTTACAAGAGAGATATTCTGGACACTCCTTAAGGGTTCTCTGATGCCCCTGAAAGGATAGTTTATCTCCCACGGACCTCTTTTTCCACCACCTGTAACCAAAATTGGTTCATGGTCAAAAGGGAATGTGATGCATCTTCTTCCTCATGTGCATCAACTCCGCATCAACTCCTGAAAAGGTGAGGTCCTGGATAGTTAGTGTTGGTTACATATAAAGATGTCAAGATCAATGTCAAGACATCCTACAATGGTATCTGAACACTTCTCTGCTTTTGTTTATTGTTGTAATCACTAAAAGTGAGGTTTATTTGTTTTAGCCAAAATTTGCCAAAAGGGGAGATTGTAAGTGCCTTTGTTTAGGATTGGCTCAATTCTTGTAAAAAAAATAATAACAACAATAATGTAATGTACAATAGGATAGTGAACAACCTGAAAATCCTATTGTAATGCCTAAACATGTTGTGTTGAATTAAATCAACATCTGGAACAACATGTCACGAGAGATGTCATGACATCATATCAGACATCATGCTACTGAACTCCAAGTCTCATACGTTGCTCCTAAAATTATGCAATATTCGCATAATAGAATGCATAATAAGTAGCGCAAAATTGAAGGCATATGTGGAGCCCTAGAAGATTCAATCAGAAGCTAAGAATGAGGAGAAAAGCTAGATTGAAGACCTAACTTGTAGCAGAAGTTTTCTGCTTATTTTATGCAGGTTGCTAAAGCTGCTATGCTATCACAAAAAGGCCCAAATCCAGTTGGGTAAAAGGTTATAAATAAAAGCATTGTAACCTAGTTTGATGCAAGCCAAAAAGAGCATTAAAGATGTGATAATTAGGGCTAGTTGTAGTGAACCACCCGGGCTGTGGGATGGTCACCATACTCCTTGAAACCTGTAGGTAAGAGGATGTATGTATTGTACTTGATTGAAGCAAGATCAAGTTGTGTAATTGAAGTGTAACCACGAGCAGTTTGTTTTGTGGTAAGTAATCACACGGGTGTGATTGAGGGGAGTAGTAGGAACTCATATCTAAGTAGGACTTAGGTAAAAGGATCATTGGGTAGTGATTAAGTGAGAAGGCTGTCAACGGGTGTGTTGGCTGTAGGGTCTTCGAATTGATACTGCTAATAGTGAACTTTATCCCTGGCTTGGTAGCCTCCAGATGTAGGTTGGTTGAACCGAACTGGGTGAACAATTCTGTGTGTCATTTACTTTCTGCATTGGTTATTTGTATGATGTCATAACATTCTTCATGACATCAGGTTGTTCTTATTAACCTTAACTGTACAGAACTTCATTAGATCAGAACCTGCATAATTTGATGGTGTTACAGGTTCTGGTATGATCGTATAATTATCTGGTGTAGTACAGAAATTATAAAGGTCAGCCTCTTCTACCTGTGCAGTACTTAATGTCAGATCAGATGTCTTAACATCTCATTTGACATCCTAAGTCTGTCATACCAGGAATTTCAATATACATAGGGGGTTGGGACTTACACCGTAAGGGAGACCCATGACCAATTTGATTTTGAATATGAAATATTTTCGAGGAAAAAAACCTAGTACAATTTGTACTTTTAAATAATTAATCGATTTGATCATGGAAAAGAGGTGTGTAAATTAATTAAAACACTTTGAAAGATTTGAAAAGGTTTGAAAAGTGAAAGGTATTCACAATATTGTTTTGAAAAAGATTAGGTTTGAAAATCAAGAAGAAATTTTTTTTTGAAAGTATTTAAAAATACTTAAAAAAGTGTATTTTAACCTAATGAAAATATATCATAAGAAAATATTTCTAGGATTTTTTGACATAATCATAAAATATGTATATTAAATGACAAATGTGCAAAAAATCATCTGAAAATGTGAAGTTTTGATTGGTTTTTAAAATGTTGATGTTTGTTGAAAATATGAAGAAAAAAAGTGATAAAAATTAAGTTTTGGTCCTAAGGAGTGTTGAACTCATGACCTTAGGCTTGCATGTGAAAGTATTTACCATTGAGTCATGTGCGTGGCTTGTCACTTATGCACCTTGAATTAAATATATTTGAAAACAAGTTTGGAAAATTAGTATTGAAAAATAGTTGAAAATGGAAGAAAAGTGCAAAATTGGAAAAATAAAATGTCTCAGGGGGATTCAAATCCTGGACCTAAGGAAAGGAATGAAATGAAAGGCACGCGCTCTGCCATTGGGGTGGATGTTTCATCCAGTTATGAAATAACAACCAATAAATATAAAATAAACTGCGTATTTGAATTTTGGAAAAAAAATCAAAAAACGCGCCAAGAGTTTCATCTTCTTCCTCAATCCTTTCAATTCGTATCTCCTTCATTTCTCAATGAAATTGAATGATGTAAACATCAAACTTGCTCGAATTTTCACCAGGGACACGATGGTGGAAACTAATTTCATTTATTTTAAGTGTAAGGTGATTAATTTTCGCATGAACATGATGAACCCTAACTATGTTTTTTAATCATGAAATCGTGTATGTGCACCAATTCAAGCAATTGATTGAGGGTTTATGATCCTCACACATGCAGAAACACAATAGCATAGAAATTTTTAAATTGGAATGCAGAAATTGAAGAATTCAAAGTTGAGCAACGTACCTCTATGAGCAAAAATTAAATTCCTCGAGGGAGTTGTTTCAGAAGTGTTTTGATGATTTATGTAGCTTCAGTGGACCTTTTGGATGGTGTAGAAGTGCCTAGCTTGCTTTGAGATAACTTGGAACAATCTGCCCAAGTCCAACTGCCATAGCTTGAAGTCTAATTCGATTTTGATGTTGGATATGTTACATATTTGATCTATTGATTTTGAGGGATTCGGAGGCTCAATAGGGTGATTTGGCCTTCAAGCTATAGGTCTAGCTTACCCCGCAATTGGGAGCCCTTAGGTATGGTGTATGTGACTTCTCTTGAGTGTGTAGCTTAGAGAGGGAATGAGAGAATATCCTTTTTCATGGCCATAAGGCCTCTTTATATAATATGGCTATCGCTAAGGTTCATGATGATGTAACCGTCTATTTAATACTTGTAACCGATTACTAATGACTTGTAACGTCCGTAACCGACCCATCTCGGTCTCTATTTATCTCTCCTAGCCCGGGTAATATATTTTATATATGATCATGTACCCATCAATATCTTCATACCAAAATTCAAATGGCAATCGCTTAGCAATAAGCACGAATCTACTTTATTCTTGTATGTCCTGAGTCTTTTGCTCAACAATTCTACCCCCAGAGTTTTTCAGGAATAAGAAAAATCATGGCTTATTTCTTTAGAATCAAAAAATTTAGAAAATTTTGCATTCTTAAACTCCTTATCATTGTCACTCCTTACTTTGATAATCACTCTCATCTTCTCCTCTTGAATGCTTTGACACGGACCTTTTAAGACTTTAAAAGTGTGTGATTTTTCTCTAAGAAAATTCATCCAAGTATATCGTGAAAATTCATCTACAACCATAAAGACATACCTTTTTCCACCTAGGCTGTCTATCTGTAATTGTGTCGTTGCATCTATATGAAGAAGTTCCTAAACTTTGGAAGTAGTCCGATGTTACAATATTGGTTGTTGTTCGCGGTAAAAAGTGAAGAACGAGGGAATCGAATCAGAATTCAAATCTCTGGCTCAAAACGATTTACTCGTTGATTTTTTGTTTAAAACATGCCACGAGCACCAAGCTTTATTGTTTCCAAATAAGAAAGGAAACGAAAAGGGGAAAGCTAAAATACCCTAAAATTGATATGTAATGCGATTAATGTGAGCTAAACGCAACGCATGGGGGACTGACCTAGGTAAGAGGGTTGGTTATATAAAGGGAAGGTATTAGCACCCTATATATCTATAGAATTCTATAGGAATCTTTTGTGCATTTGTTTTATTTTCTATGTTATTTCGGGAAAGTTTCTCCTTTGGGATTTAAGAAGGGTAAGTTAGGTAGGAACCTAAGTTTATTTATTATGATTATGCTCACAAAGATCATTGGGATCCTCTGCATACATATCCCCTAGTAGGAATCAGAGCATATGTAGCTCAGATATAAGGGAAACTAGGGTTTGTTTGGTTTGAGGGAGAAAGAAGTATGCTCACAAGGGTAAGACCTTATACCTACGTATTCTCAAAAATGAGGTTGTGAAAGTTAGAGCAATCATAGTTCCCACTTATGTGCTAGTGGAAGCAAAAAATTTAAGAGACAACGACAAGTATCATCTTAATGAAAAATGTATCTAATTTAATTCTTCACATACATTTTTGAAAATTTGATTGTTTAAATCTTTCATTGTAAGCATTTGTTGTTTTGATTGAGTGTACAAGCGTTACCACTTACAGTTAAGAAAGATGTTTGAAAACACGTTGAATCTTTCATTGTAAGCATTGGGCGTTTTGCTTGAGTGTACAAGCGTAGCCACTTAAAGTTAAGAAAGATGTTTTATTTTGTTTGAAAAATTGTTTGATTTGAAAAATGTTTGATTTGAAAAAAATATTTGATTTGTATGTGATGCTATAGATGAGATACTTCTTCCATATAAATGATTCATGTTTTATCTCTAAGGAGAAATGTTTTTTTATTGTTTAGGGGGATGCTTTTAAGAAGCATGTTGGTCCTTGTATTTTAAGCCCAAGAGGAGGTTATCCGAGGGACATCGAGGGTCCTTTTACTGTGAGCCCAAGAGGAGGATTTCCAAGGGACATCTAGGCTCCTTGTATTGGGAGCCCCAGAGAAGGCTATAGGGTATGGCTGGAATGACTTTAAGAACGATTTCACCGAGAATCCATACTCTTTGTGTTATATCCTAGGGAAGGTGATTCTTTGTATTGGAAGCCTAATAGGAGGATGTTAGAGATTTCCAGGTCTTTTTCTTGTATGAGGCCCAAGAGAAGGCTAAACTCAATGGGGGAGTTCTTTTGTATGAAGCCCAAGAGGAGGTTAACTCAACGAGGGAGTTCTTTTGTACGAAGCCCAAGAAGAGGCTATGGGGAACCTAGTTGTTATACTAGTTGTAATAACATAAATAAACATGAACAAGTATATATATGACAAAGTGTGTGTGTGCATTCATAGGAGTTTATGAAGGAAATATATAAACAAGTGTATAAAACAAGCAAATAAAAGCTAGTATACTTGAATATATACAAAAGAGTGTGAAAACAATATATAAACAAGTGTCTAAAACAAGAGGATAAGCTAGTATACTTGGATATATACAAGGGAGTGAAACTTACACCTTAAGGGAGGCCTACTGGAATAAGAGCAGTTTCAGTGAGAATAATTCTCCTCTTAATACCAGTGGAATTGGTGTATAAACAAGTAGATAAAAACAAATGAACAAAGTTTGTTATACTTGAATATATTCAAAAAAAAGTTGAATATGTACAAGGAATTGAATATGTAGACAAAAGGGTGGATATGTACAAGGAAACTAAATATGTACATAGGGGGTTGGGACATACACCGTAAGGGAGACCCATGATCAATTTGATTTTGAATACAAAATAGTTTCGAGGAAAAAACCTAGTTCGGTTTGTATTTTCAAAGAATTAATCGAATCGATCATGGAAAAGAGGTGTATAAGTTAATTAAAACACTTTGAAAGATTTGTAAAGGTTTGAAAAGTTAAAGGTATTCACATGATTGTTTTGAAAAAGATTATGTTTGAATATCAGAAAAAAAACATTTTTTGAAAGTATTTAAAAATACTTTAAAAAGTTTATTTTTAACCTAATGAAAATATTTCATAAGAAAATACTTCTAGAATTTTTTTGACATAATCATAAAATATGTATATTAAATGACAAGTGTGCAAAAAATAATCTCAAAAGGAGAAGTTTTGATTGGTTTTTGTAAATGTTGAAGTTTGTTGAAAATATGAAGAAACAAAGTGATAAAAATTAAGTTTTGGTCCTAAGGAGTGTTGAACTCATGACCTTAGGCTTGCATGTGAAAATATTTACCACTGAGCCATGTGCGTGGCTTGTCACTTATGCACCTTGAATTAAATATATTTGAAAAAAAGTTTGGAAAATTAGTTTTGAAAAATAGTTGAAAATGGAAGAAAAGTGGAAAATTGGAAACAGAAAAGTTCTCAGGGGGATTTGAACCGTGGACCTAAGGTAAGGAATGAAATGAAAGGCGCACGCTCTGCCACTGGGGTGGATGTTTCATCCGGTTATAAAATTCAACCAATAAATATATAATAAATTGAGTATTTGAATTTTGGAAAAAATCAAAAAAGGCGCCAAGAGTTTCATCTTCTTCCTCAACCCTTCCAATTTGAATCTCCTTCATTTCTCAATGAGATTGAATGATGTCAACATCAAACTGGCTCGAATTTTCACCAGGAACATGATGGTGGCAATTAATTTCATTTATTTTAAGTGTAAGGTGATTAATTTTCGCATGAACACGAAGAACCCTAATTATGTTTTTTAATCATGAAATCGTGTATGTGCACCAATTCAAGCAATTGATTGAGGGTTAATGATCCTCACACATGCAGAAACACAATAGCATAGAAATTTTTGAACTGGAATGCAGAAATTGAAGAATTCCAAGTTGAGCAACTTAACTCTATGAGCATAAATGGAATTCCTCAAGAAAGTTATTTCAAAAGTGTTTTGATGATTTGTGTAGCTTCAGTGGACCTTATGGATGGTGTAGAAGTGCCCAGATTGGTTTGAGATAGCCTAGAACAATCTTCCCAAGTCCAACTGCCATAGCTTGAAGTGCGATTCGATTTTGATGTTGGAGATGTTACAAATGTGATCTAAGGGTTTGGATCACTTCTATGGAGTGTATGGATGATGTTTGAAGTGAAAGATTGAAGAATGCACGAGTGGATTGAGAGGTTGCTTGTTAAGACTCAATCTGCAAGTTTATGGTGTTTGAAAAGAAATTCTGAGTTTGGCTTATTTTGGTGATGGATTGCTGATTCTAAAAACTTCCTAATGGTTTTTGGAGAGTGTTTGAAGTTTCAGATTGATCAGAACTTGCAAGGTTTGGAGATTTTCAATTCTCACATTTTGGAACTTTGAAACTTGCAACTTAAGAAAAGAAATAGAAAACAAGATTATGGTTGTTTTGGTGTGATTTACAAATGAGGAAAGACCTCTATTTATAGGCCAAGATGTTTGGAAAGCAAGGCAAGATAGGATTGAAGGATTTTTGCAAGTTGGCTTAAGAGGTAAGAATGGATTTGGAGATGTTTTTAATCAAGAAATTAGGTCAATATATTGCATTGGTGATTTTGAGATTATGTCCAAGCAATTAGGTCATTCATTGAGCAAAAAGTCAATGATACACCATCCTCGATCAAAACCCTAATTTGGTCGATTCATGATAGATCTTGAGGAAATGATTGGAATTTGTAGATCAAATGTTGATGATTGATGAATATAGATAATTAGTGGTAAGTGGTGACTCAAACCCTAATTGATCATATCTTGAACAAATGAAAGATTTGATTCAAAACCCTAATTTGGTTCAAGGAGTGCACATACAAGCTAACTTGTTCTGAAATTTGTTAGTGATGCAATGATGCATATGTGAATGATATGAGATGGTATCTTAGGTTAAAAATTGGGGTATGACATATTTCCCTATTGAAGTTTCTTCAACCTGAGATATGAACATGAAAATCTTCGTCTCGATAGGTGAGAAGAGACCTAAATATCAGAATACGCAAATTTTGGGCCTAAGATACCAAAAAATGAGAATGATTCAAAGTGATTGTGGAAAATTTACCAAGGACATACCAAAGGGTGACACAAATGGTGAAAAATATCTGTGAGGATGTCTCTATCTGTCTAAGAAAGGAGATTCCTCCTTGTTGGGAAACAAGCATGTGTTTCACTAGGAAAATAGATTCACAAAGGAAGTGAATATTTGTTTCGCTTTGGGAAACAAGAATATTACCTTCTGTCAGCCCGATGACAATGTTCAAGGTAAGAAAAGGTGATATTACCAATTATCATCTTAGTGATAGTTTATGGTAATTTGAAATGAAGACTCATTTACCGATTATTAGCATTGTGATGTTAAATGGTATGAGTTCTGAAGATATTACCAATTATCAGCAAAGTGATAACTATAACAAGGTAGTTCTTGAGAAATTTGTACTGGTTATTCAGCCTTGTGAATAACAAACAGTAATGGAAAAAAATCTCAAATGAGTTTCTATTTTCCCAATTACAATCGTATCGAGGATCTTTTTTAGAAGATGCAGGTATTTTGATTGTAAAGATACAGGTTTCTCAGAGAGAAAGAAAACTGTGGGGATTTCTTAAACTTTCATGATTGGACTTGTTAGGAAGAACAATCGTTTTATGATAAGTTCAAAGATAAAAAGGAAATAAGCGGCTCAGATGACGAGGTTATTGCTTATTGCTTGAAGGTATATATTTTTGAAATCTAAACCTGAATTGGTTGGAGACAAGGTTCTATCCAGGAATGAACTGGAAAGAAACGGTCAAATAAGATTTTTTACCCAATGAGGAAGGAACTCGATTGGGGAACTAGAGAAAGAATGTGCTCTTTCTTCTTAGAAGTGTTAGTCTACATGAGAGATGACACATCCATAATTGTTTTCGGGAATAAATGCAACCTAAACAAGTGATATTTTAGCAAACATTGAAAAATGAAAGAATGCATTAATGATGCAATTATGTATGAATAATGAATGTCATGAATGTCATATGCATGCTGACGATACTTTACAAGACAACAAAGCGTATTTGGAGAAAGGACCACAATCGCAGTTCAATCAGATACTCAGAAAAAATCTCCAGCAAGGAGTAAATATCATTGGTAATAAATCAGAAGTTGCATGCTTTAGACTTCTCTGGGGAGAAAATGCATTTTTCACTGGCAGTGTCAGGTTTGGGAAATTCTTTTTGGATAAGAATACCGTTGCTTGATAATCTCTTTCGGGGAAGAGAAAACTTCTCAGCAATTGTTCATCCTTTTTTTTAGGTCGAAACACTCATGGAGATAACTATTGATGTTCCTTCTATGTTCACCATTCGATGGAAAATTTCGCTTTTATTTCAAAAAGTTTAGAAGTAAAAATTCATTTAAAACTTTTTTTTTCTATTTTAAAAGTGATTATCACAAGTAAAAGCATTATTTTGCAAGATAGAATAAAACAAGAATTGCAAACAAATGGGCACAAGGCTCAAATTTTATTGATAGAATGGTAATCAGTCAAAGGCGCGATTCCATGGATTATTTACTAAAGTTGGAAATGGTAATATATTAGGAAAAGGCTACATTGAAAGAAATAACCGCTATTCTCCCTAACAACTTTGAATTCCAACTGTGCTTGTTACTTTAGGAGATTTGATTGAAGATCCGTTGATGGAAGATTATTTAGGTTGACGAAGTACAGACTGATGCAGTTACTGTTGTACCCCAATTTTTGCCCGTAAGATTCATTCATACTTCATACCATTTCATTACACAAACATCAAATGGTCTCTCTCTCTCTTATATTTGGGTTTTCCTTTGGGAGATCACCAAGAACCATTGAATGTTTGTCATGATTAATGTTTAACTAACAATAATGTGTGTATACTTCACTCTACAAATGTTGTAGGTGAATGGTGCACAAATTTTTCTTGTTCAAGGAATCAATAGGTTCAAGTGTTTATTTCCATGCCTTCTCTCCTCAATCCCCAACATTTTTTAAATTATTGTCTCCAAATGAAGATTTCTTTTTTCATCAGCTATGTGCACTCATCTTGAGTATATGCTTCAGGTTTGAAAGAGATCATAAAATTCAAAGAATTCATCATTCTATGGCCATCTGCCTTGAATTAGGGTTTTGGACTTCTGAGAACCATATCTTGGTGTTTGTGTGAAGTTTGTGGATGATTTTGAAGTAATTTGGTTTTTAAAAGGACTTCTAATATGAATATGCTTGGATCCAAGGAGTTTGATTGATGAGAAGATTGTTTTAGAAGTCTATGATTGGCCACTCTCTCTATTGATGCTTCATTTATCTTGTATGACTTCAAAGGATCATAACTTGGCCATCCCTTGTCTCCTTGAGCTCATTCTTATTTCACAATGAACCTAAGGATGTCTAATATAACTTAGTTAAATTGGTAGGAAGATAAAATTCCTTGAAATTTTCCTATGAAGTCAAAAGATTACAAGTCCTTGTTGAATTTCTCAATTGTTGGTCAATCAAATTCAAAAGATCATATCTTGATCATCCTTTATCACCTTGAGGTTATTATTTTTTCACAAAAATATTGAGGATGTGAACTTTATCTCCATATAAATTTTAAAGATTGAAAGTGTTTGAAAGTTGCTTGAAGAAATCAAAAGATTATAGGTCATTTCATGAAATTTCATCAAGTTCACAAGGCCATAACTTTCTCAATTTTTGGCATTTTTGAGTGATTCTTTGCCAAATGTTCCTTGAGAGGTCTAATTCATGTCATCTTTGAAAATCAAGAGAAAATTTTGAATGGATGATCATTTTTAAAAAGGAAATATTATAGGTCATTTTTAGAAAGCGGCATGCTTGACCAAGGCCTGGTTAGAAAAATCAGTGTTTGTTTCAAGAATCCTAAAGGATACATATCTTAATTCAAGAATCCATTTGATTTGATTCCTTTTGCATTGTGCCAGAATCTGTTTCACATTCACCATCAGTATATACATTTGCGAGTGTAGATCATTTTTAAGTCAAAATTACACTTTGTTTTCGTGACTAATCATATTTAGAAGTTTCCCATAGTTAATTAGCACCTTGAAATACAAGTTTTGGCTGAGTTTTGATGCACATGAGGTCACACTTCCTTCGTGCACACACCTTGCACGATTTTGCTCCAAATCTCAAAATTCCTTCTCATTTTTATCACTACTCACTCTCCTATAAATATAGGTTCATTCCTCACTCATTTCCTCAAGCTTTGATAACCAGAAAACTCCTGCCAAACTCTCTCTCGAACTAGAGTTTCTGCAACTTCATTTTCACTCTCAAAACCATTCCAGTTTGAAATTAACCATTCATACTTCTTCCTTGAACCTCACTGAAGCTAACAGAACAAGAATCGTACCTTGAAGCTTCCTGAATCGTGCTATCCAAGTCCAGTTTCAGAGCTCTGAAAGTGAACTTCATTCATGTAGGAATCTCCATCAAACCTTGTAAAATAAAGCATCATTGTACTCTCCTCATCCCCCTGATCTTTGTGATCTTCACCATTTACGTTTTCATCAAGTATTGACTGAGAATTTCATCAAAATCCTATTCGCTATTATTTGAGTTTTTCCAATTTTCTCTTCATCAGTTTGATTAAAAATTTTGGGAGCATGTGGTTGAGATCGTATTGAAGAGACGAATCCAAGGATACCACTCATGTAGCCTAATTTTACACTTTGAGGAACTCCAATTTTGGGAGGCTGGAGGTTGAAGACGATGACATGGACGTCTTCAACCAATGAAAGTATGCCGTGTAATATTTTCAAATTGGATCCTGTGATAACGCCTTACTATACACGCGTCTCTAGAGCCCTTAGATCTGATTACTTTTGTGAGTCAGACTCGATCCAACGCGTGACATTATTTCTGATTTTATTTTTTAAAACTGAATTTAAATAGTAATTCGGTGTGAAAACCAAGGAGGTCCATATCAAGCACAGCGCGCCATGTCCATTAGATTTTATTACTAACGCGTTTTGACTATGATCAGATGGTCTACATTTTTTTGGTTTTTATTTTATTTTCTGATTTTATATTTTAAATGTTTTATACTTCAAAAATCATATAAAATTCATTTTTTGTCCAAAAGTCATGAAAAAATTCACAAAAATATTTTGAAATATTATCTTTCTGAATTTTATTTTTTCATAATTTTATTTTCATATTTGATATTTTTTATGATTTTTCCCTTTTGGTTGAGGTTTTTAATTGTTTTAAAATACTTTCTGACATTTTAAAATTCAGAAAAAATAATGGGAGGATCCAATGGTCATTTGACAAATATTGGTGACCTAATTTTCTTTTTGTTTCTAATTTTACTATTTTTTTTCATTTTTGGTTCATTTCACCTTTTATTTTATTGTTTAAAAATATTTTCTGACTTTAAAAAAATTCTAAATAATTTTGTCAACACTTGTTGACTTCTGTTTGACTTTGGGTAATTTTCTTGGAATTTTATTTTGATGAAAAAATACTATTTATGTATTTCATCAATAAAGTCCAATTAAATAACCTAATTTCAAAATTACTTTTAATCCTTTTATTTGATTTTATTTTTATTTTTATCTTGCTGACTTTTGAATTTATTTTGTAGTCACAAATTTCCTCAAAATCAATGGAATATGGTTGTTGATAAGTCGCTTGACCAAATCCACCAAGAAAGTTGATTGATTTTGACGAAGTAAAACCAAAATAAATTCATCTGATGCAAAATAAACTTGGAAATTATTTCTTCTTCTTCATCTTATTTTTCTTTTGTCACGATTAAGAGAAAGTGATCAATTGGTTGCATGAACTTTAATGTTCTAACATAAGCCCCAAAAGATGACTTGACCTTTGATCTTGGTTCAACACCTGTGGCATCTGTCGTGTGGTCACACGTTGATTTCTAATCAAGCTTCTGAAAAGTTTCCACTAACCTTGTCCATTTTAAATTCTCAATCATCTTTGATCAAGTGATGGATAATTCCAAAACCGGTGATATACTTGAAAAAAAACAATTGAAACTTGTCGTGTGGTCGCGTTGATTCTATTAAGCTTCTGGCAAGTCTTCATGCGTAAATTTCAAGATGGTCACCTTGCTGACGACTAACAATTAACATTTTGATGATATACTTGACAAGTTTCAAGATGTTCATCTTGCTAACCTTTATTAATTGCTTTTTATTTTCCGCTATTTACTTTCCGCATTTACTTTTATGCTCTTTATTTTTATGCACTTTATTTTCAGCATTTATATTTCATGCCATTTTTTTTGCTCACTAGAGCATTTTATTTTCTTGTTAATTTGAATTTTCTCACTTGAGATTTATTTTTCCTTTTCCAAAATACCCAATAATTCAAATTAAACATAAAAGACTTTTAATTTGACTTGGTTACTATCCTTGTGCTTATAGCTTGATCTTTGGACTTAGGATTAGGACCCTTAACTCAACTTGGATATTTTCGTGCCCTTGGTGTCATTTTGTCTTATCTGGTTATTATCTTTATATGCAGGTTATTCCGTTATACTCGACTTAGAGTGGATTTCCTCCAAATACTGTCGTTACTCTGCCCATTTTTCTCAAGACAAGAGTTCACCTAAAAGCATTGACTTATTTAAAGCTTTTTTTTTGTCTGGTTATTTGTTGCTTATATGGTAATCCAAAGGATGGGATATCGTATTGGATCTTGATATCAAGTACTAGTTTTCTCACCCGGTTAGATCTTTCTTCACCCTTACCATTTTACTTTATACACTTAGGTTAGCCTCTTCATCTCCTCCCCATTCTTTAATTTTCAAAATCTTCCCTCTTTTTCAAAGGATTCTT
Organism: Vicia sativa; assembly: GCA_021764765.1. NCBI lineage: Eukaryota > Viridiplantae > Streptophyta > Magnoliopsida > Fabales > Fabaceae > Vicia > Vicia sativa. The sequence continues at coordinate 66,486,324 of CM038796.1, read as the reverse complement.
GTTTCCAAAACTCGAACCTCTTTCGTAAAAAACTTGGACTTAGGTCCATGAATTTTCAAAATTTCTTTTCTTAATAAACTTTCAATCCATTTAATAATAATTTGACTTTTCTTTTCATAAGACTGAAAAACACCTAACCTCATTCAAATTTTTTGAGCTCTTTGTAGCTTTTCTAACAAACATTTTCTTAAAATCAACCAACACACAACTTTTAATGTTTTTTACCCGAACTACTAGGTTTTGATTTCAACATTGTACATTGTTGGTATGTAGGACTGAAAGTCATTGGAAGTTCCATCAAACCACAAATTATAAAAAATACTTCTTTTCTTCCCCCACCATCCATTTTGTACATATACTCTTTTTTAGCACACATATACAAATTTTCAAAAAAAAAAAGATTCTTGCGGAATACCATAGATGCTTTGGGTGCCTAACATCTTCCATTTGCATAACTAACCCCCGGTCCCAGATCTCTGATCTTTTTTTTAGGATTTTATTCGCTCTTTTTTCCTAGTCCTTCGGATAAAATAAAAGTGAGGTGGCGACTCTTTTATTATTTTTTGAGTTAAGTGAATTCAATGGCTTATACTCGTAGTTTTTGCCGCTTCAGAAAAGAGGCAACTCTGTTGAGGAATTTTGACCTATTGCTAGAGACCATCTCTAAGTGGGTTGACCCTATTTTTTTGTTTATTTGTATATATGTGCTATATTTTGTATATATTGTGTACTTGTCTGTCTGGATGTTTTTCTGGTTTTTAGGGGTGCTTGGTGATCTTCTTTTTGAGTCCTACACCCGGACTCGGGCAAACTTAAGATAGGACGGGCGATATTGTCATGTTAACTTTTAGGGAGTAATCCCGAAGAAGGAGACATGAGATCCCCCACTCAGTGGAGACCTCGTTGATTGTAGTATTTTGTTTAACCGAGTAATCGAGAAGACATGACTTCTTTCTACCTGAGAGTCCATGAAGCTGAGCAGCCGTAGAACCTTAACCTATCCTGGCCTTTTTAGGGGTAGTCCGGGGACTATTACAGAGTTATCCGAAAGTAGTTTCTATGCGATACTGCACTCAAACGAGTTTCACCTGAAGGTATTGCTAATTATCGAGTACATCGAGAAGTTGGTAGTATTGGATAGAGGAATGTAAACTCTGGGGATTCTTTTTAGAACCTTGATCTATAGGTGACAAAGCTTAGAATACCTTGTGGGTAGTACCTTTTGACTCCATGCTTTGTGTGTGATTGTTGCATCATGCATTTATGCACCTATACACATTCATTCAGACAGATGTTCAAGAAACTTAAAATTGACCTTTGCAAATATCTCAGGTATACATTGACCATGGATTATAGACAGAGAAGGACTCGGAAATACACTTTAAAGGAACCTAAGATTGACGGATTGATGAGCTTGATTGATAATATTGAGAGTCCATAGGAATTTCAGAAGAAGTATGAGACTATTTTATCCTTGATGAAGACGGCGATGAAGGATGGACTTCTTTTCACTTTGGTTCAGTTTTATGATCCGTTATACCATTGCTTCACTTTTCCAGATTATCAGTTAGTTCTACCTTGGAGGAGTATTCTTATCTATTCGGTCAACCTATTACTAGTGATGTTCCATTTACTGGTTCGGAGGAGGAGCCTAAGTATCACGAGATTGCTGCTATTACCCATCTGAAGAGGTCTGAGATTAAAGACAATATGACTACCAAAGGGTGTATCAGAGGATTACCGGTTGTATTTCTTTTAAAGAAGGCTCGTTATTTTGCTGATATGAAGAGTACGGAGGCTTTTGAAGTCGTCTTTGCCTTACTTTCCTATGGTTTGTTCTTGTTTCCCAACATTGACAACTTTGTTGACGTTAATGCTATTAGGATCTTCATGATTGGGAATCCAGTTCCCACACTTCTTGCTGAGACTAATTATTCTATTCATCTTCGAAACTTTCATCGAGAAGGAGAGATTGTATGTTGTACACCATTTCTATATCGTTGGTTTGTTTCTCATTTACCTACAGTTGATGCTTTTTAGATTCCTATAAGGGAACCTCGTTGAGCGCCGAAGATTATGGCTCTCACTCATTCTGATATTGTGTGGTATCATCTGGTTTATTATGATGTGGAGATTATTAACAGTGGTGGTAGCTTTCATAATGTGCCTCTTCTTGGTACAAACGGATGTATTAGTTACAATCATGTTCTTGTGCGTCGTTAGCTTGGTTATCTGATGAGGGATAAACCGAAGAGTATTCATGTGAGTGGCTTCTTTCTTAATGAGGGTGAAGACCACAGTGAAGCTAGGAAGGATATAGAGAAATCATGGCGTCATATTCACAGGAAAGGAAAAGAGAATCTAGGGAAGAGAGGAGTTGTTTCTTTGGAGCCTCATCTTTTATGGGTTCAAGCAAGAGCCATTGAGTTGAAGATGCCATATTCTCATGAGGAGCCTCTTGCTGATTTATTCTTGACTACTACTCATGATTCAGGTGATATTGAGGAGCTTCAACTTGCTTTGATTAAGATGCAACAAGTGAAGGAAGCCTAGAAGAACAAGTATCATACCTTGAAGATGTCTCATGTAGTAGAGTTAAAGGAAAAGGATGATTTGATTGATATTCTTGAGATTCGTGCTATAGAGATGATGGAAAAGCAGGAAGATTTATTTTCTTCCATTGTTCACCCAATTCTTAGTGCTCTTATTCATTCTCATACTTCTCCCGAGTCTGGTGCTTGGAAGAGGTCATTTGATAAAGGGTCTTCTACAGATTTGGTTCCTTAGGAATTTTAGTTTCTATATTATGCTCTTTATTGTACTTGGGATCATTGAAACTTGTATTAAAGAGTTGTAATCCTCAAATTATTTTATTTATAATATGAGTTTATTTCAGTATTTCAATTGTGTTATACTTTGATATTTGCAAATTAAATTGTCTTTATTAAGTTCTTTGAATAATAAAAATAAAAAATAAAAAAAATCACGTGCATTGAATGTCATGCATCATGACACACACATTCTTGCATACTTTCCCAGGTGTCCTATCTGTTTCTCTACTTCATTCAGTCTTCAAGTTGTTGCATCGGTATAACACTCGAGCCAACTCCAAGAAGAAGATGGAAATTATAGAGCAAGAGAATCGTGATCTACGCGAAGAGGCTATCTCCTTGAGGACCGGTATGGCCAACTTGACTGCTATGGTAGAACAGTTGGTGGCTGCCCAGAATTAGCCACTACCTCATCCGCCTTCTCCTGATATCATTCCACCTCAACAGACAACTGTTATCTTTGAAGTTCAATATGTTAATGTTTCTGTTGTACCAGTGGTTTCTACCGTCCAACACCGTATGCCTCTTGGTTATCCTTGTTAAATGCCATAGAATTTCATGCCTGAAGGTTACAATCATGCAACTCAAGTGACCTCCTTGGCCCAACCGGTTGTTGTTTCTGCACCTCTTGTGGTACATGCTACTCTTGTTTTCAACAAAGAATTTGACAATCCATTCCCTCCTCCGAGTGAAAGCTTAGACTTCTATGATTGAATGGATGGATTTCAAGAACAGTTTGACAAGATGCAGAAAGAGTTGAAAGCCCTCAAGGGGAAAGAACTTTTTGGTGACAATGTCAATGATCTATGCTTAGTTCCCAATGTGAAAGTGCCTTCTAAGTTCAAAGTTCTAGAGTTTGAGAAGTACAAGGGAAATTCTTGTTCCCATGATCATTTGATGATGTATTTGAGAAGGATGTCCACTCACACTAAAGACCAGCATCTTCTCATTCATTTCTTCCAAGATAGTTTGACTGGTGCAGCTTTGAGATGGTACATGAATCTAGACAGAAGCGACATCCATACCTTCAATGATTTGGGTGAAGCTTTTGTGAAGCATTACAATTACAATATGTACATGGCGCCCGACCGTGATCACCTAAGGGCAATGGTTCAAAAAGATAAGGAATCCTTCAAAGAATATGCTCATCGATGGCGTGAACTTGCTTCACAGGTTATACGTCCCTTAAGTGAGCAAGAGATGACCAAAGTTTTCCTGAAGACTTTGGGTTTCTTCTATTATAGGAAGATGGTGGCCAGTGCACCTAATAATTTTGCGGAAATGGTAAGCATGAGAGTCCATTTAGAAGAGGTTGTCCGAGAGGGACGATTTTCGAAAGAAGAACGGTCGAGTGGGGTTAAGAAACCGTCCTTTGGTTTCTCCAAAAAGAATAAAGATGTTAATGATATTGTGCAAGGGAGGAGAACTAGGTTCCCTAGTAAGTGTTCTCATAACCAAGAAGTTGTTGTTGTTACCCCTATTGTTGCTACAACTCCAACTAATATCCCTTACAGCAAAGCACTCTAGCAAGGGCAAGGCCCATAGAGAGAACCGTTTGATCTGATTTTGATGACTTATGAAGAGTCGTATCTAGCATTGATTCAGAGGAACTTGGTGCAACCAAGGGTTCCTTCAGTTGTTCCGAATCCTTTGCCATGGTATTACAAGGTTGATCAGACTTGTGCATACCACCAAAGAGCTCCAGGGCATAATATTGAGAATTGCTACCCATTAAAGTCAGAAGTGCAAAAGATGGTCAGATCCGGTTTGTTGTCTTTCAAGGACATGGGTCATAATGTCCAAGAGAATGCATTGCCCATGCATGTAAATGTTATGAATATGATTGACGAAGAAATCAGGGCTTATGATGTGAATTTGATCATTGGGGATCTTTTGAAAATACATGGTGCTCTATGTAAAGTTGGTTATTGTTTCCATGATACTCGTGTTTGTACTTAGATAAAGAGTGATCTTCAATATGATTGAGGAATCGATTGATGAATCAGATAACGAATATGTTTCTGCTGATGAGTATTTCTCCGCTGATGAGTTTGGTGAAGAAGCACATGTCAACGTCATTGTTGCCACATTTTGATATTCCCACTCCTGTGGAAGTGACCTATTACAGCAAGTCTCCAGTTACTCCTCTAGTTATTATCTTACATGGACCTGTCCTGTATAGTTCCAACAAGGTTGTTCCATACAAGTAAAATGCCACCATTCTAGAAGGAGATGTTGAAATCCCGATTCAACTGTTGCCTCAAGTAGGAAATATTGTTGATGATAGTCGAATGACCAAAAGCGTTCGTGTGTTTGCTCCTGTATTTCCAAAGTTGGATGATGATGGTAAGAAGGTTGTGGAAGCTAGTGCTATACCTAAGAAGTTTGAAGGGCAGGCTAATGGGGTAGCTCAAGAGAATAAGTAGATGATTTGTTGAAAATTATCAAGATGAGTGATTATTAGATCGTTGAGCAATTTTTGTAGACTTCATCGAAGATTTCAATCTTGGCTTTGTTGATGAATTCTTCTGCTCATAGAGAGTCTCCAATGAAGTTTTTTGATCATGCATTTGTTGATTATGATGTGCCTTTGGAAACTTTTAATAGTGTGGTTGGAAACATCACAACTTGCAATAATCTGAGTTTCCGCCATGAAGATTTGCCTGCTGAAGGAAGGAATCACAATATGACTTTGCACATTTCCATGAATTGCAAGAATGGTGCATTGTCCAATGTTCCTATTGATAATGGTTTTGTGCTGAATGTTATTCGATGAAGTCGTTGTTGGAATGCAATTCCAAGCTTTATCTATTAACAATGTACAAAAGAGTGAGGATTCCATCGTTTCATTGAAAGATGCTCGTAGTGTAGTTCAAAAGGGTTCTAGAAATGCTTGGGGACAAGTTATCAAGCCGAAAGTGAATAAGAGTGGTGTCGGTTTAGGCTTTTCCACGAATATCAGAAGAGAAATGTTGAAGTCATGACTTGTTGCTGCCAAATATCCAGATGTTTTCCAAACTGCTGGTTATTTGAATCCTACTGTTCCAAGAATCAATGCCATTGTTGAAGATGGACCAGAGCAGAAAATACCCAACTTTATCACGCATGGAACCAGAGTTTGTAGACTACTATTGGCATCCCCACTTGCATTCACGTGTCTAAGTAATTTGCTTTTGCTTGTTCAAATTTTCAAATAATGATCCTTTCACTCTGCCCAAGGTGAAAGTGATGTTGTATGGGCAAAATCTGTTTATTTTGAAGTTCATGATCATTAATAAAAGTTTGTTTTTCATTCCAAATTTTGTATTTTATTTTCTGCTTTTTCTTGAAAAAAAATGGTAATCAGAAGAAAAAAAACCTTTCACAAAAAATAAATAATAATAACCGAATTGAATTTGCATAATCACTTGTCATATGTGTCGGTTTCTAAAATCAATCATAATCATGTGTGCAAATTAATTCATAAAACCGTTGAAAAATGACCTGCGCCCTCTTCCAAATTTGAACGTCCTGTATATGTAGCCGAAGAAGAGGAATTTGATGAGATCCCTGAAGAGGTTTCACGGTTGCTTGAACGCGAGGAAAACACCATTCAGTCGTACAAAGAGCCGTTTGAATTTATTAACTTGGGTTCTGATGAAGATGTGAAAGAAGTCAAGATTGGAGCATCGCTACATCCTGAGGTGAAGATTTGTTTGATTAAAATTCTGAAAGAATATGTGGATATCTTTTCTTGGTCGTATCAAGATATGTCGGGGTTAGATACTGATATTGTGGAGCATCATTTACCGCTAAAGCCAGAGTGTCCGCCAATCAAGCAGAACGTAAGAAGAACTCATCCCGATATGGAAATAAAAATTAAGGAGGAAGTTTTAAAGCAGATTGATGCAGCTTTCCTTGTGACATCAATATATCCTCAATGGATTGCCAATATTGTTCCAGTACCAAAGAATGATGGAAAATACCGCATATGTGTTGATTACTGAGATCTGAACAAGGCTAGTCCGAAAGATGATTTTTCGTTGCCACATATTAATATGTTGGTGGATAGTACGACCAAGTGCAAAGTGTTCTTGTTCATGGATGGATTTTCTGGATACAATCAAATTAAGATGGATCCTAAGGACATGGAAAAAACAACGTTTATCACACCCTGGGGAACATTCTATTACAGAGTGATGCCCTTCAGGTTGAAGAACGTCGGTGCAATGTACCACAGGGCCATGACGACCCTATTCCATGATCTGATGCTTAAAGAAATTGAAGTATGTTGATGATATGATTTCCAAGTCCCAAACTAAGGAAGATCATTTGGAAGACTTGTTGAAACTGTTTTAGCGTTTGAGGAAGTATCGCCTCCGTTTCAATCCTAATAAGTGTACATTTGGTGTCCAGTCTGGAAAATTGTTGGGTTTCATTGTCTGCCAAAAAGGAACTGAAGTTGATCTTGATAAAGTTTGGCCAATTCAAGAGATGCCTTCACCAAGAACTGAAAATCATTTCAGAGGCTTCCTTGGACGTTTGAATTACATTTCTAGGTTCATTTCTCATATGAATGCAACGTGTGAACCAATCTTCAAGTTGATGAATAAAGAACAAATTTGCGTATGGACAGATGATTTCCAAAGGGAATTTGAAAGTATCAAAGAGTATTTGCTTGAGCCTCCTATCCTGCTCCCTCCCGTTGAAGGAATACCATTGGTTCTAAATCTGACTGTGTTGGAAATCTCCATGGGTTGTATTTTGGGACATCAAGATGAAACCGGAAGAAAAGAATATGCCATTTATTATCTAAGCAAGAAGTTCACCGACTGTGAGTCCCGGTATTCTAAGTTAGATAATAATTTTTGTGCTTTAGCTTGGGCTACAAAGCGTCTGTGGAAATATATGTTGAATCATACTACTTGGTTGATCTCTCGAATGGATTCGATCAAGTACATCTTTAAAAATCCTGCTCTTATGGGAAGGATTGCTTGTTGGCAGATGTTGTTATCTAAATATGATATTGAATACCGCACCTTGAAAGCTATTAAAATTTAGAGCGACGCCAGTAAGGCTGTCTTGAAAGTAGTGAATAAGAAATTGATGATTATCATTGTGAGTAGACATCTTCCTAACATACATCACAAGATGGATTTGCGGGCAAGAGTTACCTCTGTACTTCTCAAAATTAGGGACTTTGAATTTGGCTGGTGTTCTTACACTGGGAACCAGACATAGATTGTGGTCATTTTTCCCAAACAAATCCTTTCCACGTATTGTCTTGATGTCTAACTGCATCTTATTAAATTGTTCTTGGAGATATTCCATATGACCACGAGGATCCGCGTTGTCGCCAAGATCATTTTAAACATTGTTGTTCACATAAGGAATAGTTTGAACCACAAGGGCTGAATTTGTCACAATTGTTTGAGAAACCGACATAGTGACTCGAGGAAAGGTTACTCCGAGTTGCGAAGTGAACGCTGAATTTTTTAAAGTAACAACCTCGGTTGCGGTTGCCAGTACTTCAGTAGTATTTTGACGAAAACCTACACCAAAGTTGAAAGGAATTCCCCAAGGGTAACCCTCTAGCATAGTGAAAAGCGGATTACTAACTGCGACATCAGAAGCTGGAGTAGTAGTGATTTCAGAAATCATTTTCGCTTGAATTTTATTGTTAGGTGGTGGTTGCTGATTCTGTGCAGCTACCAACGAGCTCACCAAAGAATTGAGTCTTTCCATTTCCTCTTGAAGTGTGGTTACTGTACCACGAAGCTCAATATTCTCTTGTTCGAAATCTTCCATTGCTTTCTTTCTATTTGCACGAGTATTGTATATGCGAGCTGACTGTGAATACAATCGGGAAACTCTAGGAGGCGACAACTTGACGATCTTTGGAGAAAATTCTAAAAGATAAGACTCTAGATAAAAAACTCAAAATGCATGATGATGCATGATTATGAAATGAAAAAGAGAAGAAATGATTTTTCCAAAGAATTTTTAAAAAGAGAAATTTCTTGCAAACATTGGAACATAAAACTCTGATTTTATTGATATATCAAGGAAAGATTACAACAATTTTTTTGTTTTTTTTTTAGAGCATAGCTCTTACAACAATAAAGAAAATGAAAAAAATAAAAGCTAAACTATCTTAATCAAGCATCTTCGTCGGATGAAGAACCAAATGCTTGATGCAGCTTCAACTTTATGATCTCTTTCCCATAGTAAGCTTTCAATTCATCTTTCTCAGCTTTTAGCTTGTTAACAACATTCGTCCACTCATCAGGAGCAGGAGTGCAATTTGTCAATTCTTCAAGCTTTCTTTTTCTCTCTTTGATTATTTCTTGATCGCGTCATCCTTTCGACGAATCTTCTCATATTTCTCATTGAGTCATTATTAAGAGAAATGAGTCTTCGAGGCCAATTCCAACCAGTTTTTTTCTTTGAAGATATGAGACTTAGGCAAGTGTGAAACAATCCATTTGAACAACAAAGGCACACAGCACACAATAATTCCATCTCCTTGATGATTCCTATGATGGATAGAGAAATACGTATCTCCAAGCAAAGTGGGAACATGATTTCCAATCAAAAAGATCCTTATGGCGTTGATATCAACAGAGTCTTTGATGTTAGGAAACAAGACCAACCCACAAATGAGTAAAGCTAAAATAGCCTCAAAAGTTACCATGCTACCTGAAGCAACTCGATTTTCAAAAATCTTTTAAATCTCGAAAATAGTGAAATCGCCACCTAATTTTATTTGTTCTAAAAAGAACGGGAAAATATAGATAAAACCCCAAACAAGCAGATAAGGCGGTCTACGTGACCAAAAAAGTGGGATCGGGAGTCGGTTATGTAAGGGGAAGGTATTAGCACCCCTTACATCCATCGTACTCGATGGGACCCATTTAATTCTACGCGTTTGTGTGTGTTTATTACTAAGTTATGAATAAAGGAGAAAATGATTTGTTTATTATTATTTAAGTTTGGCACGGTTTCAGAACCGTGTGCCTACATATTCCCTTGTGCAATGGGAAAGTCAAAACTCTGTAGTTCCTCTCGAAAAGGTTTTAAGTTTGTTGTATTGATTTTATAAGAAAAATCGTGCATTTTATACATTTCAAATGCTTGAACTTGGACTTGTTTAGTTTGTTTGAAAAGCTTAAGTCCTTGTTCGTGTTTGAAATGGCTATTGCACACTCTTTGTCGGAAAAGAGTTTTTATGATCGCATATGAGCGATAAAAGAATTTGAGTGAGTTGAATTGTTTTTTATGTGGATGAAAAAGTACCGAACAATGAGGCTAACGTCTCACGATTCAAATACTAGAAACCCGAGGAACTAATGCTCGCACGAGTCGTCTATCACCCAAAAAGTTTTCTTGAGAAAAAGTGAAGTGAAACGAGTTTCACGTTATTTAGAAGTCTTTAAGCAACTGGTCTAGCGTCCAATGACTTACAGACTGAAAGTTTATTTGGTGACAAGTTTTTTAGCAATTGGTCTAGCGTCCAACGACTAAAAAAAAAAACTTGTACTTTATTATGAAAATGGTTTTGAAAATGCACTCGACGTTGGGTCGAGGTTTGAAACTTTATTATGAAAGTGTTTTTTGAGATGGAAGCGGGTTATGATTAACTAAGTATGTGGATTAAGGCGTGATAATGGAAATGAGCGATTAATTGCATACAAGCATGAAATAAAGCGAGTAAATAAATTAAAAGCCCATACAAGGTGGCTCGCACAAATACAAGACAATTTATATTGTGTAGGTGCATGCGCGAAATAAATTTAATCGACTAATTAAACGAAACTTAATCAAGTAATTAGTTTTATAAAATTAATCAGATGGACCATTTAATTTTAAAGAACCTAATTAGATAATTAAATAATGTTTAACTAATCAATTAAAGTTTCATTGTAAGCCCAAGAGCAAGCGTGGTGTGTGCACAAACGTGTGGTCGTTGTGACGCTTCAAAGCTTTGTCAACTCAGGGTAGTAAAACAAATGGCTCGCACGAGTATTAGTTTGAAAATATTTTTGGTTTGTGCTTTGTGAATAATTAAATGATAAAGCAATAATATTTACTAACTATTACATCAGGTGGGGAATGGGGTACAAATTTACAAATGGGGATAATACAGGAAAAAAGGAAAAAAAATGCTAAAAGTTTCCTAAAAAATGTCTAACTACACTACTATTATTATTTTTTTGTATTTTTATTTTAGAAGTGTACTAATAATTTTAATGGTTAAGAAAAATAATAGTAGTAATAATAATAATAGTATTCAATAATAAAATAATGGTTAACAATAACAATTAGTAGTAATACTAAATATTAGTAATAATATAAATAGTAGTAATAATAATAATAGTATTAATAATGATAATAATAACTATTGGTTAAGAAAATAATATTTTATTAGTAATACTAATAATAGTGATAATAATAATCTAAGTAATAATATAATAGTAATAGTAATAATATAAAAGTAATAATAATAATATTAATAATATAATAAACAATAGTATGGTACTAATAATGATATAATAGTAGTAATAATAGTATTAATGGTAATATAATAATAATAAATAAAAAATAATAGTAGTATTAATAACTAATTATAAACTAATTAAAACAAAAAAAACTAAAAGCAAAGTTTGTCTCTCTCTCGCGCTCCATCCTCATCGCGATCTCCTCAGCCTCTCTCATCTCTCTCGATCTCATCCGCCGCTCTCATCTCTCTCGATCTCATCCGCCGCTCTCTCTCACCCTCAGTCCCTACCCGGAAGCTAAAAGGAACCGCGATGTGGGTATCCACGGAACAGTATACGACGGTGAAGGAAAAGGGAAGAGGAAGAAGGACGGCGACCCATCGCAACCCTCCTCCTCCAAACGAAATCGGGTAATACCTTTCGAATGCCGTCTCCTTGTTTCTTTGATTTCTGAAGGATTAGTGTTAGGGAAATGATGAATGTGTTAGGGTTTAGTGGATTGTTTTTTGGGGTTTGTGATGATACGTGTTCTGGGTTTTTGGATTGGCTTTCTGGGTTTGATGCATTTTCTGGGTTTACTACGTTTTTTCTTTGAACTGAAATTTGGTCTTGGTGTTTACCTTAGAACTGATGCTGGTTAATCTTGGTCTTGAGTTTGAACAGATACTCACTTGTGTTTTCTTCTCTTTGAATATCTGGATATTTCCCTGGCTTTTGTGTGAAGAACAGATACTCACTTGGTGTTGAGTGTTTCAGTTTTTTTTTGAAATCCTCCTGGTCTTCTCTCTGTCCCCTGTGAACGGATATGCTTTGGGTTATATCCCCTGCTCTCTATCCCTTGCTGATTTTTTGACATATATTATGCTTGAACAGATTGGTATCCTGCTGCCTTTTACCTTCTGGGTTGGTTTACCTTATGGTTTACCCCTCTACATCAAATCTTCTTTTTCCTGATCCTTGCCCCTTTAATGATGAAAATCTGAACAAGAACTCTTGCTTAATATTAGTCTTTTATCAGTTCTGTGCAAATTAATTTGTCTCCCTTTGGAAACATGGACTGTGACATTATGTTGCTTGCAATGAAGCTTACCTTTCCTCTTTCAGCATAGGTTTTTTGCTGTGTTATAAATCTGACCCTTGGCTTTCTTGTGTTTCCCTGCTGGCTGCTGCTTGGGTAAAAAATAATCACACTGTAGGGTAAAATGTTGTTTTTGCTTGCTGATAACCATGAAAAATGTGGCTTTTTATTGATTTGCAATGCTGCCTATGGTATATTTTGGGCTGAGTTCTGGAAAACTTGGATACATTGTTGGGCTAAAAAACTGTTGGGCTGATTTATTGCTTGCTTCTTGAGAAAAAATGATGTTGTCTGATTTTCTTCCTCATATCTCCTTTTGTGAACCGAACACAGTTTGTGATTTGCAAAAGGAGATTATGGCCGATGAGAGAATTTTCAAATTATGAGGCTCGATTGATTGAACAGAACTAACCTTCTACCTGATTCCTGACACTAATCCTAATGATGAGTTATAACATAAATGCTTGCGTTAACTCATTTCGATTAAATTGTTGCTAACCATTTTCCTCTTTTGTGTTTCATGTAACCTGGTGAATTGGATGACGGGAAGCTTGGACGAGAAGAAATAACCTTGGAAGAAGACAACAACTCAATTGGAAACATCGAGACAAATCTTTAGAAGCTCATAGCATTAGGATAGGATTAGGATCTCTTAGAAACTTGTAGAATCATGACGCTTTGTACCTTTTGTAATCTTTATACATCAAGATTGTGATTTGAATTCCAATGATAAATTCTTCTTTTTTTCATATTTTTATAACTTCCCAATTTGAAATTATACCCGAATTCCAAAGAAATAAAATTCCTCTTTTTTCACATTGTATCTTGAAATTCCACTTTTTGCATTTTTCTTGAAACGTCCAATAATCATCTCTGGCTAGCAAATTTATACAGTGAAAACAGTATTTCCATTCACCGAATAAGAAAAAGAAGGATTTCTTTTTAAAATTTAAATTCTCAAATAATTATTTTTGAATTCAAGTTCTAAAACAAATAATCCTTTTTCGGCCCCGTAATTCCAAACAACCTCTTGTGCGAGAAAAATTCGAAATCGTTCGAAACCTCTTGAATATAAAACGAATCGGTTACAACTTTTCCATGAAAAATTCTTAGTAAGAATTCCTCCGAAATCATAATAAACAAACACATTTTATTTTGAGAATAATGGGATAAAACGGAGGGGAAATTTTGGGGTGCGACACTACCGACTTCGGAAAAACTAAAAGCTTTCTCCATTAGAAACATTGAAGTTAGTCCTAAGAGATTTCCTTTGGTAGTCAAGTTTTTTTCTATCTCAGATTTCCTTAAATGAGTCATCGCTGCAATGACTTATGGCTTCAGAATGGCTTCCAAATAATTGAAAGGCACTTTGTCAGACACTAGGATACCTAAAAGATTTACAACTCTTCCAAAGTAGACATCAACTGATAATCAGGGAAAGTGAAACAACGATAAACAAGATCGTAAAACTACACCAAGGTTTTAAGAAGTCCTTCATCAATGTTAGTGTTCAAGATAGTTAAAAGAGTTCCATAGCATTTTCTAAAATCCGAGGGATCTTCTACCAAGGATGCTAACTCTTTTAACTTTTTCACATCAGGAAATATAAAATTGTATCTCTTGGTATTTCTTCTTCTCAAATCCATCCCTCTAACCTAGAATGTTTGCAAAGAAAAATTCACTAAATTTCTTGGAAATTTTATGGAAAGAAAATGTGAAATCAGGTTTTTAGGAATGAATGAATGCATGCCACAAAGATACAAACATTGTTACACATAAAATAGGTTTAAACGTTCAAAGTCAGGAGCGTGAGGTCAACGATAAGAATCAAACACGGGTAAGTTCTATGGGTTTAATCACCTATAAAACATGTTCTACTGATAATACAGGGTCTATGCTTCTCTTTGAAATATTATCGGTTTAAATAACAAACTCGTAATCCAATAATATTTTTCAAGAAAAACTCGCCTGATCATAGTCTCGCATGACAACTAATCCAAGTCTATACCTAAATAGTTTCTGCACTACATCCTAAATGGTCAGGATAAGTTATGGGTTCTACAGCCAACTCAGCTTCGCTGTATTGCTTGGAAAGCAAAAATGTCTTCGCAAATAACTTGCTAAACACAATTTCCCCCAAGAAAACCTCTACTGAGCGAGGGATCTCAAATTAACTTATTAAGGACTCAGACTCCTCGTAAGTTAATAGGACTATACCCCATCTAATTCTTAAAATGTTTCTTAAATCCGGTTTAGGAATTTTTTCTATCACATGAAATCGCAAGTAATAGAACAAAACACATAAGAAATAAAACAAAAAAATGCACAAATGAGGCATAACCCCTCTTTTTCTTTTTTCGAAACAAAGAAAATCTTGGTGACTCCCCATTAGAGTCGCCATTTTTCTATTCTCGATAAAAGTGAAGAATGAGGGAATTGAATCGGAATTCGAATCTCCGACTCAAAACGGTTTACTCTTTGATTTTTTTGTTTAAAAGATGCTGCGAGGACCAAGATTTTTTGTTTCCAAACAAGAAAGGAAAGGAAAAGGGGAAAGCTGAAATACCCTAAAATTTATATGCAATGCGATTAGTGTGAGCTAAACGCAACGCATGGAGGAGTGACCTGGGTTAGAGGGTTGGTTATATAAAGGGAAGGTATTAGCACCCTATATATCTATAGTATTCTATATGAACCTTTTGTGCGTTTCTTTTATTTTCTATGCTATTTTGGGAAAGTTTCTCCTTTGGGATTTAAGAAAGGTAGGTTAGGTAGGAACCTAAGTTTGTTTATTATGATTATTCTCGCAAAGATCATTAGGATCCTCTGCATACATATCCCTAGAGGGAATCAGAGCATCTGTAGCTTGGATCTAAGGGAAACTAGGGTTTGTTTGGTTTGAGGGAGAAATAAGTACGCTCGCCAAGGGTGAGACCTTGAGCCTACGTATTCTCAAAAGGAGGTTGAGAAAGTCAGAGCAATCGTAGTTCCCACTTATGTTCTAGTGGAAGCGGAAATTTTAAGAGACAACAACAAGTGTCATCTTAATGAAAAATGTATCTAATCTATTTCATCACATACATTTTTGAAAAATTGATTGTTTAAATCTTTTATTGTAAGCATTGGGTGTTTTACTTGAGTGTTCAAGCGTTACCACTTATAGTTAAGAAAGATGCTTGAAAAAACGTTGAATATTTCATTGTAAGCATTAGGAGTTTTGCTTGAGTGTACAAGCGTTTCCACTTGCAGTTCAGAAAGATGTTTTGTTTTGTTTGAAAAAGTGTTTGATTTAAAAAATGTTTAATTTGAATAAAATATTTGATTTTTATGTGATGTTATAGATGAGATACTTCTTCCATAGAGATGATTCATGTTTTATCTCTATGGAGAAATGTTTCGTTATTATTTAGGGGGATGATTTTAAGAAGCCTGTGGGTCCTTGTATTGTAAGCCCAAGAGGAGGCTATCCAAGGGACATCGAGGGTGCTTTTATTGTGAGCCCAAGAGGAGTCTTTTGGAGGGACATCGAGGGTCCTTGTATTGGGAGCCCAAGAGAAGGCTATAGGGTATCGCTGGCTTGGCTTTAAGAGTGATTTCACCGGGAAACCATACTCTTTGGATTCTATCCTAGCGAAGGTGATTCTTTGTATTGGAAGCCCAATAGGAGGCTGTTAGAGATTTCCAGGTCTCTTTCTTATATGAGGCCCAAGAGAAGGTTAAACTCAACGAGAGAGTTCTTTTGTATGAATCCCAAGAGGAGGCTAACTCAACGACGAAGTTCTTTTGTACGAAGCCTAAGAGAAGGCTAACTCAATGAGGGAGTTCTTTTGTAAGAATCCCAAGAGGAGGCTACGGGGAACCTAGTTGTTATACTAGTTGTAATGACATAAATAAACATGAACAAGTCTGATGACTGGTTTTTTCATCGGTTATTTTAAAACAATGAAGTCGCCACCTAATTTTATTTATTCTAAAAAGAACGAGAAAATATAGATAAAACCCGCGAATGATGGATAAGGCGGTCTACATGACCAAAAGATATGAATTCAGGAGTCGGTTATGCAAGGGGAAGGTATTAACACCCCTCACATCCATCATACTCGATGGGACCCGTTTAACTCTAAGTATTTGTATGTATATTCTATAATTTCTAAATTATGACCGAGAAATAAGAAAGAAGGAAACTGTGTTTGTTTATTATTATTTTGAGTTTGCCGCGGTTTCAAAACCTTGTGCCTACGTATTCCCTCGTGCAATGGGAAAGTCAAAACTCCGTAGTTCCTCTTGAAAATGTTTAAGTTGGTTGCGTTGATTTTATAAGAAAAATCGTGCATTTAGAAATTTCAAATGTTTGAACTTTTGACTTTTTTAGTTTATTTGAAAAGTTAAGTCATCGTTCGTATTTGAAATGACTATCGCACACTCTTTGTAAGAAAAGAGTTTTGATGATCGCAAATATGAGCAAAAAAAGAGTTGGGTGAGTTGAGTTGAGTTATTTTAATGTGGGATATGAGTATCAGACCATAAGTGTTCAACGGATAACGCCCCAAGTGCTCGGATGAGTGGAAAGAACCATCCTAATCATCTTTTTCTACCCAAAAAGTTTATTAAGAAAAGGTGAGGTGAAACAAGGTTCTCGTTAATTAGATTTAATTAAAGAAACCAAACGTACAGACGAGGGTCGAAACAGGACTGACTATCATATGTTTGGGAAGAGAGGAGTAGAGTATTTATTTGTGAAAATATTTGAAAAGAAGCTCGACGTTGGATCGAGGTTTGATGATTTTTATTTAGAAAAGTGTTTTAATGTTTGGTACGCGAGGAAATGAGAAATGTAATCGGTTTATGATTAATCAAGTATATGGACTTAATTAACCTCGGGAGGATATTTGCTCCTATCCCCAACTATGAGACCCTTGTGCATGGACAATTGGTATATGGACCAAAATTTATTCGGGTTATGGCTAATCGAAACAACAAGGGCTTCGGTTAACCTCGTGAGAATGGTCATGCCCATTCCCAATTATGAGACCCTTTTTTGACGTGTGAGCCAAATTAAAAGAAACGAAATTGTTTTATGTTACTTGTGTGTGAAGTGTACAATCGTGAATAAACCATACAAGTATGCAAAAGCAAATAAGTAATTATCACACAATACAATTCTTAAAATTTAAATAATTATTATAGTAGATTTCTTTTTAATTGATAAAAAATCAATTAATAGTTTAATCGATAAATTGTCAAATAAAAACTATCATAAACTAATTATTATTTAATAAATCAACCCCAAAATAAATTATTTGCATAATTAAATTAAGTAATTAAAAAGAGAAGAGTTCAGAATGGGCCTGAATTTTGGAGCAATTCTGGGGGGTATAAGCAAGGAAATTCGTTGGGCTTGATGAGAGAGCCCAAGTAAGCTGTCCAATTCTACGCGTGCTTATCCTAATGAACTAATATGAGGACACAGCATGATCCGTTCGATGCTTGATCCGGTAAGATAATGACAATCTGATGGATGAAACTGTGCAGGAGCATGGCATAGTATAGTGTGGATCACACCAGATGCTGTTATTAACCAATAGTGGGTGGTGAAATGTTTCACCACCAATTAACCACACTTAAATATAATTAAAACAACAACAAAAAAGATTAGCAGAAAACAAAAATCAGTGAACAAAAAAAGTTTCTCTCTCTCTCTCTAAGCCACGATGCTCTCTCTTCTCTCTAGCCTCTGGTCGACGGAAACAGGGAAAACCGGCCGCGCCGAAAATCGCCTCATGGCGGAGGCAGAGGCTTAGTCCAGAACTTCAAAATTTTTACATTATTTGCTTCGTCTCTCTATTATCTATCTTAATCTGTGAGTATTTTTTGCAGATTTTCCATGGTTTCTCCTAGATCTAAAAGGGGGTGACGGAAACCCTAACTACTATTTTTTGTAAAATCTGAGGGTGATGATGTTAATATGAGCAGTGAAAAGGAAAGAGAGGAAGAGAACGAAGCCCCTGTGTGGTCGGACTCGTTGATTTTTAAACCTTCGGGTGAGACCCTTCTGTTTGCTTTGTACTCTTCTTCTTCTGCCTTCTGTTCGTTGTTTGTATCCTTCTCCTTCTTCTCGAATTTTAGATTTCTGAAGGGGCTATGATGTTGGAAGATGATGTTGTGAATTAGGGTTTGGTCGAATCTAGGGTTTCAATGTTTGTATCCTTGTTGTTCTTAAGGTTTTCTGATTTTGTGGCCGCTTTAGGGTTTCTTTCTTAATGAACAGTGATCCCCTATGATTAGTGTTATGAATGCCTTTATACTGATGAAATTAGGGTTTATCTTCTAGACGTAGCTATTCTCAGATATTTAGGAACAAGGCCTTACGAAATTCTAATTACATTTTGGGCTTCCAATCATTTCTGATACTAGGCTTTGGTATTTTGGCTTTCTGACATGTTAAATTTTATGAAATCTGATATGTTAGATTTTGCTATAAGCTTGTACGAATTTTTCTTTTGGGCTCTGCATGTTCTGATTATGCTTGTTGTTGTTATTGGGCTATTTTCTTCTTTGTACCATGATGTTATGCTGAGTTGTACTTGCTGCTTTTTGCTTTTTCCACCTTCTCTATGAACCGAATTTATTTTTGTGATTTGCAGTAGAGGTGATAGGCCAACAACTTGAGATGAAATTTCGATTGCATAAGGTTTCATTTGTTGCTTGAACATGATTTTAAAAATCCTCCCTATGTCCTAATTCTTGCCATGGCCCCTAATGATGAGTTAACAACAAAAACAATCCCTTTGACAAAATTATCTTGTGTATGTTCATGTTTCTTGCTAATCAATTCTTCTCTTCTTATTTTCATGTAATGATGTGGAGGATGGCATGGAGAACGATTTGAAGACAAAGTGATGGCAACATAGTGGTGAGCATGAGAACAAAGCGCAAACTCTTGAAGAATAGTGGCAAATTTGAATCCAAGCATGCGTAGGACTTTGGGAACTTCGTGCTATAATCTTTAAGAATGAATTTCCTTAAATTGTATTATTGTAGAAACTTGATTCAACAATTTACTTGTACTTTAAACATTGAATGTAATTTGACCTCAAGTAACTTAATCTTGAAAGAGAAATGATGTATTGTATTGTAACACATTGAAACCTCTTGCATAATTTGAAACTTAATTTTTTTGAATGATGATGAAAAATTTTAAGATAAACCTTGAATGATTTGAATGGTGTAGAACTTGCAAATTCTAAATAGTTTTCTTAGAATCTAAGTTGGACTTGAAAAGGGTGAACTTTGAATGTCTCTTGAATTTGAATGAGATTTGATCCTTGAATGTGAAGTAATGAATTTTGATGAACCATGTTGACGTATGGATTTTGAACCACAAAAATGTATCTTAACAAACAAAATTGAATACATGTTCCACTTCAATAAACTCTAACTCAATTCCATCTTGTATCATTCCTTAACCTTGAACACTTTGGATTTTAAGAATAACAACGGATTTTCAATTTCATCAATCATAAATTCCCTTCCAATCTCAAATTAATGTTTTATCATAACACCAAGTAATATTTCCACCCTTATGAAAAATGACATCCTCAACATAAAAGCCTGATCTCAAAGAAATGGACATGGAATCATGATTTTCTTTAATATTATAATGAATTAAAATACCCATTGAGATATCTTGAGGTATAAAAAACCTTTAATTTGAGTGAGAAAATAACACAAGTATATTAGACCCTCCTTGTACAGATGAAGTCATTTCAAACCCCTAACAATAGAACCAATGCATGTGCGCGCAATATAAAAAAAGGGTAAATTTTGGGGTGCGACAACAAGTATATGAACAAGTATATATATGACAATGTGTGTGTGTGTGTCTGCATTCATAGGAGTTTATGAAGGAAATATATAAATAAGTGTATAAAACAAGAAAATAAAAGCTAGTATACTTGAATAAACACAAAGGAGTGTGAAAGAAATATATATATATATATATATATATATATATATATATATATATATATATATATACAAGTGTTTAAAACAAGAGGATAAGCTAGTATACTTGGATATATACAAGGAAGTGGGACTTACACTTTAAGGGAGGTCCATTGGAATAAGAGCAGTTTCAAAATCGTAGTTCCACAAAATATTTTTTCATGTTCTTGGAAATTTTGGAAAGCTTGGAACAAGATCTACAACTTTCATGTCGGAAGTTTTTCTTGAATCAAAATGGATCTTGGTGAAAAATGGCCACGAAAATGATGAAAAAGTGGTAAAAAACACTTGAAAATTTTTCTAAGTGTTTAGAAAAATCAAGTTTTGACTTTTTGTTGACTTTTTCACATTTTTTATTTTTGATGATCATGATGGATAATTTTAAATCCTTTGATGATTGAAAAAATTTGAATTTCAAACCTTTGACCAAAAAGTCAAAGTTTGATTGATCTGGACAGTTGACTTTTTGACAGATGATTCAAAATTTCTTTGATGATCAACCATAGCTTTGGAGATGTTCTGAATCAAGAAATTAGGTCATTCATTAAGCCATGATGCATATGTGAATGATGTGATTCAAAACCCTAATTTGGCTCAAGGAGCACACACACAAGCTAACTTGTTCTGAAATTTTTCAGTGATGCAATGATGCATATGTGAATGATATGAGATGGTATTTTAGGTCAAAAATTGGGGTATGATAGGTGTGACACATGATTTTCCTTTTACTAACACACTCATCACAAACATTTCCTTCTTTAGTGTTGAGCTATGGCATATCTCTAATGGCTCCTTTAGATATGACTTCCTTCATTATTTTCAAATAAAAATGTCCAAGTTTCTGGTGCCATAGCTTCACTTCATCCTCATTGGTTGTTGAAATATGGAAAATTAGGCAATTATTTGAGATTCCCAGAAATATTAGTTAAATTTGGACCTAATATCTTTCATTAGAACAACTTATTTCTCATCTTTGACTTGACATTATGATTTAGAGAAGTTAACTAATAAACCTTGGACACACAATTGACTAATGCTAATGATTAGCAGTCAATCCTTTGACAAACAACATATCTTCTAAACTGGGACAACCAACATACATCAGCTTTCCAACTCCTTTGATTTCACGATTAAACCCATCACCAAATCTTATAGAACATCACTACAAAAAAAAATTTGGCAGCGGGACATTCGAAGGGACATCGGATGGTCATAGAAAGCAACTTGTAGGAAGTATCCTAGCACATTCGAAGGGACTATCATCATTTTTCGTAGGCGACAATCGAGGGTCAAGATCATGTATTCGGAGGCGACATCGTGGGTCTTATGATCTTTGTATCGAAGGGACTATGATGATTTGTTTGTAGACAACGGTGCTAGAATACCTCTACGTTCGAGGGACATGACCATTTGAATTCGTAAGGCATCGAGAGAGAATTACCCTAAGGGGTGCATGTGTGAGAGAGTGTGTTGATTTCAGATATTTTATCTTGAAATTTGAGTGGGCTATGTCCAATTTTATCTTGCCATACACGCCTAGTTACTAGCAGCTTATAGGGTGCGGAAATTAAAATGCGGGAATGTAAAGTGCGGAAAGATAAATCCTACGCTATTACATGGCTTTGGGGCAGATACATAATTTAAAATGTGGAAATTAAAAACCCTAATTAAACTATTACATCCCATAAGCAATTACATAATTGGAAAAACAAGACAATGAAAGAAAACGTCCAAAACGGGATAACCTGTGAAAAGATGAGAAATCGGGAAATACGAGAAAATCGAATAAGAGGAAAATGTTAGTAAAAATAATAATTTTTGAATGAGAAAAAGTTTTCATGCAGGAAATAATATTAATATGCTAAAATAAATTTTTGGGATTTTTTGGAGTTAATTTAATAATTAAATTAATATTAAAAGTGATTTAAATGATAAATTATCAATTAAATTAAATATGCATGCAAAAATAATATTTTTAATTTTATAAATTAAATAAACATTTTCTGGAAATAATGCAAAAAGAAAAAATATTTTTGGGTGTTTTTTAATGCATGATAAAAATAATTGAAATTAAATTAAAATGCATGGAAAATATTAAAATAGAAAATATAGAAAATATGAAAAAAAATGTGTTAGTTTGTAAAGAAGCAAAAATAAGTGGTCCTTGTAGGAATCGAACCGGTGACCTTGCTTTCACAACCCCCACGCCTTGACCAACTGAGTTGGCTTGCACAACTGTTTGAAAACCGGAACGAATAGATTGTAAACGGGTGTCACTCCCTGGTTGCACCGATCTCGCGCCAAGCTTCATCTTCTTCGTTTTGAATTTTTGAAAATATTGCATCGACCTCAGTGCGACACTATAGTCCCTGCATTTTCCAAAATCTCATACACATAATATAAATTAGTTGTGAGTACATGAATCGATTGGAAATCACATTCTAAACACAATGGTGGTGGTCTTATGGTCCAATTTATCCGTTTTAAAGAAGCCCTAAATCGAGGCCGAAAACCCTAGCTATGGTGATTCGCGTTCTAAGCCATGGAAACTCAATCAAACCACCCATAAAGCTTGCAAACTTCGTTCTAATCACAAAAACAACAACAAAAGATGTTAAAAATGCATGAATAATAGAATTTGATTTTGGAAAAAGTGTGACAAACTGAAATCGTGTTCTTGCAATTCTTGATGTTTTTGGACAATGTAAGGGTCTGGATCGATTCAGGAGATGTCAAGGAATGTGTTTGCATGCTTGGAATCAATTGAATCGAGCTAAAACCCAGGCTGCTAGTGACTTGTAGTGCACAGTTTTTTTGAGCTAGGTTAGGGTTTCTCCAAGCAATTTTTCTGTTCTCATTCATGTGTTATGCCTTGTATATTTATATTGGATGGAATTGGAGCTGATTTGAGGAAGAAATAATCATCAATCAATGCAAACATAATTTGATTTTGTACAAAATCAAATCTTATCTTTTTTGATCAATTTCAATCAAATTCTTGTCATATCAAGACCAATTTCTAAATTTTCCAGCTTTCTTGGATTACTTGGATCTCAAGGAAAAGAGAAAAATCAATTTTGCAATTAATTTTGATTTTATACCTTATTTTTGAATTTAATTTGTATTTAAATGAATAAAATCCAAATTAAATAGAAAAATAAAATAAAAATTCGTCGCATTGGGCTTGGATGTTCCAAATTGTATAAGGAACAAGTTTGGATGAAGAAAAACTAGGCCCATTTGCAAAAAATTTGATTTTTACAAGTATCTCTCTTTGTGCACTTCTTCAAAATTGCCCAACTTGTGAATGGTGTATCTTGCTCAATGTTCCACATTTTTGAGTGTTCATGGACTTTTTGGAAAGCTCTAAGAGTACTCTAACCAACCTCTTTGGTTTCATCTCAATTGGAGTTTCCATGCTCAATATATCTTCAAAACAAAATGTTGACTTTTTGTTGACTTTGAAAAGGACCTGTAATGTTTTGATCCATACCTTCCAAATGAAGCATTTTTTGAACATTCTTGTGAGACATGAAGTTGTAGAGAATTGAATTTCCATCAAAACAAGAGGTGGTGGAAAAATTTCTGAGAAAGTATGAAGAAGTTATGCTCAGTCAAAGTTAGGTTGACTTTTCACTTAGAAACCCTAATTTAGAAAGTTTGACTTTTGAGCAAATCTTGAGTTTTCTTGATGAGTCATGATCAACCCTTGATCAAATGATGAATGTAACTTCAACATGAGGATGTTGATCAAAAATCATGAAGTTTAACTGTATGTTGACCACAGTTGACTTTTTGTCCAATACAACTGATTTTCAACCATCTGAGCAATTGTCTGAGGAAACTTGACTGTGAGGCTTGAAACTTGACATGGAGAATCTTTGAAGCATATGAGGAGGCATGATGAACATTGGAGATGTTGGAAGTCCATCTTGGTCTAAGAATCACCAAACCCTAATTTGGGTTGATTGTCTAGGAGAGGGTTTGTCTCATCAATCCTTGAGGAATCTTTGAGTATGGATGTATGAAATGTCTTGAGAAGATGGAGGGCAAATTTTGGGGTATGACAGCTTCCCCTGTTCAATCTTCTTGTACTGGAAGGGTTAGATTGGAATGCTCGCCTTTCGTGACCTGGAGGTAGAAGATGATTGAACACTCGAGTACACTTGAAAATTTGCACTCGCTGTTGGCTGATGATGCGGGAATGGGCTTACAGATGCCATTTGGAAAAGTTGGAGACTTCGATGGGGAATGAGTTGTACGCTAGACTCGAGATTGTTGATAGGGGAACTGACGGGGATGGGCTTAAGATGCCATCTGGGAAGATCAATGCTGGGGAGTGAGTCGTACGCTAGGCTCTGTAGACGTTTCTGGGAGTGGAAGGCGCAGGGAGATGGGTTTAAGATGCCATCCGGAGGGAGTCGTACGCCAGACTTCGTGCTCGCCTTTGAATGAAGTTATTGGTTTGTATTGGTTTTTAACCAAATATGCAGCATTCTAAAAGTGGAGAAATGTTGACAAGTAGTCGGAGATGGGCTTAAGATGCCATCCAAGGCAACTGAGTCGTACGCTAGACTCTGTAGTTGCTGTTGATAATAAGAGAGGGTCAGAATACATCTTCGTGTTGATTACTTTGAGGGGGTAGTAGCTGGTAACATGTGGATATCTTCCCTGTTGTGCATCGGGTATTGGTCCATTGTCTGTTATCAGAGGATAACTTGTGATCGCTCGGATAGGGTTTCCCGTCTGGCTTCGGGTATTAATCCTGGATCCGTTGTCGGAGGACAACGAGGGCGGTCGTTCGGATAGTTTTCCCGTCTGGATTCAGGTCTTAATCCTGGACCAGTTGTCGGAGGACAACCAGGGCGGTCTTTCAGATAGTTTTCCCGTCTGGATTCGGGTCTTAATCCTGGACCTGTTTGCGTCAGAAGTGATTTTCACCTGTTTTGGAGAAAACAAGAGAAACTTTGATAGAATATTGTTAGTCTTATGCAAGGAATGATGCATGACAATGTGTATGAATGACATATGCATATACGAGAAATGTATGATTGATAGATGTTGTGGTATTTCAAAACATATCCATCTTGAAGAAGATGCGGATGTTCTGCTTGAGGATTTCTGACTTCTGCTTGGGGACGGAACGGATGGAGACCCTGAGAAGAAAGAAAATTTTGATTCCTCCGGTGCACTATCTGACCAAGTCTTGGGCCTAGATATTGTTGAGGATGGTAGAGACTGAGAGATACGCTCTTGAGGATCTTGTGCATAGACCCTGCTGGGGAGCGCCTGGGAGGTACTCTGCTGGGGATCTTGCGTGTAAATCCTGCTGGAGAGTACTTGATAGCGGCTGGGAGACCGGGTTAGAAAGATCTGAAGCCCGTTGACATCTCTGGCTGAGAAATAGAAGGTGCGGGTTTCCTCCGATGCACTATCTGACCAAGTTTCAGGTCTGGATACTGCTGTTGGAGAAAAGAGGAATTGTTGAGAGATATCTCATTGGGGATGAATACCTCGGCCGGGGATGAAATGTTATTGCTTGGAAATTGACGCAACACCATTTAGTTGAGTGGAATCACTGCTCGGGGATTCTCCTCTACTCCGCTGTGGAAGGTTTGCTGTGAGCGACACCTTTGTGGGGATCATGTTCTGCGAGGAAATGTATTGGTGACTTTCGTCGTCATCTCAATTCCTGAAGCCTGTAGTAATTACTTTTGTTCGTTCACTTTTTGCATGTTTGTAAATAGATTTTTATTGTCAGATGCATATAATCATTCAAAGCAAACGTTGGACTTTATGCAAACGACAACAACAAAAACTTGTAAAGAGGAAGAACTTGTATTTATTCGAAATGTAGCGTATGGCCAAGTAGTTTGTATACAGGAGAAGTAAAAAGCTATGTGGAAACAATCTCGTTAAGTTCCAACTATGCTAGTACTCATATATTTCAACTATCTCATCTCCTTGCTGTCAGTAGAAAGTGAGTGAATTGATTTTCGCCATTTGAATCTTGAATGCTGATAGTAGTAGTCTCGAAGTAGATAGGTGATCTGGACGAGACATAGTTGTACGCTTAAATCCCTAACTTTTGCCTAGACCGCCCTTTCGGGTTTTCAGTCTACCGGGATACCCTTTTTTGCCCAAGCCGCCTTTTCAGGTTTTCGACTTGTCAGGTGTACATGTTTTGTATATATCCTTAACTTTTGTCCGAACCCTTTTAGTTCACCAGGATGCCCTTATTTTTGCCTAGGTCAGTCGACCTAGGGGATCTCGTTCATGCGTAGTATTTTTTGACTATGTCTGCGTTCACAGGGTGTGGGAAGTCTTCACCATCCATGGTGCTAAGTATCATAGCTCCGCCGGAAAATATTGTCTTGACTATAAATGGTCCCTCGTAAGTGGGAGTCCATTTTCCCCTGGGATCACCTTGTGGAAGAATGATGCGCTTGACTACTAGATCACCGACTTGGTAGACTCGGTGCTTGACCTTCTTGTTAAATGCTTTGATCATTCGCTTCTGATAGACCTGTCCATGGCAGATGGATGCGAGTCGTTTCTCATCAATCAAATTAATATGGTCAAGGCGAGTCTGGACCCAATCGTCTTCGCCTAACTCTGCGTCTTGGAGGACTCTGGTTGAGGGTATCTGAACCTTAATTGGTAGGACTGCCTCCATACCGTATACAAGAGAGAAAGGGGTTGCCCCTGTTGATGTCCGTACTGTAGTGCGATAACCATGAAGAGAAAATGGTAACATATTATGCCAATCCTTGTAAGTCACTATCATCTTCTGTATAATCTTCTTAATGTTCTTGTTAGCGGCTTCCACTGCGCCATTCATCTTAGGCCGATAAGGAGAAGAGTTGTGATGCTTGATCTTGAAATGCGTCCAGAGTTAGGTGATCATTTTATTATTGAGATTAGAGCCGTTATCTGTGATAATCCTCTCGGGAGTGCCATACCGACAGATAAGATTATGCTTGATGAAACGAGCCACAACATTCTTGGTAACAGATGCGAACGAGGCTGCTTCTACCCACTTGGTAAAGTAATCAATTGCCACAAGGATAAAACAATGTCCATTGGAAGCTGTGGGCTTAATTTCTCCGATCATGTCAATGCCCCACATTGCAAAAGGCCACAAAGCTGTAAGAACATTCAGAGATACTGGAGGTACATGCACTTTGTCTGCATAAATCTGGCATTTGTGACAAGATCGAGCATAGCGGTGACAGTCAGCTTCCATGGTGGACCAATAGTAACCCGTTCTCAAAATCTTCTTAGCCATGGTGTGTCCACTGGAGTGGGTACCAAATGCGCCTTCGTGTAACTCTTCCATAATACGTTCCGCTGTTTTCCGGTCTACACAGCGAAGCAAACACAAGTTGTGGTTGCGCTTGTATAAGATGCCGTTACTGAGGAAGAATTTGGATGCAAATCTTCTCATGAACTTCTTATTGTTGACAGATGCCCCTGCGGGATATTCCTGAGTCTCAAGATACCTCTTCACGTCGTAATACCATGGTTTCTCTTCTGTATCAAGTTCATAACAATATGCTGGTTCGTCAAACTTCTCAATGATGATCTGGGGAGCCTCGTTGTCCCATCTGACCTTGAACATAGATGACATAGTAGTCAATGCGTCTGCCAACTGATTCTCTTCTCGTGGAATGTGATCGAAAGTAATCTCTTGAGTAGGGATCAAACTTAGAACATGCTCGACGGAATGAGATTCGGATGCTTCGTATCCCTCGCCTTAATCGGTGATCACTAAAGTCGAGTCTCCATACACTTGCAAGACCTTGATTCTTAAGTCAATAGCGACTTTAATACCCATGATGCAAGCTTCAGTATTCAGCCATGTTGTTAGTGCAATCAAACATAATCTGGCGGTGAAAGGCGATGTCCGCGGGGATATGATGATGGCACCGATGCCATTGCCAAGCGTTTGAGGCTCCATCAAAGACCATAGTCCATCGGGATCCTTGTTCGTGTCCTTCGTCGGGCACGGTTCTTCTAATGTAACTAACAAAACATCTTCGCTGGAACTCGAACGCATAGACTAATAGTCATCTACTTGATGAGCCAAATGATCGCCACTATACTTCTTTTGATCGCTTTAGAAGTGTCCGGATGTCGATTCGATCGGATCGTTTGCCATCTTGCTATTTTTCGAGAGAGGTTTCTCAAATATGTATTTTATCGGATCCATCTTAGAAATCAAAGGTAGTGTGAGTCAACATATCTTCTTAGTCGTGAGTAGCCCAGCCAAGCGTTGCAAGTTTTCTCGATGAGTATCTTGTTTCACGATCGGTAAACTTTTGCTAAGGTAGTATATCGCATGATCTTTTCGACTGACTCGTCATGTTGCCCCAACACACACCCCAATGAGTTCTCTAACATTAAGTACATGATAAGAGGTCTTCCTTCGGCGGCATCGGGATGGGAGGATTCAGGGTACTCCTTGATTACATCAAAGCGATCGGCAATCGTCGTTCCATTCCGCTATTTGATCTTTCTTAAGTAACCTGAAGATTGGCTCACAAGTAGCAGTTAGATGTGCAATGAATCTGGCAATGTAGTTCAATCGGCCCAAGAAACCTCTGACTTCCTTCTCGATGCGGGGAGCTGGCATCTCTTGAATAGCCTTGACCTTGGCGGGGTCAACTTCAATACCTTTACCACTGACAACAAACCCTAGGAGCTTTCCGGATCTGACTCCAAAGGTGCACTTGTTGGGATTAAGTCTTACTCTGTACTTCTTCAATCTATCAAACAGTTTCTGCAAATGATCGAGATGTTCTTCTTCAGTCTGTGATCGAGCTATCATGTCGTCGACATAGACCTCTATCTCGTGATGAATCATGTCATGAAATAATGTCACCATAGCATGCTGATAAGTGGCGCCCGCGTTCTTCAGTCCGAACGGCATAACCTTGTAGCATAAAGTGCCCCACTGTATAACGAAAGTAGTCTTCTCCATGTCTTCGAGCCATTTTGATCTGATTGTAACCAGAGAAACCATCCATAAAGGAGAAAACCTTATGCTGAGCGGTGTTGTCAACCAGAACATCATTATGAGGTAGCGGAAAATCATCTTTCGGACTTGCTTTGTTCAGATCTCTGTAATCCACACACATTCGTACCTTGCCATCCTTCTTAGGTACGGGCACCACGTTAGCTACCCATTATGGATAAGAAGTAACAGCTAAGAAACTGGCGTTGAACTGCTTCATAACTTCTGCTTTGATTTTCTCTGACATCTCAGGACGCATACGACGAACCTTCTGCTTCACTGGGAGAAAACCTTCTTTTGATGTACCACAATATCAATGTCTAAACTGGCATGTCTTCATATGACCAAGCAAAACCTCAATATAGTCTCGTAGCATCGAATCAATCTCTCTTAACACTGTTCTCAAGACCGCTCCTATCTTGATCTCTTTTTCTTCGTCGATCAAATTCACAACCTCAATGGCTCTTCGTGTGGTGAATAACTCGTTCTTCTTCTGTGATCTAACAAGTTCTCCGGCACTTCACAATCTTCCTCACTTTCGTCTTGGCTTGGTAGATCGGATTATCGAAGTCATATTTAGCAATAGCATAGTCATATCAACGAGATTTGGAGTGATTCTGCGTTGTATCACGTGGATGTGTAAGAAACACATAGCTTTTGAAGGGTGATAAAGTAAAAGAAAACAAACAACAATTGAATGCAAAAGTCCAACGATTTTATTGAATGAAAATATGCAAATGACAGATAATAACCCTCACAAACGAACCATGATGCCCCGGGCAAGGCACTAGGCTTTAGAGTTTATTGTTCAAAACATGGAAAATACGAAAAGCAAAACAAAAACAAGAGCAATTACTCCTGACTAAAGGAGATTGGTATGACATCTTCAGTCTTCCAATTGCTGAGTCCATTGTCGGGAGTTGGGAAGATCCACTTGCTGATGTCGAAGTCGTTGTCGTCGTCTTCTATAGCATGGATTCCACTTTGGCTGATGCGGAAAGGAAGTTGGTCGGCACATTCGCGGCGCATCATCTTCTGACCCTTGATGGTGAAGCCTAAACCAGTCTTGTCAGATTTGAAAGGGAGATCGGGGAGTTGTCCCCAAATAGAACTACCTCCTCCTTCAACAGCAGCTTGAGCATCTTTCAACGAGGTCATCCTAGGTGGAACTTGTGTAACCAGAGGACAGAGTCAGGCATGACTCTGGGTATTGTTTCAAAAGCTTGACAGGGAGTCTCGTAGAATTCACCCTCCACCTCGAGGTATCGGAATGACTGCAGATGACTGACCATGTATTCCTCTTCACCGCATACTGTAACAACTTTCCCCTTCACCGGGTACTTCAGCTTCTGATGTAAGGTAGAGGTAACAGCGCCTGCCCCATGTATCCAAGGGTGTCCAAGTAAGCAAGAGTAGGCTGGACGGATATCCATGACAAAGAAAATGGAATCAAAAGTATGGGAACCGACTTTAACAGGAAGAGCGAGCTCTCCAAGCACTGTTCGTTTAGAACCATCAAAAGCTCTCACGATTATATCACTGGGTCTCAGAACCAACCCTTCGATATCAAGTCGGTCAAAAGCAGTCTTCGGAAGGATATTCAGAGCAGAACCGGTATCCACCAAAACATGAGACAATGTAATGCCCTTGCATTCAACAGAGATGTGCAAGGCTTTATTGTGTTTCTTTCCAGAGTCAAATCGACATCGAGAAGCCTAGGCCGTTGTTGGCAGCAGGCTAGCAATACAAACTTCAATCATAGTAGTGTCTTGCAGACGTGAGCATTCTTGAAAACTTCACCAAGGCGTTAGCATGAGCCTCGGAGCACAAGAGCAAAGCAAGCATGGAGATCTTGGACGGGGTTTGTCCTAACTGTTCCACAACATTGTAGTCACTCTTCTTGATAATCTTCAGAATTTCCTCCATTTCTCGTTTGGAGGTGTCTTCAGCAACTTCCTTTGGTACTTCTGGCTGAGTAGGATGAGTTATTGGCTCTTTCCCTCTAGCTTGGGGAATGGGTTGAATAACTGGAATGCGAGCTGGAGTCGCGGTGTCTTTTGGAGGAGATATATCTGGAGAGAATACTCTTCCGGTTCGGGTCACCTTACTTGATCCGGTGATGTTGTCAATGTCAGGAATGGTAGCTTCAACTGTAAGATCTTCAATGGTTAGAGGGTCTTGCTTGACGCCATGATAGTAAACATCAGCTCCATAATTCCAAGGAATAGCTTTGTCGCAGGAATATGGAACTGGTCTTGGAGAAGTGATAATGAGAGGTGCCACTC
The DNA here is from genome assembly GCA_021764765.1 of Vicia sativa. Lineage (NCBI taxonomy): Eukaryota > Viridiplantae > Streptophyta > Magnoliopsida > Fabales > Fabaceae > Vicia > Vicia sativa. The sequence goes on along the minus strand of CM038796.1, from coordinate 66,454,633 downwards.
TAGGCACAGGATCAGCAGCGGAAATCCTTATTGTGTTAACATCGGCATAGTCTTGGAAATCGTCACCCCATCCGGTTACCTTAACATCTTCAATAGGAATCTTGTAGCTCTCGTGCAGTGTACTTCACCATGTAATCAAACTTTCCACTTGGCTGCCCCAAGGTATCCCACGAGGCAGTGCACTTTATTCACATCTTGATCTTGATTTCTTAGACATGTCTTCACACGACTCTCCACAGTGGTTTCGAGAATAGTATTTCACGGTTGTCCATCATGCGAACACGTCTTCTCAACCAAGCACGACCATCAGTGCGGATGGGCACCAACGGAAATTCTCTGGGCATCTGGATTAACACCGCGGCAAATTCTTCTTAATCATCGAGGAATGGTCAAGTCATCTATGTTGAAGACGTAAGTATCCTCCCAACACATTGGAACTTTTGTCATGGTTAGGCATAGGCGTTGATCACATTCGAGTCTCAGCGGAGGGTCAAACTCAATCTGCTTAGCTTCAATCATATCTTGAATCTTGTTCTTGAGCCCAACATTGTCGATGTCGTGCCTGGGCTATTGGAATGGTAAGCACACTTAGCATTAGGATTGTATCTCGAGAGGAGGTGTTGATGTTTTGAGGAGGATCCTCAAGGTAATCTCTGCTTTCAACATGTGTTGCAAGGCTTGCGACAATGGCATGTTAATCTTAAAGCCTTCGTGGTGCATTACGCTCGCGTTATCTCGCTGAGGTTGTGCCGATGTAGGATTGGAGATCACAATGCCCCCACAGATTGAGCGCGGTCGGTCTTGGCTCGACTTTTCTGACCATACACAGCATTGGCTTCTTTCTTACCACCAAAAGGTCTCTTCGCAACATTTGAAGATGACTCTACATGAATCTCCCACTCTTGATACCGCTTCAATCGCTCTTTGTCAATATCAACTCGGTGAATCCGGCTGAAGAGTTTCCAATCAAATGATTAAAGAATGGGCCTATCAGTGTTCCCATAAACATATCAACCAACTCCCTATTGGACAAGGGTGGCTGAACTCTGCCTGCTAGGTCTCTCCATTTCTGAGCATACTCCTTGAACTTCTCATCACGACCCATAGACATGCTCTGTAGTTGCATGCGAGTGGGTGTCAATTCACATTGTACTCATCATGCGTAAAAGCATCTGCTAAGTCACTCCAAGTATGGATACGGTCATTCTCTAGCTGATAATACCACTCCAACTGAGTTGCGGACAAACTCTCTTGAAAATAGTGCATCCACAACTTTCTATCATCGGTGTGGGGTTGATCTTTGAACATAGGACTTCAAATGCAGCTTCGGACAAGACATGCCATCATACTTGGCAAAAGTTGGAACTTTGAACTTGGGGGGAATCACCACACCAGGAACAAGATTCAGATCATCAAAATTCAGCCTTGTCATCTTCAAGTTTTCCACAGCATTCAGACGGTCTTCAAGTTGTTTGTATTTGTCATCTTCATCAGAGTACTGGCTATAGTCAGAGCGATCCTCTCCCTCTTTCTTAGGCTCACGCTGGTCATCTTCATTACCCTTGACACTCCCCTCATCCTTGACACTTCCTTCTGAGAGCTCTATCCGGCTAACCACTTTAGGACCACCTTTGTAGCGTCTGCACATGTTGAGGAGACCAATAACCTTCTTCTTTCTGTTGATGAGTTTCTTCAGATCTTCTTGGCCTTGGACCAAACTGGTGAACATCTCTGCCGAGAATTCGAGCACGAGATCTTTGACAGACTGTTCAAGAGCCATTTCTGCTAAAATAAATAGCGAGAGAATGAGAAAACCAATCTTCAATGTACCTGTTGTGAGATGTTATGCTATGATATGCAATGTTTATGCAAATGCAATGCAATGTTTTCAAGGACCTTAGAGATTTAAATTTGTTAAACAAGCACGAACAAACATTTATTAGTTCTCTTTTTATTCTTTTTCTTCTTTTTAAGTACAAAAGATAGTTCAAAACAATAAAAGAAAACATAAAAATCCTAAAGCTCTAAGTCTCCCAAGGGCGCTTCCTCTTGGTGCCGAGGTAGGCGTTGATGTCCCATTTGAGGTAAGGTTCCCAAGGAATAGAGTTTTGGTGCCCCAAAGTCTTGGTATCAGTCTTCTTTACCATGCCCCAAGCGTGTATGAACCTTCGTCGGTAATTCTGGAGATCGTGATTGTAGTCGAACACAATGTCTTGGAGAAGCATATCATGCGGACCATCTCTTCGAGCAAAACCAAACTGACGTAGGGCTAAAGAAGGGTTGTAAGTAATACCTCCCCTTATACCAAGTAGTGGTACATTAGGGAATTCTCCACAACGCTCAATGAAGGTGAAATCCTTTTGAGAGAAAAGACTCCAACGGATGTCGGAATGAGAGAGTGACATTAACCTTTGAGACCACTTCAACCTTTGTTCATTTTTCAAAACTGATGGAGGAAGGTGCGAAATAAACCACCTGGAAAGTAACGGTATACAACACATGAGAGTTCCTTGTCTCTTAGTAGTACGAGTGTGGAGAGAATGTAGAACATCTCCAAGTAAGGTAGGCACTGGATTGCGGGTAAGAAACAACTTGATGGAGTTGACATCTATGAATTGATCCGAGTTAGGGAATAGAACCAAACCATAGATTAGCAAGGCCACAATGTCTTCGAATGCATGGAAACTCATAACTTTGAGGAATTCTCGGGCTTTCTTAATCAGGAACTTGGAAAGTAAACCCTTAACTCCGCTTCTGGTTTCCCAATTGGCTTCAATGTCTGAGCGCTTAAGATGTAAGGCTGACGCAATGTCTTCGTACCTAGGAATCTTTTCTAAACCATTGAATGGCATTTGGTCAAGAATAGGTATCCCAAGTAGCTTAGAGAACTCTTCCAAGGTAGGAACCAACTGATAATCTGGGAATGTAAAGCAATGGTGTTTCGGATCGAAGAACTGGAATAGGACATGCATCATATCTTCTTCAAAACCGGAGATAACCAAGTCAAGTAGATAACCATGTCTTTTGATGAACTGAGCATGGTCGGGAATTTCTGAAACCAATTCTTTGAGCTGAGAAGGGATACCCATGAAGTTGATTCGGATAGTCTTTCTAGAAGCCATAATCCCTACAAAACAGAGCAAAGATAAATCCCTAGGTCCTTGAAATAGTTAGAAATGATATGCAATGCGATGATGTCATGATGTCATGTTTAGCACACACAAACAATTCACACAATGAGCCTAGGTTTAAGGCTTGCAAGAGGTATAGGTGATTACCCCACCAAAAGTTTGAGTTGGTTCATCCTGTCCTATAATAGTAACCGGGTTCTAGGAATCTCACATCATTGATCTTTCTCGTAGGCGTTTATTTCAATACGACTACCAAGTGGTCGACCAAAAATATCCCAAAAGTCTGACCTCAATGAGCGTAGCATCGAGTATCAGCCAACATTAGTATGCACCAAAGCCGACCATCTCACTACCTTCTAATGGCTAAGATGGGTCAATTAAGGTTCTAAAAGTTTAGTTAGTGCTTGATGACACCACGCAGAAGCCAAATACTATCCTCAACTTGAAAATGAAGAGTATCAGGACATCCAAAGTGTCACACTAACGTAGCCATCATGTTGATTGTTTCGATATACGTCTAACGGTCGCGATGATTTATTGCTACTTACCTAAAAGGAAACCCGAATCCGGGTGTAGGATCCCCCACAAATATAATACTCAAGCAACCCTTAAAGATAAAGCAAGCAAATCAAACAGAAAACAGTAAAGATGATCTAATAATCCCTAAGGTATTCTCTCTTTAGGGTGTCTCCCCGGCAGAGTCGCCAGTTCTGTAATACGGTGAACTGACTTTATAGGTTTTTGTATCGCAAATGTGCGGATAGCAAGAGTCACCACCGACTTTTCTTTTATCCAATTAAGGCAAGGTAAAAAGTACAGAAAAAGACCTTCGTTAGATTCTGAGTAAGGGAGAAGGTTATGAAAAGGGAAGGTATTAGCACCCTTTTCCATCTGTAGTTATCTACGGGATCTTAGTTGCTCTTAGATCACTTTAAAATTGTGCTTTTTGTGTGTTTGACAAAAATGTTTTGAAAAGGAATTTCTCTTTGACTTTGTAATGATTCATGTAGGAATTTATACAAAGTGTTCGGAAATGTTTTGTTTTGAAAAGAGTTTGATCTTTGACAAAAAGTGTGAGGTGTGAGAATTATTTTGATAGACCAAGCAACTAAAAGTCTTATTACCTACTCAGAATTGGTCATTTTCGTGTTATTTTACGTTCCTTTAGAATAGTGTTATCCATACCATTAGTTGGTAGGTAACTCCATTCGTTGGATGTAAGCGGGACATTCGAATGGACATCGGATGGTCATAGAAAGCAACTTGTAGGAAGTATCCTAGCACATTCGAAGGGACTATCATCATTTTTCGTAGGCGACAATCGAGGGTCAAGATCATGTATTCGGAGGCGACATCGTGGGTCTTATGATCTTTGTATCGAAGGGACTATGATGATTTGTTTGTAGGCAACGGTGCTAGAATACCTCTACGTTCGAGGGACATGACCATTTGAATTCGTAAGGCATCGAGAGAGAATTACCCTAAGGGGTGCATGTGTGAGAGAGTGTGTTGATTTCAGATATTTTATCTTGAAATTAGAGTGGGCTATGTCCAATTTTATCTTTCCATACACGCCTAGTTACTAGCAGCTTATAGGGTGCGGAAATTAAAATGCGGGAATGTAAAGTGCGGAAAGATAAATCCTACGCTATTACATGGCTTTGGGGCAGATACATAATTTAAAATGCGGAAAGTAAAAACCCTAATTAAACTATTACATCCTATAAGCAATTACATAATTGGAAAAACAAGACAATGAAAGAAAACGTCCGAAACGGGATAACCTGTGAAAAGATGAGAAATCGGGAAATACGAGAAAATCGAATAAGAGGAAAATGTTGTAAAAATAATAATTTTTGAATGAGAAAAAGTTTTCGTGCAGGAAATAATATTAATATGCTAAAATAAATTTTTGGGATTTTTTGGAGTTAATTTAATAATTAAATTAATATTAAAAGTGATTTAAATGATAAATTATCAATTAAATTAAATATGCATGCAAAAATAATAATTTTAATTTTATAAATTAAATAAACATATTCTGGAAATAATGCAAAAAGAAAAAATATTTTTTGGTGTTTTTTAATGCATGATAAAAATAATTGAAATTAAATTAAAATGCATGGAAAATATTAAAATAGAAAATATAGAAAATATGAAAAAAAAATGTGTTAGTTTGTAAAGAAGCAAAAATAAGTGGTCCTTGTAGGAATCGAACCGGTGACCTTGCTTTCACAACCCCCACGCCTTGACCAACTGAGTTGGCTTGCACAACTGTTTGAAAACCGGAACGAATAGATTGTAAACGGGTGTCACTCCCTGGTTGCACCGATCTCGCGCCAAGCTTCATCTTCTTCGTTTTGAATTTTTGAAAATATTGCATCGACCTCAGTGCGACACTATAGTCCCTGCATTTTCCAAAATCTCATACACATAATATAAATTAGTTGTGAGTACATGAATCAATTGGAAATCACATTCTAAACACAATGGTGGTGGTCTTATGGTCCAATTTATCCGTTTTAAAGAAGCCCTAAATCGAGGCCGAAAACCCTAGCTATGGTGATTCGCGTTCTAAGCCATGGAAACTCAATCAAACCACCCATAAAGCTTGCAAACTTCGTTCTAATCACAAAAACAACAACAAAAGATGTTAAAAATGCATGAATAATAGAATTTGATTTTGGAAAAAGTGTGACAAACTGAAATCGTGTTCTTGCAATTCTTGATGTTTTTGGACAATGTAAGGGTCTGGATCGATTCAGGAGATGTCAAGGAATGTGTTTGCATGCTTGGAATCAATTGAATCGAGCTAAAACCCAGGCTGCTAGTGACTTGTAGTGCACAGTTTTTTTGAGCTAGGTTAGGGTTTCTCCAAGCAATTTTTCTGTTCTCATTCATGTGTTATGCCTTGTATATTTATATTGGATGGAATTGGAGCTGATTTGAGGAAGAAATAATCATCAATCAATGCAAACATAATTTGATTTTGTACAAAATCAAATCTTATCTTTTTTGATCAATTTCAATCAAATTCTTACCATATCAAGACCAATTTCGAAATTTGCCAGCTTTCTTGGATTACTTGGATCTCAAGGAAAAGAGAAAAATCAATTTTGCAATTAATTTTGATTTTATACCTTATTTTTGAATTTAATTTGTATTTAAATGAATAAAATCCAAATTAAATAGAAAAATAAAATAAAAATTCGTCGCATTGGGCTTGGATGTTCCAAATTGTATAAGGAACAAGTTTGGATGAAGAAAAACTAGGCCCATTTGCAAAAAATTTGATTTTTACAAGTATCTCTCTTTGTGCACTTCTTCAAAATTGCCCAACTTGTGAATGGTGTATCTTGCTTAATTTTCCACATTTTTTAGTGTTCTTGGTCTTTTTGGAAAGCTCTAAGAGTCCTCTAACAAACCTCTTTGGTTTCATCTCAATTGGAGTTTCCATGCTCAATATATCTTCAAAACAAAATGTTGACTTTTTGTTGACGTTGAAAAGGAGCTGTAATGTTTTGATCCATACCTTCCAAATGAAGCATTTTTTGGAACATTCTTGTGAGACATGAAGTTGTAGAGAATTGAATTTCCTTCAAAACAAGAGGTGGTGGAAAAATTTCTGAGAAAGTATGAAGAAGTTATGCTCAGTCAAAGTTAGGTTGACTCTTCACTTAGAAACCCTAATTTAGAAAGTTTGACTTTAGAGCAAATCTTGAGTTTTCTTGATGAATCATGATCAACCCTTGATCAAATGATGAATGTAACTTCAAAATGAGGATGTTGACCAAAAATCTTGAAGTTTGACTGTATGTTGACCACAGTTGACTTTTTGTCCAATACAACTGATTTTCAACCATCTGAGCAATTGTCTGAGGAAACTTGACTTGTGAGGCTTGAAACTTGACATGGAGAATCTTTGAAGCATATGAGGAGGCATGATGAACATTGGAGATGTTGGAATTCCATCTTGGTCTGAGAATCACCAAACCCTAATTTGGGTTGATTGTCTAGGAGAGGGTTTGTCTGATCAATCCTTGAGGAATCTTTGAGTATGGATGTATGAAATGTCTTGAGAAGATGGAGGGCAAATTTTGGGGTATGACACCTGTGTTTCCCTGCGTTCATCTTCTTCTCTCGTACCTGATACCTACGTTCTTTCTGCATTTCAAGCCGTTCCACCGTTGTCTCGTCCTCTACCTCTCACAGTCGTCACGTCCTCAGCCTCTCACGGCCGGAAACTTCCTGTTTCCCTGTTGGCTTCTCTCTGTAGAAGAACTTTGTTTCACTGTTTGTGTCCATTCTCTGCTCGCCTTCCCACTGCTCCAGATTATTCAAGGTACTTTCATTTTTGTTTTTATTGTTTAAGTTGAAGTTTGATTATAGTTATTGTTTCTGTTCATGTGTGTTGCTACCGGATTTTGTAACTTAGCAAATATGGTACCTATCAATTGTGAAGAAAGAATAGTCATTGATTTTGTTCCATTTGTGAAGTTTGATTATAGTTATTGTTTTTGTTCATGTGTGAAGCCTGATTATAGTTATGCTTTGCAGTTCAAATTCTAGATTACGTGTAGTCCATGGCATCCACTAGGAAATCTGCAAACATAAAAATAAAAAGTCGTAAGTAATAAAGACGAAGACTAGTAGTATTAATTTATATAATGTTGACAGAAGAGAGAATTAGAAACTAACCTGCATCTTCTTTGGTGAAACATAAGGGAGGTGTAATTCTGAATACATTTCCATAATAGCCACCTTTCCAACCAGCACTCCTAAATCTGTTGTAATAGTAGAAAAGCTTATTAGTGACACAGAAAACAGATAAAAATATGGCTAGATTGTTACGAATGTTGCAGGAATTCCACAGAACAACTTAGCTTATCGGGATTGAGATTTGAGACTTTACCTTTCAGTTGTTCCATCACATGTAGGGTTTCTTCTTTTGTTGGTATCTTCAGTTCACGGTCGGTGACAAGTTCAACTCCAAGCATGAATCCCTTTCCTCTCACATCGCCAATAACTATAGTAGAAAATTAAAATATTGATTCGAAACACATACAAATTCTGATTCTTGTGAAACCTTAATGTTTCTCAGTTATAGTCTTTTTTCACTATCATGTAACTCTAGAATGAATTCGTGGATGCTTTTTTTTGTGCATAATCTTAGATGGGGGAAGTATATAGGATGAAACCTTACTTTCATATTTGTTCTTGAGTACATTAAGCCTCTTTTTCAAATGGGATCCCACTATAAATGCATTTTCTTGATGCTTTTCCTTTTCTATTACTTTTAAAATAGCCAATCATGCTGCTGTACAAACAGGGTTTCCACCATTTTAGATTTAATTATGTAGTTTTACTAACCTATTTTTTTAATAGAACTTTAATGCGCGTTACTAAGTTTGTTCATGGTTGCCCGGATTTTGTTACGTTTGATTTATAGCTTGTATTGAATTTGGTTTATCATGTTAGTTTTTCACTTACATTCATTCATGTATATTCATCCTATTTTTTATAATAGAAGTTTTCTTTTCTTTGAATTAGCAGCGTTTCCCGGCCTAGTTCGACGTACGACGCTCATTCTCCATGTTTCTTTGAGTTCGATAAATCCGAGGTAAATTTCTTCCTCAAATTATCGGTATTGTGATGAATTTTTCTTAAATTGCCTTTTTTATGTTGCGTTTTCTTGATATGGATCCATTCTGTGTATACTTTGCGTTTTGACAGAAACGCAGTATACTATTTTGTGCACTAATTAGTTGATATGGATAAGACATGGATGTATCCAATTGATTGTCGAAAGACTACGAGAATGGGGTTTCGGAGTTTGTTAAGTTTGTTGTTGTGCACGCCAAAGACCCCAGCCGAATGACATGTCCTTGTTTGTATTGTTGTTATGGGAACCGGGTTGACGCAGTTCAGTTGGCATCACATTTAATACAGTATGGAATTTATAGAAGTTATACATGTTGGAATATGCATGGTGAGAAAAGTAACGAGAATGTTGAATCGGGGGATAAGAGGACCTATGCTTGAAACGACAATTGCACAGATACATACGATTATGATCGAGTCGAAGAGATTGCAGAAGCGCTTGAAGAAGATCTTAATGATTGTCCCAAATGTTCGAGAGGTTGGTAAGTGATGTAGAGAAACCGTTGTATAATGGTTGTACAAAATTCACAAGATTATCTGCGGTCCTAAAGTTGTACAACTTAAAGGCCGACAATGGATGGTCGAATAAAAGTTTCACAGAGTTATTAGCCCTTATGAAAGATATGCTACCAGAGGATAATGTTCTTCCCAATCGAACGTATGAGGCCAAAAAGATGTTGTACTCTATTGGCATGAGCTATGATAAGATACATGAATGTCCAAAAGATTGCGTTTTGTTTCGAAACGAGTATGCATCGTTAAATAAGTGTCCTAAATGTGGTGCCCCTCGATGTAAGAAAAAGTTGTCTCCGACAAAATTCTTATTGTATTTTCCTATAATCCCGAGATTTAGATAGATGTATCGTAGTGAAACCGATTCAAGACACTTGACTTGGCATTCAGATGAAACAATTATTGATGGAAAATTTCGACATCCGACAAATTCTCCACAGTGGATGAAAATTGATAATGATTATCCTGAATTTGGAAAAGAAGCAAGAAACATTCGCTTGGCATTGTCTACTAATGGAATGAACCCACACGGTATTCAAAGTATCTCGCATAGCACATGGCCTGTGATTCTTATGATTTATAACCTACCTCCGTGGCTATGTATGAAACGTAAGTACATGATGTTATATGTTAATTTCTGGGACTAAACAACCAGGAAATGACATAGACGTATACTTGGAACCATTAATCGAAGATTTGAAGATTTTGTGGGAGAACGGCGTGGAGGTTATGATGGTTATAGGAAATAAAGTTTCAACTTGAGGCAATGTTGTTTGGAACAATTAACGATTTTCCAGCATACGGAAACCTATCCGGGTATAGCATTAAAGGTGAAAAAGCGTGTCCTGTCTGTGAAGATGGAACCGATACGATGCGATTGAAACTTTGTCAGAAGAATGTCTTTCTCGGTCATCGTAGATTCCTAACTTCTAAACATTAGTGTCGTGGATGGAGAAAAGCGTTCAATGGAGATACCGAACAACGTAGAGGTCCGCCTAGATTGACAGGTGATCAAATTTTTGAAAAGGTGAAAGATGTGAGTATTCAGTTTGGCAAGCCTTTTGTACATAAAGTTGTCACAGGTGGGTGGAAGAAGAGGTCGATTTTTTTTGAATTGCCATATTGGAAATCTTTGTACGTAAGATATTTTCTTGATGTGATACATATTGAAAAAAATGAATTTCACAGTGTTATTGGTACGTTACTCAATATAAAAGGGAAGTCTAAAGATGGCCTTAAAGCAAGGGAGGACATATCATTTCATTTTTTTTCATTATAGTATATATAATTATAGCCTATATCATTCAATAAAATTTAAATATATGTCATTTCATTTTTTTTTCTTTATAGTATATATGATTATGGATTTTTATATATGTCATTTTATTTTATTTTATTTTTCTTTATTACATGCCAAATGGCTAGTAATCAAGATACTTCAGAAAATGTTCCACAAGATACTTCAGAAAAGGATATCACACGAGGCATAACTATTATGCAGGGAATCATCCGTGATAGAGATAAAGGAGTTACATATAATTTAGATTGGAATAATGAGGACCAACTAATTGGGTCTAATTCTGCAATGCTGACAAGCTACATTGGTACGCTTGTTCGTATGCACATTCTGATCACCACTCCTAGATGGAAAAAAGGAGAGTTGGACGAGGCTAAAGAAAAAATTTAGACTGAGATAAAGGTATCATATATGGTTGTTGTTATTTGCTTTATATTGACGATAATGTGTTTAAATTACATATACTAACACCCTCTATGCATATGTTTTTTTTGTAGAGGTCCTTTAACATTGTAGATGCCCGCAAAAAGTATATAATGGGCTTGGCCGGAAAAAGACACAGAGGGTGGAGAACTTTTTTAACAAATAAGTATCTTAAAGATGAGGAAGGAAATTTTTTTGAAGAGGATCCTGAACGTCCAAAGAAATATGAGAGCTTCATTACACCCGAAGAATGGGTTGCTTTTGTAGGCCAAAGAAGAGACGAGAATTTCAAGAAAGTCAGTGCCGTAAATCGCGAGAGAGCGTCAAAACCCGCATACCCATATAAAAAAGGGCATTTGGGATATGCACGCTTACAGGAAAAAATTGTAAGTAAATATCAATTCTACGATCTTATTAATTCTCTCAATGTGTTATAATTGATGATTTTATTATTTGTAACAATGCGTAGTTGGAAGAGACGCAAAGTGACGAAACATCACTACCCGCACATGTGTTGTGGAAGGAAGCTCGTATTGGCAAAGATCGAGTTGTTAATCCCGATCTGCAACATGTTTATGATGAGTGTGTAAGTATAACATTGTGTCTTTAATTAAATTATATTAAATGTTTATTAATATATAGTTAACATTGTGTCAATGTTATGCACTCGTACATCCGGTAACCCGATCAATATATTATTTAATTGGTTGAACATTTTTTTAAACATTTAATTGAAATAGTCTAATATTAATTATATTTTTATTTAAGGATGTTATTTGACAAATTGATGTGCGGGAATCAATTGTCAAATAGATTCCATTTCATGTCTTCCTCCCGTGTCAGCGGAGCGACAATTGCTAGGGAACCGGAGTCAGTAAGAGAGCACTTGGTCGATAGATTCATGGCAACTGGCAGTATAGAAAGCTTGTATCTTTTGGCATATAATTCAGGGTTAGATTTTCATTCTAAGTTCATTTTAATATTTGTATTTTTTACATTAAAATTTTCATCTAAATTGTTGCTTTAATTTATAAATGTCACTGGTTGTTGCTTGCTATCGATCCCATAAAAGAAGTGGTCTATTATCTAAATCTGGTTGACGGTGATTGGATAAATTATCTGGATATGAAGCTAATGATTGATATGTAAGTGACATTATTCTAAATATTCGTTTGTGTTTATATATTTAACTATTTCTATGTCATTGTTCTAAATAAATATTTTAATTTTGTTAGTTCAATACAAGTATTCTGATGTAAAGGGAAGCACGGGTACCACGGTCTAAATCAAACAACATTAATTGGATCAAAGTATAGGTATATTAATTTCCACAATTTTGCTTATAATATTTATGCTACTTGATAAAACAATACATCTATATATTCTTATTTGTTTTTCTATGTAGTGTCCTTAACAACAAAACGGCATAGATTGTGGATACTTCGTTTTGAAGTTTATCAAAGAAATCATTCAAATTAATGAAATAGAGATTCCAATCACGGTATGGATTTATAACTTATTATGGATTTATACTTTGTTTTATTATTTACCTGATATTTCATACAATTTATTACTTTTAACTAAATCATGAATCTTTTTTGTTTTGTTATGTAGTATTTTGATGAATACAAGTGTGCATATTACACGAAACTTCAATTGGAAGAACTCAAAGAGGAGTTGTGTCAATATTTTATTGAGCAAAGAATCTTATAAGGTATGAATACATTATTGTGTGAAAATGGTTATGAATACATTGTTTTGTGTATACAATACTGACCGTGTATGTTCATATCTTGCAGGATCAGGACCTTGAATATATATGTACATTAGGACTGATTTACTTAGTGTTATATAGCTGATTTTGTTAGGGTTGATTTTGGTACATTTAAAAATATGTTAATTGAATTGCAATTGTGTATATATTTTTTGGATATGAATGGTATATAATGGTATTTGTATATAATATTTAAATTTGGTATTTGGATAACAATGGTATATAATGGTATTTGTATATAAGATTGTAAATTACTGGTTTATGAATTACAGGTTTATGAAATAATGCTGCAAAAAATGCAGGTTTAAAAATTATTTAAATTTTTTATTTTTCGGTAGAAAACCTATGAAAGCTCTTTTAACCAAAAAGCGTTGTCATAGGCCACCTATGAGAGCGCTTTTTGAGTAAGCACTGCCATAGGCCACCTATGAAAACGCTTTTAAAATCGCTTTCGTAGGCCTACCTATGAAAGAGCTTTTCATCAAAAAGTGCTTTCATAGGTGGCCTAACGCAGCGCTTTTTTCTGGAAAAACGCTTTCTTAGGCCTACTTTAGAATGCCTTTAATGCATTCTGTAGGCACCTATGAAAGCGTTTTTCCAGAGAAAAAAAAAGCGTTGCCTTAGGCCTACCTATGAAAGCGTTTTTCGGTGAAAAACACTTTCATAGGTAGGCCTACGAAAGTGCTTTTTTCTAAACAAAAAGCGCTGCTAAAACCTATAGCAGTGTCACCTACGAAAGCGCTTTTAAAGCCCAAAAAAAGCGCTTTCGTAGGTCATTTTTGGCATAGTGCATGTGGGATGAGGCTTGATATTCACGAACATCTTCTCGACCCCTGTCATATGTCTAGAGCAACCACTGTCAAATCATCAATCTTCATTAGTTGAGTCTCTCAAGGAAGTATGAGATATAAGGTTAATATCCCTATTTTCAACACTTCTCTTTCAACACTAAATAGTTCAGAGTCTACTAACTTGGGACACTTAATGACATATTCTTCATAGTCTATCCCAATATCTTCCAGCATGTCAAACTCTGCAAATCTTTTTAGTATTTGTCTGATTCTTTATGGTATACGAGCTTGTTCAAAATGTTATTCAAATTATTGAACAATGTCAGATGTTGGACTACTTTCTGAAGTTCCACCTTCAGAAGCATAACCATCGTCAGAGGTTGGATTAACACCATAGTTTGGATCATCATCAGATTCTGGATCATTTTTAGATTCCCTTTTAGTGCTCCTTTAGAATCAAACTTAACTTCAACTTCAAAGTCATCTTTTGAATATGAATCATCTCCAAAGGCAGGATTCCTTTCATATTCAGAAGTATCTTTAGATGTTAAGTTAGGTGTTAACAATACACTAGAGTTGGAGTGAGACGTTTTCTATTCCCATGTTTTTGCTTCCTTCACTATGATGTCTTTGCCAACTTCAACCTTGTTAGTGACTGGACAATAAAAGCTTATAAGCAATTGTATTATGGTACCTTATCAGTAACATTACTCTGCTTCTATCATCCAACTTCTTTCTAGTAGCATCTAGAACATATTTGTAATTAAGAGTCTTAACTAAGAACACAAACATAACAATACCTAGCCAAGACTATTGTCTAACAACACAACTTGGAGTTTCTTACAAGATTCCTCTAAGAATAATACTCACTCTTTCTTCACAGCTTTGAAGAGAACAATAAAATAGACTTATAACTCTATAACAAACAGTCCAACTCACATGTCGAGTGAATCACAAACTCAGCCCTAATGTTTACATTTTTCCTATTCTCGACTGGTACCTTTCTTAGGTTACAATGCTTCTATTTATGACCTATATCCCAAATGGATTTATGCCTTTAAATTACATCTTACTGGTTGTTACAACTTAGTAGAAACTTATTCTACAAAAGAGGTCTTCAAGCAAATCTTTCACAATTTGTCTCCATAATTAAAAATAAGTCAATATTCTTCTTGAGTCTTCTTGACCTATAAAACAATGCCATATAATACAACATAATATCCCCAGAACATTCAGAATCTGTTAAATCATAAATGAATCTAACTGTCCAGTTCATCTTAGGTGTGATGTCGAATAAAACTGTATAGGACATCTTATTCGACATGTTGCTCTAGTTGAGGAAACACTTCAACTTAACATGTCTCAACATAAAATATGACTTCTTGCTTCACCGGTTCTTCATATAAAGTAATCACATCCTATTAAACATATTGCTTCTATATTTGTTTTACTAAAATTAATGTCAATCCTAAAATTATAGAACTTTAAAATCTCCCCCTTTAGCAAATTTTGGCTAAAATAAATAATAAAAAACTAAACAATACAATTTAGCAGCAACTATAAATAAGCAACTTAGTCTTCATAAGCTACTGAGCACAACAACCTGGAGTCAATCTTCATTCAGTCTTGATTAATGTCAAAACATCTAGTTCGACATCTTCTTCACAGTAGCTCCAAATACTCCTTTGTATTCATAATCAGCTGAACCAATCCATTGCGGATAATTCAGCCTCAGAACATTTGATGTACACGAGGATTAATATTGTTGAGACTCTCCCTCAACCCAGAAATATTCCTCACAGGGCCCAGAATACCTTTAATTCGGGTAACTCAGAACACAAGTCACAATTGTGTTCTTAACTCAGATCATAAGTCACAAATATCAAGACCAGGAAACTTAGAACATGACATTCTCTTTGACATCCTTGTGAAACTGGTTCAAATACAAAGTTCATACTTAGTAGTTGAACAATACTCCTCTCTCCCTTTTTGGCCAAAAATTGACAAACAAATTCCTCGCATGACCAGATCCAAGATGTACTCATCCACACCCGGACATAGGCCATAAGACTAGAGAAAAAGTAAATACCACAAGATGAAAGAGGTGAAGAAATGGCCTCTTTAAATAGCTAAGCAGTTCTCTTAGGAAATAACAGCCCTAGTTAATGAGAATGTTATTTGAGGGAGATCGCCAAATAGAAATGCACCGTCCAAGATAAATTCTAACTATTTCCATAATTCCAATAAATGAACATGCAGAAACACAAATCACATTTTACACATCCTCCTGGAAGCACCGTCCATAATACTTCCTTGTTTGGCTCAAGGAGAAAAGAATGTCCTGAAAAATGTTCTGAATTCTAATCAAACATTGTCTACTTTCTTATGATCAACACTTCTTCAACTATCAGTCAAAGATGCTTCACAAAATTTATCCACATAAGGTCTGAAGATTGAACACATAGCCTTCCACTGAACTCTAAGTGTACTCCTTCCACATAGGCTTAACAACACACTCCAAGACAAGTGGGACACATCCCATCAATAAGAACCCTCATAGAGTTCTTCCAAAATAAATTTGCAGAGAAGACTAAATTCTCCCAGACACAAACAAAAATACTCTTCAGACTTCTCCTAAGGAGCATGTGTGCACATGATTCAAACAACTAGATTTACAATGGCTAGAACTAGCTTGTTGTATTCCAAAATTTTCCTCCCATTTTTGAGATCAAGATACATCTCCATGCTCAAGAACTACTCAAGGATTGGTCAGACGACCCTCTCCTAAGCAATCAATCCACAACTAGGGTTTTGTCTCTCTCAAGGAAAAATTAAAGGCTCAAATGAATGTCATGCCTCCTCATATACTTCAAAGTATCCCCATGTCAAGTTTCAAGCCTTATAGCCCAAGTTTTCTCAGTCAATTGCTCAGAGGTTTGAAAATCTGTATTGGACAAAAAGTCACCTGTGGTCAACATATAGTCAAACTCCAACATTTTTGCTCAACATCAAGATTTTGAGGTCACATTCATCATTTGATCAAGGGTTGATCATGATTCATCAAGGAAACTCAAGAATTGATCAAAAGTCAAAACTTGCTAAATTAGGGTTTCTTAAGGGAAAGTCAACAGAACTTTGACCAAGCAAAACTTTCACATAATTCATCAGAAATTCCTCAACTAAAGCTAATTTTAAATGGAGTTCAATTCTCTACAACATTGTCTCATACAAAATTTTCTCAAAAAATGCTACATTTGAGAGATATGGGCCAAGACATTATAGGTTCTTTCAAATGTCAACAAAAAGTCATCTTTTCTCAAGGAAGTGTATATGAACATGGAAGACTCAATGAAGATGAAACCAAAAAGAGCTCTTAGAGGACATCTTAAGCTTTCTAAAAAGTCCAAATGGGCCTATGCTTTCATGATTTGAACTTGTTTCAAACATTATCCATGACCCCTAAGCCCAGCCATACGCCATATTATTATTTATTTCATTTATTTTTGAATTAATTTATTTAAATTCAATTTTAATTAAAATAAAATGCCAATAAGAGATGTAAAGCATGTGGGCTTGATACTTAAATGTATTGATGTCCAATCAAGTCCAAGAAAGCTGGAAAAAAACGCACAAGGGAAGATTTGCATGAAGATTTGGCAAATATGGAATTTTTGCATTTGATTTTCAATCTAATATTTTCTCATCAAAGGAAATATGTTTTCCTCATATTTTCTAACCTAAGGCACTCCTTATAAGTACAATATTAGGACCAAGAGAAAAACATGCGATTTTCATTGCACACGGCTTTCCCTATGTATACATCTAAACCTGAGTTACTTCAGAGGAATCTTGAAACTCAACTCTAAACTACCTGAACATTTCAAAATACTTTCTTTCAGTATCATAACATAACCAATCATTCATCATGGACCAGATCGTTACTGAAAAGAATATCCAAATACCAAATGCGATTTCTATGTAACCGCTGCAAAGTAGAGGAATCTCTTGGAAAAATCAAATAAAGAATCTCTTCTTCCTCTGTAAAGAATTCTTGCAAGAATTCTTCTGAACCAGATCTTTTCAAAAAAGCGCGTACATTGCTGCCTTAAGAACCCTAGCCAAACTCTCCGATTTTTTTCAAGTTTAGGGAAAACTCGAATCTCACTTTCCAGCCATTCTCAATCAATTTCAAGCATCCACTCATACTCCTCAGGTTCCCAGGAATCTAGCCAAGCCCTTACACCATCCCAAAGCATCTTAGAATCATCTCCCTCAATTGCACCAGTTTGGTAAGGTTTTGAAATTTCTAACCTTCGATTCTTGTAATTTAAATGTATTCGATGCATATATTATTGTTCATACTAATGTTTGTGATTTTTTAGAATCATCGTGCATGAGTTTTAATTCAGGAATTAAGGTTTACCATTTTTAGGGCATGAAGCTTCTTCTTCATCGAAACCCTAGTTACAGGTCGTTTCAGACCAAACAAACACCACCACTAAACTTGCAACCCTCAAATTAGGGGGCTAGGGTCCTTTTTTGCTTTTTATTTGTGATATTTTTCAGGTTTCAATTTTCTCCTCATCGGAGAAGAGGACCGGAGCCACCACCGGGGTGGCTTGACTGACGTTAACATTGGCGTGGCAGGAGGGAGGCATATGATTGGTCTATTTGAAACTCAGGGGCCCACGTGTGCGCGTTTTGATTTTAAATTGATTTTTGGAAATGAAAATCACATATATATTTATTGTTTCAGTTTAATACATGGATGTATAGCCACCCCAGTGGTAGAACGCACGCACTTAGTCCTCTTGTCCCTCTTGGGACGGGTTCAATCCATGCCTTTTGCTCTTTTTTTTTCATAATTTCTGGATTTTTGCAGGATAACACGTATATTGTTTCTAAGGCAGCATATGATCACCATAAGACAGTGGCCGAATGGTCAAGTTTTGGATCAGCAGCCCCAGGGTCACGAGTTCAACACCCTGGGGGGCCATCCCTATTTTTTTTATACTTGTTTGCTTCATATTTTCTATTTTCCCTTTAATTTCTTTTTCTTTTTAATTCTTTTCATAAATATTTTTCACTATTATAAAAAATCCTAAAAATATTTTTTTTTAAATTTAGGTTTAAAAAATGTTTAATTAATTATAGACTTAAAAATATTTTATTTTTCAGTTAACTTAAATTTATTTTCATAATTATTTTCTAATTAATTTAGAAATAGGGTTTTCTCATTTAAATTCGATTTCAAAAATACCAAAAAAAAATTTCTTCTAAATCTTAGGGTTTTAGAACATTGTCATATTTATTAAAATAATTTTCATTTCATCTATGCTTTATTTTTATTTTAAATACTAGAAATATGTGTATAGGTCGCAAGGATATTTTTGTAATAGCGTAGATCTTTATTTTCTCGCATTTCTCTATTTTGTAACTACTAGATGTATGCTAATTAGGGTTTGTATGGAAAGATCTAAAATAAATTGTAAGATAACCCTAATTAAGATAAAATATCTGAAATCAACACACTTTTCACAGTTGCACCCTTAGGGTATCCTCTCTTGTTACCTTATGAATAATGGTCATGTCCCTCGAACATAGGGATACCATTAGCAAAGTTGCCTACGAATAACATCATCATAGTTTCCTACGAATATATGATCTCGTCCCTCGATGTTGCCTACGAGAAATAATGATAGTCCCTTTGAAATTCTAAGGTATCCTTACAATGTTGCCTTCAATGACCATTCGATGACCCTAGGCCTGTCCCTTCACATCTAATGGATGGGGATACCTACCAACTAATGGTATGAATAGAACTATCCCTAAAGGATAAGGAAAATAACAAGAATGACCTTTGAGTGGGTAATAACTCTTAATTGGTTGCTCATCAAAATACTTTTCACACCTCACATTTTCAAACAAATATTTTCAAACACTTTGTACGCATTCTTGAGGACTGATGCAAGAATCATTACAAAGTCAAAGAAAAATATTTTCAAACAAATCACACACACACAAAATCAAGTTTTCAAAAGTGAGCTAAGAAATTAAGAGCCCGTAGATAACTACGGATGAAAAGGGCGCTAACACCTTCCATTTTCATAATTACCCCCCGAACTCAGAATCGATAAAAGGTCTTTTCTATTCTTTTCACATTTGCTTATTGGATAAAAGAAAAGTTGGTGGCGACTCTTGCTAACCACAACATTTGCGATAAAAGGCAAAATAACCACGTCAGTTCTCCCACCGTGTTACAAAATTGGAGACTCTGCTGGGGAGAATA
This sequence comes from Vicia sativa, assembly GCA_021764765.1. Classification (NCBI taxonomy): domain Eukaryota; kingdom Viridiplantae; phylum Streptophyta; class Magnoliopsida; order Fabales; family Fabaceae; genus Vicia; species Vicia sativa. Next base: position 66,434,754 of record CM038796.1, on the reverse strand, counting down.
CCTAAAGAAGGGTTACCTTAGGGTTCCTAGATCACTTTTACTTGCTTTCATTGTTTGACTTGTCTGATTTACTTTTAAGGGTTTTTCTTGGGTATTATTGCTTGTAAGGATCCTACAATCGAATCCAGGTTTCCTTAGGTAAGTAGAAATAGATCATCGTGACTATCTGACGTATACCGACATAGTTAAAATGATGGCTACAGTTAGTGTGACACTTTGGATGTCCTGATGTTCCTTAAGTCCAGTTGAGGAAACATTTGGCGTCTGCGTGGTGTCATCAACACTAACTAAATTTTTAGAACCTTAATTGACCCATCTTGGAGATTAGAAGGAAGTGAGATAGTCGACTTTTGTATAAACTGAAATTGGTTGATACTCGATGCTACGCTCATTGAGATTCAAATTTCAGGATATTTTGGTCGGCCATTTGGGTGCCGCACTGAAATAAAGTATGTGAGAAAGATCCGTGATATGAGATTTCTAGAACTCGGTTACTATTGTAGGATAGGTTGAACCAACTTAACTTTAGTAAAGGGTACGCACCTCTAGACCTCACACCAGCCTTTAAACCTAGGGCTATTGTGTGACTTGTTTGTGTTTTCTATTCGCTTGAGCATGACATTATACCATCATAACATTTCACTAACCATTTAAAGGGCCTAGGGATTTATCTTTGCTCTTTGTTGTAGGGTTATGGCTTCCGCTCTCAGGAAAACTATCTGAATCAACTTTCTAGGGATACCTTCTTAACTCAAGGAGTTAGTCTCAAAAGATCCTTATCACTCCCAGTCTCGAGGAGTGGAGTTAAGGGTTTGCTTGCTAAATTTCTTATAAAGAAGGCTCGAGAATTCTTAAAGTCTATGATTCTTCATGCTTTTGAAGATTTTTTGGCTTTATTAATCTATGGCTTGGTGTTATTCCCTAATCCGAACCAATTCATAGATGTGAACACCATTAAGATATTTCTCACTCATAATCATGTGCCTACTTTTCTCAGAGATATTCTGCATTCTCTACACACTCGTACTACAAAGAGATAAAGGACTCTCATGTGTTGCATACCGTTACTATCCATGTGGTTTATTTTGCACCTTCCTCGATCAGTAATGAGGAATGAACAAGGTTTGAGGTGGTCTCAAAGGTTGATGTCACTTTCTCACTCAGATATATGTTGGTGTCTCTACTTTCAAGAAGACTTTACTTTCATTGAGCGTTGTGGGAAGTTCCATAATGTTCCACTCCTTGGAATAAGAGGAGTCATCACTTACAACCCTTCTCTAGCGTTACGTCAGTATGGTTATGCTCGAAGAAATGGTCCTCATGATATGCTTATCCAAGACATCATATTTGACTACGAAAACGATCTCCAAAGTTACCGTCAAATATTTTTGCACGCTTGGGGCATGGTGAAGAAGATTGATACCAAGACTTTGGGGCATAAAAACTCCATTCCTTGGGAACCTTACCTCAAGTGGGTGCGAGCTCGTGCTCAAAGTCTTATGATGCGATATATTGCTATCCTTCCAGTGATTGGAGCTGACAAAGTTACTTCAAGAGGAACAAAATCTTAATGTCTATGTCAACACAAAGAGGAAGTGCCCATGGGAAACCTAAACATTAGGAGCTTTACTTTATGTTCAAATTTCTTTTGTATTTTCTGATTAACTAATAAAAAATTTGTTCTTTCTGTTTATCAAATTTAAATCACTTAAGGTCCTTGAAGACATTGCATTGCATATCATAGCATTTCATAACAGGTACTCTGAAGACCAGTTTTCTTATTCTCTCACTGTTTATTTCAGCAGAAATGGCTCTCGAACAAACTGTCAAAGATCTTCAGGCTCAGAATGCTCATTTCCAAGAGATGTTTCTCAACCTGGCCAAGGGATGAGAAGATTTGAATAAGATCATCACCAAGAAAGAGAAAAAGAAGAAGAAGATATTTAGAATTCTCAACATAGGAAGAAGATTCAGAGGTCCAGTCAAGGCATCCAGACAGCTTGAGTTCTCAGAAAAAATGGTGAAATTGAAGGAAGTGTCAAGGTGAAGAAGAGGAAGAGGAAGATTATCTGAGTGAGCAATATCCCCTTGGCGATGATAAGTATAAGCAACTAGAAGAACGTTTGAATGTTATAGAAAATCTGAAAATGGCAGGGCTGAATTTCAATGATTTAAGTCTGGTTCCAGGAGTGGTGTTCCCCCGCAAGTTCAAATTTCCCACTTTTGCAAAGTATGATGGTATTTCTTGCCCAAAGCTTCATCTGAAGTCCTATATTCATAAGATTCAACCTTACACTGCTGACAGGAAGTTGTGGATGCATTTCTTTCAAGAGAATTTGTTTGGATCAAAGTTGGAGTGGTATTATCAGCTGGAAAATACCCATATTCATACATGGAACAATCTGGCAGACGCTTTCTATAAGCAGTACCAGTACAATATTGAATTGGCACCAACTCGCATGCAGTTACAAAGTATTTCTATGGGCCATGATGAGAAGTTCAAAGAATATGCCCAGAAGTGGAGAGATTCAGCCGGCAGAGTTCAGCTACCCTTGTCTAACAGGGAATTGCTTGGCATGTTTATGGGTACGTTGACAGGTCCATTCTTCAATCATCTGATTGAAAATTCTTCATCCATATTCATCGAGCTAATATTGATAGGAGAACGTATTAAAGCTGGAATCAAGAGTGGGAATATTCAAGTCGAGAATTCTTCAAATACTGCGAAGAAGTATCTGAACATATGATGAAAGCAGATCTGATTATGTTAAGGGATCCACCTCATCATGTTAATACATCATCTCTTAAATACAATCCCAATGCAAGGTGTGCATACCATTCCAATAGCCCTGGACATGACACAAACAACTGTGGGGCTCTGAAGAACAATATTCAAGACATGATTGAATCCTGGGAGATTGAATTTAACCCTCCTGTTGAAACTCCAAATGTCATTATCGCACCAATGCCTGATCAAGGCAAGAGCGTCAATGATATTGATGATGACTTCTATGTTTTGTTGTGAGTGAATTGACCACTCCCCTGGTGACTGTCAAGAAGAATCTGCTACAAGTTGGTCTATTCCCTGGTTGTTTTGATAATTGCTTCTATTGTGCGTCTGAATCCAATGGATGTGTATGGTTGAAAAGAGGTACTCAATGCCTGATGCACAAACAACAAGTAATGTACATGAAAACTCCGTCTGTAGAAGTTTTATGCGAAGATGTTTCCAAAAATCTAAAGATCGAAGACGTAGAGAGACAAGGCGGAAAAGAAGAAACTCTACCGGAGATCTGGGACACCTTAAGGCAACCAAGTGGAAAATTTGATTTCATGGTAAAGTATATCGCCCCTGAAAGTTCAAAAATTTCAATTGACAATATCCAACCAACTGGATGGGGAGATGATGACTATCTCGAAGTACATGCTAACGAAATCCATGTTATATAAGATGCTTCCAAAGGTTCGAAATTTGAAGATGTGAATGCGATAAGGATCACCTCTACAGGTCATGTGAAGACTGCTCCCACGCTCAGAGTATCTCCTTTGATTATCACCTCACCTAGACCAATTCCATATTCTTCTGACAAGGGTATACTTTGGAATTATGGAGCCGAAGTTTACTACCATGGCATCAAGCATGATCCATTGGACATTGAAGACAATAGTGTTAAAGCTGTTAATCCTGATGTCGACAATATTACTGGATCAAGTAAAGTGACCAGAACCGGAAGAGTGTTCTCTCCAAAGATCTCTCCTCCGAAAGATACTGCTGCACCAGTTCGTATCCATGTTGTTGAGCCAACCACTGAGGCTCGGGGAAAAGAAAAAGTGACTCAGCCATCCCAGAAAGAAGTACCAAAAGAAGTTGTTGAAGATGCCTCCAAGCAAGAGATGGAGGAAATTTTAAAGATTATTAAGAAAATCGATTATAATGTTGTTGAGTAGCTAGGGAAAACCCCTTCCAAAATATCTTTGATAGCTCAGCTATTGTGCTCTGAGGCCCATGCTCAAGCCTTGGTGAAGTTCGTGGAGAGTGCTCAAGTGCCACAAGAAACTTTTGCTGATCAATTTGAAAACTGTATTGCTAGCCTGACTGCAAACAATAGTTTGAGTTTTTTATGTTGATTTGACTCCCGCGGGTAGATACTAGTTCTACTTTGAATGTCTTGCCGATAAGTGCTCTAGACAGACTAGATGTTAAAGAACTGGTGATGAAACCCTGTGACATAATCGTGAGATCTTTTGATGGTTGGAGGAGAACAATGCTTGGAGAGCTCGACTTTCCAATCAAAGTATGTTCTCAAATTTTTTACTATACTTTATTTGTGAGGGATATTCGTCCAGCTTATTCTTTCTTGCTTGGATGCCCCTAGATACATGGGGCAGGCGCTGTTACATCTACCTTACATCATAAGTTGAAGTACCCAGTGAAAGGGAAGATTGTCACCGTCTGTGGAGAAGAAGAATATATGTTGAGCCACCTACATTCCTTCTGGTATGTTGAAATGGAGGGCGAATTCATTGAAACTCCTTGTCAAGATTTTGAAGTAGTTCCTCGAGTAATGCCTCTCGATGCTCCTATCACCCTTATGATTACTAGAGTTCCATTGAAGATGGACTCACTGAAGGACGCGGGAGTTAAGGTTGAAGAAGGAGGATGTACTGTTTGGGGTCAGTTGCCTGATTTCTGTAACACCCCTTCTAAAATACCCAGAACAATATTAATTATATTAATGATTAAAGGACATATTCCATCAGAGATAACACGGAACAAGGGATGTCACAATTATGAAATAGAATAAAACCTCCAATTAAACAGTAGCCATGCTACACTGAGGATCATTATTCGATTAATTCAATCAATTTAAGACCATGTCTTACACAGCGGAAAAATACCATAACCAAAACGGAATAAACCAAATTATAATTATTCCCAATTGAAATTCAAATAAACAAATGAATAACAACTAATTCCTCGACTAAACGTTCCCCAGTGTTACAATCTAATCAGAGCATGACACTGACACGCGGACTTAAAAGACAAGCTCTAGATCCATCCTCACCAACTCCTGAGCTGCTAACTTTAATCTGAAATTGTTAAAGTAAGGGTGAGACTTCTCATAATTAAAACACATTATAAGCTTCTCAATCAACAATATATCACAAGCATATTATTTCACCCATTTTAGCATAAATTCAGATTCAACATGCAGTCACAATCATACCAGTCAATATGCATAATCAATAATCAACAATAGAATTGTAACACTGGAAGGCATCCTAACATGTTACAATCCCAGACAAACCCAAAATGCAGACACAATGCATGTGGTACCAACACGTGACCAAGTCACCCAACACTGATCCATCATCAACCGGACACAGTAACCATCGATTCGCCCAAACACCACTGAGTCAAGAATCCAGCCTAACCACCCATCATCACCCGGGTATCGGTTAACGGAAATACAAGTCAAATTCCACACAATGGGAATTAACTTCACCAAGAATGCATATGCACGCACATCACTAGCATGCAACATTCAACACAGGTTATGACCACATCAGACATCATAAACCCTCATCAACCACAACATGATATAATCAACTATCATGAAATAATTCACCACAAAGCATAAATATGCCAAACGCTTACCCTTCAATTGGTAAGACTGTCACCAGTATATATCACAACAATAACAACTAAGATCAACAGCTATCAGGCATATACAACACCAACAAAACACATGATATCAATACAATCATGAATACACCAATTATCATAAACCGAATCAAAACCCAAAAACATGATATCTCAACGATCATGCACACCATCATTAACAACATAACCATACTTTTCATCCACACAATACGAATACATCCATTCATCACAGTTTCACTATCACATACACATACACACCCATGTGCGTCAACCAATAATCACTTACGTCGGAAATTCGACTCATTTTCAAAATAATTTCAAGTTTTAGGAAATCTTTTCATTTTATAAAATAGAGCATTAAATTTAAGAAATAACGTCCAAAACGGCGCTCAAAACGGACTTACGGTTTGAAAGTTATGAATTTTCAAAGTTTGATATTTTTCAAAAAGTTGTTGCAGAACCCGGTTCCTGCCCATGTACAACCCGGGTTCCTGAGTTCAAAAATTCACGTTTCTGAAAAAATGTATGGGAACCCGGTTCCGACATATACCAGAACCGATTCCTGAGTGTATTTTTCAAAGTGGAACCCGGTTCCTACCAACTGGGAACCGGTTCCTACGTGTTGCAGAGCCAAATTCTGCACTTTTGACAGCATTCATTCATTCTCCAGCAAACTCAAACATACCCATACGAAGCTATATGAGAAACACCAAAATACATCTATTTTGCACCATTATAACATTAAACCACAATATTCCATCATTCTTATTCATCAACTGACACTCTAATTGTTTTCAATCTATAATCCGACACAATAGGGATAATTCTACGGAACCCTAACATTCTAAACCGGGATTCCCTAACATACTATGATCATACCATTGAATATCTAAACCGATAATATGCATTAACTAATCAAAATCACCCCTTACCTTGTGGGTTCTTCGAACTCTGACACTTCCGGTTTTCCTCCTTCCTTTTCCTCTTCTCAATTGTACGTATGATGAATATTTCCCAAATAACTCTCTTTTTCCTCTTTTCCTTCTTTTATTCCTTTTATTATTCTAACATAATAAAAATAAATTAAATAATGTGAGTAGAGTCTTTTACTCCTCACACCCTCACTTTATTCATCACACCACCAATAAACCCACTTCCATTTAATTTAATTGACTTCCAATAATCCAAAATATTAAATATTACATTCCTAATTAAATTAATAATTAAAAATCATAATTATTTAATAATCGATTTATTTGGGGTGTCACAATTTCCCTTTCAAATTAGATAAGTTTGGTTTAGGCTTCACTTCCAAATGTCAGAAGATGGTACGTCACGAACGCGCTGGTGGACTACCATTCCATATCAACATAGATGGAGTTAATGATATAGAAGACAAGGATGGTGATTTTGACATCAACAACTGGATCTTCCCAACTATCGGCAGCAAACTCGACAATTGGACGGCGAAGGAGGTTATATCAATCTCCTTTAGTCAGGAGTAATTGCTTTTTCTGTTTTATGTTATTATGTTTTATATAATTCTGAACAATAAGACATTAAGCCTAATGCCTTACCAAGGGCACGATGGTTCATTTGTGAGGGTTATCATTTGTCATTTGCATATCTTCATTCAATAAATCATTGGACTTTTGCATTCAAATTTTGTGCTCCTTGTCTTTTCTTTTACTTTACTGCTTTTTCAAAATTAGCTATGTGTTCTTACACACACCCACATAATAAACTGCAAATCCACATCCACTCTGAATCCTATCGATAAAAATTATGCTATTGTCAAATATGACTTTGAAAATCCGATCTACCAAGCCGATGACGAAGGTGAGGAAGATTGTGAAGTGCCAAGAGAACTTGCTAGATTGTTATAGCGAGAGGAAAGAGCTATACAACCACATGAAGAGTCAGTCGAGATCGTGAACTTGGGTACCGAAGAGGACAAAAAAGAAGTCAAGATAGGATTTGGTCTTGAGAACAGTGTCAATGAAAGGTTAATCCAGACGTTGCGAGATTACATTGAGATTTTGCCTTGGTCCTATGAAGACGTGTCAGGGCTGGATATTAATACTGTGGTACACCGGTTACCAACGAAAGAAGGTTTTCTTCCTATAAAGCAGAAGGTTCACCGTATGCGTCCTAATATGTCCGAGAAAATCAAGGCCGAAGTCATGAAGCAGTTCAACGCAGGTTTCTTAGTTGTTACTTCTTATCCACAATGGGTTGCAAACATGGTTCCAGTGCCTAAGAAGGACGACAAGGTGCATATGTGTGTGGATTACCGAGATCTGAATAGGGCTAGCCCAAAAGATGATTTTCCGATTCCATATATTGATGTTCTGGTCAACAATACTGCTCAGCATGGTTTCTCCAGTTATAATCAAATCAATATGGCTCCCGAGGATATGGAGTAAACCACTTTCGTCATGCAGTGGGGCACTTTCTGTTACAAAGTTATGCCATTCGGGTTGAAGAATGCAGGTGCAACGTTTCAACGTGTTATGGTAGCTTTATTCCATGATATGATCCATCACGAGATAGAGGTCTACGTTGATGATATGGTAGCCCGATCCCATACTGAAGAAGAACATCTTGATCACCTACGCAAGTTGTTCGATAGATTGAAGAAGAACAAATTGAGATTGAACTCGAACAAGTGTAACTTTGGAGTAAGATTCGGTAAACTCTTAGGTTTCGTCGTCAATGGTAAAATACATCTTTGAGAAACTTGCTCTCTCTGGAAGAATAGAAAGATGACAAATGATCTTAACCGAGTACGACATTCAATACACTACAAGAAAAAAATTAAAAAGTGTGGTAGTAGATCATTTGGATCATCAAGCTATAGACGATTATCAATCTATGCATTTTGAGTTCCCAAACGAGAATATCATGCTAGTTACCGATTATGAAGAACCTGGACCAGATAAAGGACCTGAGCCAGGATCCCGATGGACTATGGTTTTTTATACAACTTCTAACGCACTTGGCAATAGTATTGGCGCAGTAATTATCTTTCCCAAGGGTGGCCATACACCCTTCACCGCAAGATTATGTTTCAATTACACCAACAACATGGCCGAATACAAGCTGCTATTGATTTAAGGATCAAGTTCCTACAAGTATATGGAGACTCAGCTTTGGTGATTAGTCAGATTAAGGGAGAATGGGACATAAAACATCCAAATCTCATTATGTATCGATAATATGTATTAAGTTTGATCCCTACTTCGAAGAAATTAATTTTGATCACATTCTGCGAGAAGAGAATTAGTTGGCAGATGCGCTAGCTACCATGTCATCTATGTTAAAAGTCAGATGGGACAACGAAGCTCCTCAGATTACTATTGAAAGGCAAGACGAATCGGCATATTGTTGTGAGCTTGATACTTAAGGAGTAGAAGAAAAACCCTGGTTTTACAAAGTGAAGAGATATCTCGAGGCTCAAGAATACCCTAAAGGGGCATCTATTAACGACAGGAAGTTTCTGAGGAGGTTCCCTGCCAAGTTCTTTCTAAGTAACAACATTTTATACAAGCGCAACCATGATATTGCCTTACTTCGGTGTGTAGACAAGAAGGAAGCTGAAAGAATAATGGAAGAACTACACGAATGTGCTTTTGTTACCCATTCCAGTGGACATACAATGGCTAAAAAGATTCTGAGAGCAGGTTACTATTGGTCCACTATGAAAGTTGATTGCTATCGTTATTCCCGAACTTGTCACAAGTGTCAAATATATGCTAAAATTTAATAAAATTTATCTTTTAGGATGTAATTTTAATGGATTATTATATAATTGTTATTAATAAAATATAAAAAAGTAAATGTATAGAATATAAATAATAAATAAATGGTAATATAGTAATAATTTTTATTAATTTTATTATATTTTAATAATAATACAAATAAATATAATATTGATAATAATAATAATATAGGCTAAATTACAGTTTTGGTCCCCCTATTTTAGTGTTTTCACGATTTTCGTCCCCCTATTTTATTTTTAAACACTTTTGGTCCCTCATCCTTACTTTGGCTACAACAAAACGCTTATATGTCACTTTTTAAAATACGTGGCATATAATAAAATATCAGTTGTGTGTTATACAATTACAAGAAAGGAAAACATTTATTTTAAAAAGTGAAACATAATCGTTTTTTTTAAGTCAAAATGAGAATGAGGATCCAAAGTGTTTAAAAATAAAATAAGGGGATTAAAATCGTGAAAATACTAAAATAGGGGGACCAAAAATATTTTTAGCCTAATAATAATAATAATCAACAACGTAACTGATATTTAGAAATTTAAAATTACTTAAGATGGTATAAATATGTATTCAATATTTATATTAATATTTATTATTATATTAGAAATTAATATTGAAAATTCTAAAAAAATAATATTCGATAATATATATATATATATATATATATATATATATATATATATATATATATATATATATATATATATATATATATATATATATATATATATATATATATATATTCATGATTGCTTATGATAACATTTTCTTTAGTTGTTGTTGATTAAGTTTATACAATAAAAATATATGGTATAATATTTATTTTATGGGTATATTTAAATAATTAATTATTAAAATTGATATTTTGAACTATTGTTAAATAAAAATATTGGTTTAATTAATAAATTTAATATGTATTCTTTTTAATATTAATATATCATTCTAACTTTGAACTAATATTTTTTTTTATATTACTTAACAATTTTCTTAACTATATGATTCTTTTTCTTTCAAAATAAACTATCAACATTAACTTATAAATTGTATTAATGAATAAAATTAATAAAACTTATAAATTGTATTAATGAATAAAATTAATAAAATACTTAATGAGTTATAATTTTTATGAGTATTATTCTACCATAAATTATTATTTGTATATTTGTCTTAAAAAGGTTATGGATCTTCTCCACTTTTTCAAGAAACTTTTAGATGTTATTCTTTTATTTTTTAATGTCAAAGTCCAAAAATAAATTATAAATATATCTAATTTTTACATTAAACTAATATTTAAATAGTTAAAGGTTACCTATTTAATTATAACTATGTTATATTTTTATAGTTGATATTTGTGTATAAGAATTATAAACACGTTATATTCATGTTATTATTAAACACAATAATATCTTATATATTTTTATTGTAAGTAAAAAAATATTATTTTCTCTTAAGGATATTTTTATATTTGCACTAAACCAACTGCTTTTGATTGAATTTTACTTGGTAATGTTATTATTATTTTTTCATATTACTTATCTTATTTTTAATAGTCACTGCTTACTGTGAAAAATGGTAAACAACCGCTAGTCCTCCCTAAGTCCTTAAATTAAGAGCTACTTGTAAGATCGACCAGTTGATCTCAAGACACGTATTAAGGTTTGGTATATTGTACTGATTCTGTAGAAAAAGACCTTGGCCAAGAAACGGTTTTCAAGGACCAAGGGAAGCAGCACAATAGCTTTCTACACAGACTGAATTTCGACTACCTACTAACCGACTGCAGGCACTGGATAAACAAGACTCAACAGAACACTTATTGGTGACTCGTGACCAACAGTTGACGTTGAAGTATTTTGGTAAAGGATTCGTTCGAAATGAAACAGAAGTAAACAAACTGTAAAGATAAATTTAAATGTAAATTGATTGCATTGAAAAGAAATATGGTGATTCACGTACATCAAAGACTTGAATGACTCTTTCTTTCTTTAGCGCGGAATTGGATAAAATTTTGGCAAGCAATTTGAAGATACAAATGAACACCTCTAAATTCTAACAAACTGACTTATTTATAGTATTGTACAAGATAACTGGTGAAAGTAATCAACGGACGAGATTTAAACTAAAGACAACCGCTACACACGATTTCACCATTCGTTTTGCGCTTCGAACCCATGATCTTCTGGGATAACTGCCAACGATCTCCTCATTTTGACTTTTTCCAGCTTCATGGCTTCAGAAAGAACTAATCGCTTTTGGTTTCGATATACTTTTAAGGCGTAATAATATTTTCTAAGTCCCTTGTCCTACATCTTCGACGACATCTACCCTTCGACTAACGCCTTCATTTGTCCCAAACTTATGTCGAATCGACCAACACGCCATTTGGTCGACATGTGTTTTCTGGTATTTCTAACTTGGCTTTGTAAAGCTTTTCCCATAAACTATCTTCATTTAAGATTGACCCTTAACTTGTAGGGACATTTACCTTTAAGCAGTGCCCTCAGACACTTCTACAAATTTCCAGTTAACAGTCACCATTCAGTTTTTTAAGAAAATGAACAAAAATATCAACTAAAATTAAAATTAATATAATAAATTAATCAATTATAAATTTTATTGACTGTTGTTAGTTGTTACACAAAATATTAATATTATATATTTGTCTTATTAATTATATTATAAAAATTTATATTTTACTTATTCATTAAAAATATTCTTTGATAAACTCCTAACATAATTATTTTTTTTATAAAAAAATTATCATATGCTAATAACAAATTGGAGATTGAGCACCTACATTCTATATTTTTTTTAAAATTGAAAAAAACATTTTATATTTTTAACTATTGTAATGTTTTGATTTTTTGAGTTATATAATTCTCTTTACATGATACCATAAGTTTGAATTATTTTGGACAATATGTAAAAAGTTAAAAGTATATTAGTTTATAATTTTTTATGACAAACCGTTAAGTTAGGTTTTAGAATTATTTTTTTCGAAAGAGAAAACAATTGAGATTTGTGAATGCTTAATGTCATAACGTACTTCATGTCTTATTTTATTAATAATATAATAATATCTAAGTATTTTATAATATCATTACTGATTGAAATAATTATTTCAAATTTTATATTTCATTTTCTAATTAACTATTCTAATTAATATTTTAATTAGTGATTAATTTTACATTTTAATTGAAATAAACTAATTAATTTTTACTTTTTAATTTAAATTATAAATACATAGTATATTACCCCTATAGAAGGACACATTCAAATAATTACTTAACAACAATACATCCAAAAAAAATAGTACAATAAATTAAAAAACATAAAAAATACAATGCATATGTTTTTTTATTCTCATTGTAAATGATATTCATGTATCATAAGTTTAAATTATTTTATTAATTTTTATATATAGATAAAACAATAAAAAGATATTTAAAGTGTTAACTTATATGAATTTATTGTCTATTAAAAATAATTATATCTAAATAATTTATTATTATGATTTTAATAAATATAATGTGAAATATGTTAAAAGTTATTACATAAATTATTTTTATAAACAATTGTAATATATAATTCAATAATATTGAATTTTATGGAATTGCAAAAAAATTATATTAATTGTTTTTGTAAAATTTATAGTTTTCTTTTTATCACGGTACAATTTCATCTAACTAAAACTATAATGTTAGTTCATCAAATACTGTTATTTTTAAAAAATATTTTTAATAAAAATTATTATTAAATAGAATTACATAACTATGATTTAAAATATATATTTATTGAATTATACTTCATTTTAAAATATAAATTTTGTTTTATAAATATCCTAATAAATCCGTACCACCGGTAACTTACCTAGTTATTTCTAACATTTTTGAGAATGAGACATTACAAGGATGAAAAATAGTATAGGTATGTATCACAAGTTTCTGATTTTCAATTTCAAGGATTGTCGGTGAAGGAAATTGTGTTGTTGTCACTACACAATTTTTGCTTAATTTAATTGAACTCAAACTTCAATGAATTTTATAATTTTGTCAGCTTAGCCGTGTCAGAAGATGAAATCTTGTCATTATACAAATGATAAGTCATGTTCAGTATATTCAGTATAAAATTAGGAGTGACAATTAAATTCATCCAATTCATCTATTAAATCAAAAATAAGTTAATGGATTGATCCAATCCATCCACTACACTTTAATGATCCAATAAATTATTCTTTAGATCAAATAAATTTATGTTTTTTAAATTAAAAAAATAATTTAGAAAAAGAAAAATCAAAAAATAAAAAAGTTTTTTCGTAATAATATAACTAAACTTTTTTTAAAAAAAACAAACTGAAATATTTTTTTTTTGAAAAAAAAACAGATTCTTTTAAAAACGTTTTTTTTGAAAAACTGAAAAAAAAATTGAAAATTTAAAAATAAAAAAATTTAAAAACTGAAAAATAAAATATTTACGAAAAAAATTTGGATAATTCTTTTTGAAAATCCGAAAAAAAATATTTTTTCAAAAAATGTTTTTTTTTTTAAAAACTGAAAGAAAAAATTAATATTTTTCCAAAAAAAATGTTTTTTTCAGAAAAACTGAAAAAAAAAACGTTTTTTAAGAAAAATTGGAAATTTTTTTTTCTAAAAAAATCAAAAATAAAATTTATTTCCAAAAAAAACTGGAATTTAAAAAAAAAAAACTTTAAAAAACTGAAAAGAAGATATTTCAAAAAAAGAATGGAATTTAAAAAAAAAAAAAATTTCATAAAAACTGAAAAAAAAATATATTTTAAAAAAAAAACTGGAAGTTTTAAAAAGTTATATTTTTTGAAAAAAAAACAGGAAAAAAATGTTTTTTTTGGAAAACTGAAGAAAAAAAACTGGAATTTTTTTTAAAAAAAAAATTTTGAAAAAAATGTTTATAATTTTTTTAATAAAAAATGTTTTTTTTTAAAAAACTGAAAATAAAATATTTTTTCAAAAAAGAAATGGAATGTTTTTTAAAAAAAAATGTTTTTTTTTGAAAAACTGAAAAAAGAAAATATTATTTTGAAAAAACTGGAATTTTTTTTTATAAAAACTGAAATTTTTTTGAAAAAAACTGAGTTTTTTTTTATAAACAGAAAAAAATAAATTTCGTAAAAAATATTAAATTTCTTTGTTTTTTTAAAAAAAGTTGATATGTTTTTTTTTAAAATGAAACTTATTTTTTGATGGATCCATTAAAATGTTGTTAATGAATGAATTGGATGAACTTTATTTTTAAATAGATGGATTAGATCGAATATATTTAAGGAAGTTTTAATGGATTGTAATGGATTAATAAATTGTTTTTGATCATCCTTCAACAATTCAATCCATATCCATCCAATTCATCCATTTTGTCACCCCTAATAAGAATGAGTCAAATTAAAATACATAAAGGATAACCATAATTCTAATCTGTTTTCATATAAATTAAAGGATAAGGTTTCCAAATCCCAACCTATGATATTAAGTAGAGGAGGGAATGTATGGCCCATTACTTAAGGTCTTCTCCTTCACACTTATGAGTCTAAATCTGATAAAAAAAGAGTCAATTTTTCACTGGATTTCCGGGATATGCCATTTATCTTTAATGTAAGGGCAAAAGACTCGTTGAGTTGTTGCACAACACTTTATGCCACTTGTAGAAGTTTATCATCCAATTACTTGACTTTTCTATTATATATTCCCAAAGGTTTTGATAAGAATATATTCACAATAATGCTAGTTAATATTTCTTTTCATGCTTAAGTAAAATAAATGATAATTGTTAGTACATCTTAGAGAATTTAGATTTGACGATAAGAAATTTTCTCTTGTTTAAAGATGTTTTGCGTTCGAATTTAACTATGCACACACAATAGTGCTAAAATGTTATGCCAAAGTGCTTCGTCGTTTATTACATTTCTTTTTAATTTGAAACACTAGTATATATAATTTGACGCAAAAAATATCTAATTTATAAAAATTAAAATATTTGATAAATGCATGCATTATATGCTTTTCATAGCAAAGTATTTTACAAAAGAAGAACAAGTTACTTGGAAGAGAATTATACACATTCTATTCATGTACATTTATTCTATTCGCAAATTTTAATCGACAAGATTAATATTAGTAATAGTCATTACACTTCGTCTATAATAAGATAAGTAAATTATATATGTTTTGTCACGTTGACATCTTTATTTAAAATAATAACATTATTTTATGGCTTATTGTTTTAATAAAGTTGACAAATAGATATGTCCATTTCATCTAGGACTGTCTTGTAAAATTCTAGAGAAAAAAAGAGTGAGACTGGACAACGCCAACATAATTTAGAATGCGAGTCTAAAATATATTTCATCCCGTAAAAAAAAAAGGCAGAAGAAATTTACGGACACTACACATTTTAAATATAAAAATATTAGGCAAGGTAATGTGGTCCATATCTTATTTTGACTCCCAAAAAATATGCAAAACAACTAGGATAAAAATCCGTAAAATAGATACGCGTGCAAGCACGAATAATTACCCATTAAAATAAGTATGTATGAAACCAAATAGGAACATCTTACTACGCACCCAGTCTCATACCTGCAATACATATTTAAGTAATTTTATTTACATTAAAATATGAAAATGCATATTTATCATTTTTTTTAAAATTTTTTACTATTAAATTGTTACACATTTTAATAAAATTGTTTATTTATTTCTTAACTCATCAATGATGTCTTTAATTTTTTTAATACTGTTAAAAAAACTTAAATTATACTATTTTTATAATTAATTAATTTAATTTTACTACAAATATAAATAAATGGACACAATTACTGAGGTACCTATAGAATATGAATAGAGGTATAAATATTGATTTCCATGCGAATTTGAGTTTGGGTTCGAAGAATTTTTTCAAACTGCAAATATGAAAACTAATATTATAGTATTTATCTAAACCCTGCCAAATACCATCTCTAAAAAATACATGTCCGTAAAAATTTGCATAAAAAATAAAACGGAGTAGAGCTGACATATTAGAGTATGACTTAAATCCTTAGCTCATCCTACACTAAATTACGGATAAGCCTTAATTTTTTATCCGGGTCACTGTTTTTTCGTTGGCTGCACACCCGGATAACAAAGTCATCAAATTCTAGTGATCTTCAAGTGCATGAATGACTGATATGTCTCTATCAACTGTGCCTTTCAAGTTCCAATTTTTTCTAAACGTGTCCCTGCCCACTTGTTACTTATTTTTCATTAATGGGCATCTTAAATTATCCCGGCTATAGTAAATTTTATTTTATATTTATACTTTTTATCCGAAATAATCATTTCAAAACATATTACATATTCATTATTAAATGTGTTTTTTAAGTCTAGATTGGAACTTTACTTCGTCACATATTTTAAAAGTTGAGCTCATTCTGTTAGACTCAACAATCATCAATATTGTTATAGTAAATTAAAACTTCATTTATTTGATTTTTTAAAAAAAATATTTATTCTAATTTGTTAATAAAATAATATCAGATTATTGAAATAAATAATAGTAATAGAAATAAAATTTAACAATATTTTTAAAATAATGAAATTTTTTTGATATTTTCATGGTTTCAAATGCACGCCATATCTCAATACTCCTGTCTACTTGTTAAAAAGTAAAGTGAAATTAATACAATTTGGATTTAATTATAACTTTAGTCTATTTGTTTTACCTGCTTTTTATAATTAATATTTTTTATATTAAATTTAAATAATTTTGATTTACATCTCACATTTTTTACTAAAAATGAATAACATTTCATTTTTTTAATTTATATATTTTGTTTATTAAGATTTACAAAAAAACTTATATATAATAATTTGTCATGTTTTATTAATAAAAAATTGTTTAAAAATATTAATTTTAAACAAAATAATATAAAAGAAATCAAAATATATTTATATTTAAAATAAATAAATAAATTCCATAAAGCAAGTAAAATAGAAGATTTAAAATTATAATTAAATTTATAATTTTTAAAGTATAAAAATAAAAATATTTTATAAAATAAGTGAAACTTAACATTCTTTTTTATTTTAATCATCTATTTATATAAATATATCATTTTAAACAATAAATAGCGGATTAGAATATCCCAAATATTTTATCTTTTGCTTATTAAAAAAAGATATAGCAAGTTTTAACAACACATATATTTTTTAAAATTAAAAATAATTATAATTGGAAGACTCGAACCTATACCTTTTATCTAAAAATTAAAACTACTCCTTGTTAATGCATTACAAATAGTTTATTTGATAAACAAATTGTGTATATACACACACCCAAAGGCGTATCATTTAATTTGAAAAGTATGTGTATATTGATACCTTTTTCAAAAAGTAAAATAAAATAACGTGATACATAAGTATAAACAAAGAAAGCCATGCATTACACAAACTTTGGAGAAAAATGCGAATGATTTGACAGTTGGCTAGAGAGTTTATAATCAATATAATATAGATGTAGGGTTCAAAGTGAAATAAGCTGTTATCTGTGTATTGTTGTGATGGCAAGTTTGTCTATATATGAGGGGAAAGAGATCTCGGTCTCTTCTATTTCCCATCTGGGACCATCTTATAGCATTCTTAATTGCACAAAACAAAACTTGCATTCTCGCCTAATTTAGGATCAAAAAGAGACTTTGATTAATGAATGAAACTCATCTTCTTTCATAATGGCAATTGAAACACTACTCAACTCTTAACATATTTTTTATTTATGCAAGACTAATGATGGAAAAATAGATAATATTATAGATATTTTTGGATCTTTCTGAAGATGACGATAAATACATATTGAGTCAGTTTGGGTAAAGACGACGAAACAATCTGCAAAATCATTGAAGTCCTCTATAGAAGCAGTGAACAATGTGTACGACATATCAGTAAGTAAGTCTGATCCCAAAACCTCGTGTCAAAGAAGATAACCTATCCATTGTAATCCTAGAAGATGAATATCACTTGGGAGCTGACGCGTGCAAGCACAACTTCCATGGTCGAGTTATTTGACCAAAAGGGTCTTCGCTGTTGACGATTCAAAACCTCAAATCTAAGTTGACAAGTTAGTGGAAATCAATAGGAAAGTGAGGTATTACATCCCTAGGGAAGAGTTATTTCAAATTTTCTTTTTCTATCCTAGAAGATGTTAGGAGAGTCAGATCTATCACCTCGTGGAATCTTAAGACTGTTTCCTTAGACCAAAGACTTCATTCTAACTCTGCTGAAGCAATCCTCTGCCCAAGTGTGGATTAGAATTCACGGCTTATTGTAGGAGTATTGGTGTCCAAAAATTGTTTTTGACAAAGCGAATATTATTGGAATTTTGTTGTGTATTGACTCGACTTCAAACAAGTGTAGCTTTGAGAGACCGTTTAGACACTTTGTAAGGGTCCTGGTTGATTTGGATTTGAGTAATGACCTTAGGTATAAAGTTTAGTGGAAATGAAGGGTTATGCTGTTTTTCGATCTAGAGATTATTACCAATTATAACCGAAGAGGCGAAGAGATTATAACTGCTAACGACAAAGGGCAGCAAAAAACAAGAAGTGAAGAGGTATATTTGGAGGGAGATATTAGACATCCGAAAAAAGAAAACAAGAAAAAATATGTTCAAGTTATTGGTAATTCAAATGCAACATAATTGATTTGGAGGCTCAACCATCAATTGTGGTCATTACAGCATGCAAAACGGTGGATAAAGGAAAAAAATGTTCGAGATGAAACAATTGATCAATTGGAATATGAAGGTCCTAGTGAATGAGAAGAAATGTGACACCCAAGGAAAGGTCCACACCTGATATACATTGTTTAAATGAAGTATTTTGATGATAATATGCCAACTGATTCCATGACAGACATATTACCAATTAAGATCATAAAACAACAAAAAAATACATTCATGTACTACCTTGATGCCTGCTAAAAAGAAATTAATTAAGTCATCAAAAAATAAAATAGATTATGCCTTTTATATGTGTTTCTTCGCGAAGCAACCGCTAGCCTCTTGTTGAAGGTTACTTGCGGGACCAGCTACTATAGTCCCATGAATCCTTGTGTTTTGAGTATGATTTTGGGTTGAAATGGGGATTGGTATGCAAAAGGTTGCAAAGTAAGTAAACAAAGACAAAAAGAACTTGTAAAAAAGAAAGTTGTAAATTGATTAAAGTTTAAATGTGGAAGTCATTCATACATTGTGAAGCACTGAACTTGTTTTTCTCTTAGATGTTGGTACTTTAAGTGTTATGTTGTTAAATGTGAAAGAATACAACCACTAGAATGAATACAAACATTTTGTTAAATAGTACATCCTAGCTATGTAACAGTCGACGGTTACTATCCCACGTTGGGCTTTATGGAAAAAATTGCTCTGGAACTGCTCTCATGTCTCTTGCTGGTCTTGTACGTTGATAATTGTTCCCTCCATTGCTTATTGTTGTCCTTAGATATCCATACATGTAGCCATCTTTTATTTTCCTTCTCTCCCATAAGATTGAGCTTCTTTCTCCAATAATTCGTCTTCATGGATGAGTTGTCTTTCTTAGTGTGCCTTCATTATCTTTGCTTTCCCCAGCGGTGTTCTATTTCCCCTTTGAAGATCATCATATTACATTGCATAACCATTAAGCATTGAATAATATCTTAGGGCCAAAAATAGGGCTCATATTATATTTAAGTATCTTCTATCCCGTCGAGGCGAAGGTTCCCTTCCTATCTCCGGATAGAAGACACATAAATAACGACAGTGTTGTACCCCAATTTTTGCCCCTAAGATTCATTCATACTTCATACCATTGCATCACACAAATATCAATTGGTCTCTCTCTCTCTCTCCCTATTATCTTTGGGTTTGCCTTTAGGATATCACCAAGCACCATTCAATGTATGTGATGATTGATGTTTGACTAACAATAATGTGTGTATACTTCACTCTCTAAATGTTGTAGGTGAATGGTTCACATGTCTCTTGTTCAAGGAGTAAATAGGTTCATGTGTTTATTTCCATGCCTTCTCTCCTCAATTTTCAAGATTTTTGAAAGTAATGTTTCCCATTGAAGATTTCTCTTGTCATCATCTATGGTCTCTCATCTTGAGTATATGCTTCATGTTTGAAAGAGATCATCAAATTCAAAGAATTCACCATTATATGGTTATCTACCTTGAATTAGGGTTTTGGACTTCTGAGGATCATATATTGGCATTTGTGTGAAATTTATGGATGATTTCAAAGTCATTTGATCCTCAAGAAGACTTCTAATATGAATATGATTGGATCCAAGGAGTTTGGTTGATGAGAAGATTGTTTTAGAAGTCTATGATTGCCCACTCTTTCTATTGATGCTTCATCTATCTTGTATGACTTCAAAGGATCATAACTTGGTCATCCCTTTTATCCTTGAGCTCATTATTATTTGACAGTTAACTTAAGGATGTATAATACAACTTATTTCAATTGGTAGGAAGCGAATATGCTTGGAAATTTTCCTATGAGGTTAAAAGATTACAAGTCCTTGATGAATTTCTCAATTGTTGGTTAATCAACTCCAAAAGATCATATCTAGATCACCATTTATCACCTTGAGGTCATTCTTTTTGCACAACAATCTTAAAGACATGAACTTCATCTCCATACAACTTTTGAATATTGAAAGTGTTTAGATGGAGCTTGAAGAAATCAAAAGATTATAGGTCATTTCATGAAATTTCATCAACTTCACAAGGCCATAACTTGCTCAATTTTTGGAGTTTTTGGTTGGTTCTTTTTGCAAAATACTCTTTTAGAGATCTACTTCTTTCATCTTTGAAAATCAAGAGCAAATTTTGAATGGATGGCCATGTTTTGATTGAAAACATTATAGATCATTTTTTGCCAAACTTCGTAATTTTCTAAGTGTGAAAAAGTCAGTGTGTTTTTGGTGATTACAAAAATCATAACTTTCAGCTCAAGTTGCCAAATTCTACCTTTCCAAGTGCATTGTAAATCTTGTAATCTCAACTTTCCAAATAGCCCAAGGTTGTGCCATAAAGGTCCCTAAACAATGAGTTATACATGTTTGAATGAGGCTCTATGTCATCCAATCTTGCTTCGAATCAGAAATATTACAACATGTAAACTTGGATTACAAAGAAAATTACTCAAAGTTTAGATGTTAAATATGTTTAACTAATTGCCCAGATGCGTTTTGATGCAAAATACACTTGAAATAAGGTCGTTTTGATGCCTTCGAGTCACACGTTTGACATGATTTCAGGCATCTTGGTTTGCACGATTTCACCATTATTCGTTCTCATTTTCATTACCACTCACTCTCCTATAAACAGAGGATCATTCCTAACTCATTTCCTCAAGCTTTGATAGCCAGAAAACCCTGCCAAACTCTCTCTAGAATCATATTTTTTGCAACTTTGTTTTCACTCTCAAAGCCATTCCAGTTTGAAATTAACCATTGATTCTTCTTCTTTGAACCTCACTGAAGCTAACAGAACAAGAATTGTGCCTTGAAACTCCCTAAATCGTGCTACCCAAGTCAAGTTTCAGACCTCCGAAAGTGAACTTCATTCAGATAGGAATCTCCATCAAACCACATGCTCAACCACATGCTCACGAAAAATTTATTTAAACTGAGTGAAGAGAATTTTGGAAAAAACTCAAATAATAGAGAATAGGATTTTTGTGGAATTCTCAGTCAATACTTGATGAAAATGCAAATGGTGAAGATCACAAGGATCAGAGAGATGAGGAGAGTGCAATGATGCTTTATTTTACAAGGTTTGATGGCTGGAGGAGATGAGAATCCTATCTGAATCGAGCATGGATGATGGCTGGAGGTTGAAGACGACCTACGTGTCTTTCTTAAACCAATGAGGGTTTGACATGTAGTTTTTTTGAATTCAATCCGGTGTGTTTGATTCACGTGCGCGCGTTATTGGAGCCCTTGTATCTGATTACTTTTATTAGTGAGCATCGATCCAACGCGTGACATTTTTTCTTGTTTTATTTTTTTAATTTTGTAATCCGGTTTGAAAATCAAGGAGGTCCATATCAAGCACAACGCGCCTTGTTCGTTGGATGTGAGTAATAACACGTTTTGACTATGATCAGATGGTCCACATTTTTTTGGCTTTTATTTTATATTATAAATTTATATTTTAAATGTTTTAAACTTAGAAAAATCATATAAAATTCATTTCTGACTCAAAAACTATGAAAAAATACACAAAAATATTTTGAAATATCATCTTTCTGAATTTTATTTTATCATAATTTTATTTTTAGATTTGATATTTTTTATGATTTTTCTCTTTTATTTGATGTTTTTAATTGTTTTAAAATATTTTTTGACATTTTTAAATTCTGGAAAAATTATGGAAGGATATAATAGCCATTTGACAAATATTGGAGACCTCATTTTATTTTTATTTTTTATTTTAGTATTTTTTCCATTTTTGGTTTATTTCACCTTTTATTTAATTTTCTAAAATATTTTCTGTCTTAAAATAATTTCTTAAAAAATTTGTCAACACTTGTTGACCTCTGTTTGACTTTGGGTAATTTTCTTGAAATTTTATTTTGATGAAAAAAAATACTATTTATGTATTTCATCAATAAAGTCCATTTAAATAACCTAATTTCAAAATTACTTTTAATCCTTTTATTTGGTTTTATTTTCATTTTTATTTCCTCAACATCAATGGAATTTGGATGTTGATAGGTCTCTTGACCAAATCCATCGAGAAAGTGGATTGATTTTGACGAAGTTAGATCTTATAAATTCATCTGATGCTAAATAAAATTGAAAAATCATTTCTTCTCCTTCATTTTATTTTTATTTTGTCCCGATTCGGAGAAAGTGATCAATTGGTTGCATGAACTTCAATGTTCTGACATAAGCCCCAAAAGATGACTTGAGCTTTGATCTTGGTTCAACACTTGTGGCGCTTGTCGTGTGGTCGCGTTGATTTCTGATCAAGCTTCTGGAAAGTTTCAACTAACATTGTCTATATGAAATTCTCAATTATCTTTGATCAAGTGATGTGATAATTCTAAAATCGGTGATATACTTGACAAAAAGCAATTGAAACTTGTCGTGTGGTCACGTTGATTTTATCAAGGTTCTGACAAGTCTTAATGCACATGTTTCAAGATGGTCACCTTGCTGACGACTAATTACTAACAATTCAATGATATACTTGACAAGTTTAAAGATGGTCATCGTGCTAACCTTTATTAATTGCTTTTTATTTTTCACTCTTTACTTTCCGCTTTTACTTTTATGCTCTTTATTTTTTATGCACTTTATTTTTTTTTCATTTACATTTCATGTTATTTTTTCTTTGCTCACTTGAGCATTTATTTTCTATGTCATTTTTCCTTTGCTCACTTGAGCATTTTATTTTCTTGTTATTTGGAATTTGCTCACTTGAGATTTATTTTCCTTTTCCAAAATACCTAATAATTCAACTTAAACATAAAAAACTTTTAATTGGACCTGATTACTATCCTTGTGCTTGGAGCTTAATCTTTGGACTTATGATTAGGACCCCTACCCCAACTTGAAGATTTTTGCGCCCTTGGTGTTATTCTGTCTTGTCTAGTTATTATCTTTGTATGCAGGTTATTCCGTTATACTCAATTAAGAGTTGATTTCCTCCAAATACAGCCGTTACTCTTTCCATTTTTCTTGAGACAAGAGTTCATCAGAGGCATTGACTTATATGGAGCTTGAACTTTTTGGCTGGTTATTTGTTGTTTATGCGGTAATCCAAAGGATGGGATGTGGTATTGGCTCTTGATGTCAAGTACTAATATTCTCACCCAGTTAGATATTTCTTTACCATACCTTTTACTTTATGCACTTAGGTTAGCCTCTTCATCTCCTTCCCATTCTTTAATTTTCAAAATCTTCCCTCTTTTTCAAAGATTTTTGTTTTTAAAACTCGAACCGCTTTCATAAAAAACTTGGACTTAGGTCCATGCATTTTCAAACTTCTTTTCTTAATAAGCTTTCAATTTATTTAATAATACTTTGACTTTTCTTTTCATAATACTAAAAAACACCTAACCTCATTCAAACTTTTTGAGCTCTTTGTGGCTTTTCTAAACTAACATTTTTCCAAAAATCAACCAACATGCAACTTTGGTCTTTTTTAGCCGAACTACTTGGTTTTGATTTCAATAATACACATTGTTTTTATGTAGGCCTAAAACTCATTGGAAGTTCTATCAAACCAAAATTATAAAAAATACTTATTTTCTCCCCCCACTATCCATTTTGTACATATACTCTTTTTAGCACACATATACAAATTTTCAAAAAGGTTCCTGCGGAGTACCTTAGATACTTTGGGTGCTCACCACCTTCCCTTTGCATAACTAACTCCCGGTCCAAGATCTCTGATCTTTTTTTTAAGGATTTTATTCGCTTTTTTTCCTAGTCCTTTGGATAAATTTAAAGCGCGGTGGCGACTCTTTTGTTACTTTTTTTGAGTTAAGTCAATTCAATGGCTTATACTCGAAAGTGAATAAGAATGGTGCCAGTTTAGGCTTTTCCACGAAGATTCAAAGAGAAATGCTGAAGTCAGGATGTGTTGTTGCCAAATATCCAGATGTTTTCTAAAGTGCTGGTTATCTGAATTCTACTGTTCCAAGAATCAATGTCATTGTTGAAGATGGACCAGAGTCGGAAATGCCCAACTTTGTGATGCATGGAACCAGAGTTTGTAATTGGACTGCTATTGACATTCCCACTTGCATTCACATGTCTAAGTAATTAGCTTTTGCTTGTTTAAATTTTCAAACAATGATCATTTCACTCTACCCAAGGTGAAGGTGATGTTGTATGGGCAAAATCTGTTTGTTTTGAAGTTTAAGATCATTAATAAAAGTTTGTTTTTCATTCCAAATTATGTCTTTTATTTTCTGCTTTTTCTTGAAAAATGGAAATCAGAAGAAAAAAAAAATTTCACAAAAAAATAAATGATAATAACCGAATTAAATCTGCACAATCACTTGTCGCATGTGTCAGTTTCTAAAATCGATCATAATCATATGTGCAGATTAATTCATAAAACCGTTGAAAACAATGACCCTGCTCCCTTTTCCAACTTTGAGCGTCCTGTATATGTAGCCGAAGAAGAGGAATTTGATGAGATCCATGAAGAGGTTTCACGGTTGCTTGAGCGCGAGGAAAACACCATTCAGTCGTACAAAGAGCAGTTAGAAGTCATTAACTTGGGTTCTGATGAACATGTGAAAGAAGTCAAGATTGGAGCATCGCTACATCCTGAGGTGAAGATTCATTTGATTGAAATGATGAAGGAATATGTGGATATCTTTTCTTGGTTGTATCATAATATACCAGGGTTAGATACCAATATTGTAGACCGTCATTTATCGTTAAAGCCGGAGTGTTCGCCAAACAAGCAGAATTTAATAAGAACTCATTCCAATATGGCAATAAAGATTAAGGAGGAAGTTTTAAAGTAGATTGACGCGGGTTTCCTTGTGACATCAGTCTATCCTCAATGGATTGCCAATATTGTGCCAGTACCAAAGAAAGATGGAAAAGTACGCATGTGTGTTGATTACCGAAATCTGAACAAGGCTAGTCATAAAGATGATTTTCCATTTCCACATATTGATATGTTCGTTGATAGTATGGCCAAGTGCAAACTGTTCTTGTTCATGGATGGATTTTCCGGATATAATCAAATTAAGATGGCTCCTGAGGACATGGAAAAAACAACGTTTATCACACCCTGGGGAACATTCTGTTACAAAGTGATGCCCTTCGGGTTGAAGAACGCTGGTGCTGGTGCAATGTACTAGAGGGCCATGAAGACCCTATTCCATGATCTGATGCATAAAGAAATTCAAGTGTAAGTTGATGATAGGATTGCCAAGTCCGAAACTCAGGATCATTTGGAAGACTTGTTGAAACTGTTTCAACGTTTGAGGAAGTATCGCCTCCGTTTGAATCCTAATAAGTGTATGTTTGGTCTCCAGTCTGGAAAATAGTTGGGTTTCATTGTCAGCCAAAAAGGAATTGAAGTTGATCCTGATAAAGTTAGGGTAATTCAAGAGATGCCTTTAACAAGAATTGAAAAGTAAGTCAGAGGCTTCCTTGGACGTTTGAATTATATTTCCAAGTTCATTTCTCATATAACTGCAACGTGTGAACCAATATTCAAGCTATTGAAGAAAGAACAAAGTTGTGTATGGACAGATGATTGCCAAAGGGCATTTGAAAGTATCAAAAAGTATTTGCTCCATCCTATTGAAGGAAGACCATTGGTTCTACATTTGACTGGGTTGTATTTTGGGACAGCAAGATGAAACAGGAAGAGAAGAATATTTCATTTATTATCTAAGCAAGAAGTTCACCAACTGTGAGTCTCGGTATTCTATGTTGGAGAAGACTTGTTATGCTTTAGTTTGGGCTACAAAGCTTCTACGGTAATATATGTTGAATCATACTACTTGGTTGATCTCTCGAATGGATCCGATCAAGTACATCTTTGAAAAGCCTGCTCTTACGGGAAGGATTGCTCATTGGCAGATGTTGTTATCTGAATATAATATTGAATACCGCACCTAGAAAGCTATTAAAAACAGTGTACTAGCAGAATACCTAGCTCGTCATCCGGTTGAGGATGATGAATCTGTGGATTTTATTTTCCTGACGAAGATGTGATGTATTTGAAAATGAAAGATTGTGATGAACCTTTACCTAAAGAAGGTCCAGATCCTAAGTCCCGATGGGGAATGATGTTTGATGGAGCTGTGAATGCTTGTGGAAAAGGAATGGTGTTGTGATCATCACTCCTCAAGGATCTCATATTCCTTTCACAACGAGGTTAATGTTTGATTGTACGAATAATATGGCGGAATATGAAGCTTATGTCATTCGTCTTGAAGAAGCCATTGATCTTAGAATCAAAATTCTTGATGTGTATGGTGACTCAACTTTAGTTATAAATCAGATTAAAGGAGATTAGGACACTCGTCACCCTGGCTCAATCCCTTACAAATATTATGCAAGGAGACTGTTGACTTTCTTCAATAAAGTTTAGCTTCACCATATCCCTCGGGATGAAAATCAAATGGAGGATGCCTTGGCAACCTTGGCTTCCATGTACAAAGTGAGCCATTGGAGTGATGTACCTCAGATCAACATTGAGTGTCTTGAGAGGCCAACTTATATATTCTCCATGGACGTGGAAAAAGATGATAAACCTTGGTATCATGATATCAAGTGTAACACCCCCTTCTATTTACCCGCGTTTTATAATAATAATCAGAGTATTTAATCATAACCAAGAAGGCGTCACAATTTTTAAAACATTAAGATTTCCAAAACATGTGTCATGCTTTTACTGAGGAAGACTTATCAAATAATTAATGCAACAGTTATGTTTAACAGCGGAAATGTAACATAACCAAAACTTCTGAATACAACATTCACAGTATTCCAGAATAATAAACGAAATCCTGAATCAAAACATTAAAGAATTCCGGTAATAAGTCAACATAATTCAAAGTCATTCAAAATATCCATTATTCAAACAACTGCTCCCGTGTTACATCTATCGAGCACGACAACGACACGCGGACTAACGACCGACTCAATACTAGAGCTATCCTCACCAACTCCAAGCTAATCACTGGATCGAAAATGTTGAGTAAGGGTGAGATCTCAATTCAATATAACATGCATTATACGTTTTAGAATACAATAGAATAAAAGATTCATTAATCCGTTAATCAAGCACAAGTCATAATCAATTCACAACATCACACAATGAACATGTACATAATTCAAACAATGGAAATTGCAACACGAATCCATCCTAGCATGTTACAATCCCATATGCAATGCGATGCATGTGGTACCAAAACGTGAACCGAGTTCACACACACCGCTCCGCTTACATGTGGATAGAGTAAATTCATGATTCGCCCATAGCTATTGGGTCAAGAATCCAGCCTCACTACCTCAATCTCCGGTAAGTCTATTGGCTCAACCACCACTTCCGCACAATGGGAATGAACCAAATCAATAAATGTATATGCATGCATCATAAAAGCATGCCATCATCATTTTATATCATGATATTAATACAAATCACATCATGTCAATTCACCAGTATCTCATTCAATCAAAATGAATAGCAATTATATAACATCACAAGATCAATACCTCATAGGTAACTCATACCATGCATAATAGTCCTCATTATCCTTAATTACTCATTCTTTCAAAAATCGAGCGCAACCATTTTAAAAATAATTTAGCAAAATAATATTTTTCTTTTCAAAAGGTAGTATTCGAAATTTAGAAAATAACGCAAAACAAAGACTGAATCGAGTTACTTTAGAAAATATGAATTTTCAAAGTTTTGGAAAAATTGAAAATGAACATGGAACCGGTTCCTACCGAACGGAACCGGTTCCCGGAAGTTAAAAATAACACGCCTGATTTTTGAATGGGGAACCGGTTCATATCAGGAACCGGTTCCCGAGTCTATTTTTCCCCGCATTTAACACTGGGAACTCGGTTCCTCCCCACAGGGAACCGGTTCCCACGACCTGTGACAGCAATTTTACTACTTTTTGACAGCATTTTCCATTCTTATTCATTCCCAAACTTACTAATACGATTTGGCACATTAGGAACATCATTTTATTGTCATTTCACACCATTCTAACATCAATCAACATGATTTATTCATTCTCATCAATTACCTGACATGTTTATGATTTCTAACCCCAACACCGACACAAATAGGGTTTGTTTCCTATAACTCATAATCATCATAATTCAAATTCTCTAACATACCCAATTATCCCTATGATTCCCAAAACCCATAAGGCATATTAATCGATCGAAACCACCCCTTGCCTCGCGATGATTCTTCGATTCTCTTGGTGTCGCTTTCCTCTTTTCCTCTTTCCATGAAGCTTTTCTCCAAAACCCTATTTTTCTTTCTTTTCCTTTTTATATTCCTTTTAATGTTCCTTTAATTATTCCAATAAAATAAAATAATTAAAACTTAATAATTAGTAGAGTAATTTACTCTCTTACACCCACCGTTTACTCTGCACACCTCAACACATTTCCTCATTTAATGACCCAATTAATCCACTAAAATTAATATTCGAAACTTCATTTAATTAAATAATTAAATCCTCACTTAATAAATATTTACATTAAATCGGGGTGTCACAACTCTCCCCCACTAAAAGAGTTTTCGTCCTCGAAAACATACCTTGGACGAACAGTTCGGGATACGAGTCCTTCATCTGACTCTCCAACTCCCATGTCACATTTCCTTCAGCTGGTCCTCCCCAAGCTACTCTTACCAGTGCTATCTCTTTACCTCGCAATTGCTTCACTTTCCGATCCTTCTTGCGTGCACCGCTCAACAATCAAGTTATCCCACCGAACATCATCTATTTGAATCTCATGAGATGGATCCGCACCTCCTCAACCGAGATACATGGAAGACATCATGCAAATTAGCAAGTGACGGCGGTAAAGCGATCTGGTACGCAACTTTCCCAACTCTCTTGGTAATCTGAAACGGACCAATAAAGCGCGGAGTCAACTTCTTTGACTTCAAGGCTCGACCAATACCCGTCATCGGAGTAACTCTCATGAACACATGGTCTCCTTCATCAAACTCAAGGTCTTTCCTCCTCTTATCATGATAACTTTTCTGACGACTCTGAGAAGTTCTCATCTTCTCCTGAATCATCTTAATCCTTTCTAAAGTTTGTTGAACAATCTCCGGTCCAATCACAGCACTTTCTCCAGATTCATACCAACACAACGGTGTCCGACATCTCCTACCATACAATGCCTCAAACGGAGCCATACCGATGCTCGAATGAAAACTATTGTTGTAGGTAAACTCTATCAATGGCAAATAGCTATCCCAAGCTCCACCTTTCTCTAACACACAAGCTCTCAGCAAATCTTCTAACGACTGAATCGTCCTCTCCGTCTGACCATCTGTCTGTGGATGATATGCAGAACTCAATCGCAACTTAGTACCTAGAGCCTCCTGCAATCCTGTCCAGAACTTAGAAGTAAACCTCGGATCTCTATCCGACACAATGCTAGACGGAATACCATGCAAACTTACAACCTTTTCGACATACACCGCCAACCTCTCCATCGGATAATCCATTCTTATCGGAATGAAGTGAGCGGACTTTGTCAATCGGTCAACAATAACCCAAATAGAATCACGGTCCCTAAACCCGACACGAAATCCATTGAAATTCCATCCCATTTCCATTCCGAACAAACAACGGTTCCATCACCGACGGTTTCGATGTTCAATCTTTGATTTCGACAAACCAAACATGCATACACAAACTCGGCGATTTCCTTTTCATTCCAGCCACCAAAATGATTTCTTCAAATCATGATACATCTTAGTAGCACCAGATGAATACTCAATCCACTACGATGTCCTTCTTCTAAGATACTCTTTCCGATCTCAAAGAACATCCGAACACATACTCTATCACCAAATCTCATAACACCATTCTCAATTGAATTCACCTCCTTGACCTTGGTTAATCAATGTCACTTGTCCACTAAACCAACATCGACTTCGTCCATTTGAATCTCTTCCAAAATACCACTAGTCGCCAACATGCCCAACTTCACACTATCCCGAGTAGTTTCACAAACCAAACTCAAGTCTCGAATTGTTCCACCAATTCCAATTCACGAACCATTAACATCGACATATGCAAAGACTTCGATGCATACATACGTTGCCTTACCGGATGGTAATTCAAACCAAAATCATAATCCTTGAGAAACTCTAACCATCTTCTCGCCTCATATTCAACTCTTTCGATCAAAGAGATACTGTGCTCTTATGATCACTGAACACTTCAAACCGTGAACCATACGTATAATGCCTCCACAATTTCAACACAAACACAATACTAACTCTAAATCATGAGTCGGATAATTCCTTTCATGAGTCTTTAACTGCTTGAAGCATAAGCCACAACCGCTTATCTTGCATCAAAACACCTCCTAAACCCATCAAAGACGCCTCACAATACACCACGAAGGATTCTTCCGGATTTGGCAAGATTAAAATCGGAGCACTAGTCAATCTCCTCTTCAATTCTTGGAATCCCTTTTCACAATCTATATCCCAAACAAATGCTTGACCTTTTCTCGTCAACTTAGTCAACGGTAATGCTAACTTCGAAAATCCCTCAATGAATTTCCTGTAATAACCTGCCAGACCAAGAAAGCTACGAATCTCTGAAGCATTCTTCGGCGCTTCCCACTGAGATACGGCTTCTACTTTTGTAGGATCAACAACAATACCATTCTTGAAATCACATTACCAAGAAAACTCACTTCGCTTAACCAAAACTCACATTTAGACAACTTCGCATAAAGTTTCTTTTCTTTCAACAATTCCAATACAATTCTCAGATGCTTTGCATGTTCCTCATCATCCTTTGAATAGATCAGAATGTCGTCAATAAACGCCACCACAAACTTGTCAAGATACGGATGAAATATCCTGTTCATATACTCCATAAACACACCAGGTGCATTAGTAACACCAAATGGCATAACTGAATACTCATAATGTCCATACCTCGCTCGAATGCGCTCAATATCTCCGCCTTAACACGAATCGATGATATCCGATCTCGATCAATTTTGCTGAATACACACGCTCACCAATGGTCCATCAAATCATCAATCCTCAATGGATACCGATTCTTGATTGTCACTTTATTCGTTGCGTAGTCAACACACAATCTCATTGTACCTTCCTTCTTCTTAACCAACAATACCGCGCACCCACGAAACACTAGGCGAATAAATTTCTTCTCAAGCAACTCCTCTAATCGCTTCAACTCGACAACTCGATGCCGACATACGATAAGGCGCCATCGACACCGGACTAGTTCCGTGAATTAAATCTATAGCAACTCCACCTCTCTCGGTGGTAACTCATTCACATCCTCCGGAAACACCTCTGGAAATTCATTCACAACTGGGAGTTCACCACTCTTAGCCTTTCCTTTCACTTCCGTCGAAGAATATAACATAAACACCACAACACCATCTCTAACAGCTGAATTCATCTGCTTAACTGACATAGTCTCATCTTCCACTTTAACTTCTTCAGAAATAAGACCCTCAAAACAATTGATATGGACCTGGTTGAAGACCAACCAGTTCATTCCAAGGATAATATCAAGTTGTTCTAACGGTAGGCACACTAAATCCATACCGAAACCCCTATCAAAGATAACAATAGGGCAATTCCTACAAACATACGAAGTAGTCACTGACCCCGACGCAGGAGTGTCAATAACCATACTTCCATCCAAACTAGAAATTTCCAAATTCAATCTCTTAGCACAATCCAAAGAAATAAAAGAATGTGTCGCTCCAGTATCAATAATTGCTATTAAAGGTATGCCATTAATAAAACATGTACCTTTAATTAACCGATCATCAGGCTTAACATCTGATCCTGACAAAGCGAACACCTTCCCACCAGCTTGCTCTTTCTTTGGTTTATTACACTGCGGACGAGTGTGTCCTTCTTCACCACAGTTGTAACATGTTATCTTTCTGGATCTACAATCAGCAGCTAAATGACCAAACCTTCCACAGTTGTTGCACTTCCTCGCATCATTCTTGCATTCAGGCTCGGTGACCCAATTCACCACACCAGAACACTTTACGGAAGAACCCAAGGACCAGAGTCTCCCCACTAGGCTTCTTCCAACCTCCAGATTTCTGATTATTTCTATCATAAGGCTTACCACGATCCATATGTCTCTTGCCCTTACGATCAGCATAACTCTAAGCATTCGACTTAGTACTAGCAAGATCTTCTTCCAGAATCCTACTACAATCAACCAAATTAGGAAACCTTCTAATACGCTGATACCTGATTCCCTGCTTGATCTCATCACGCAACTCATTCTCAAACTTGATACATTTAGAAAATTCTCCATCTGCATCATTAGGATAATTAGCATAATACTTTGCTAACTCAGTAAACTTGGTCGCATACTCACTCACAGACTTGTTGCCCCGCTTGAGCTCCGTAAATTGATCTCTTTCCCCGAATGTCTTCGTGAAAATACCTTCTCAGAAAAGCCCTCCTGAACACAGCCCAAGTCAATGCAATTCCATCTTCTTCCAATTCACCGGTAGCAACCCACCCATCGCCTTCTTCGCCAACATGTGAGTACCATATCTCACCTTCAGCCACTCAGCACAATCAATCACTCTGAAGATCCTCTCGATCTCCTTCAACCATTTGGGCACCCTCGGGATCATGTGCACCCTTGAACAATGGAGGATTATTCCTCTGAAAATTCCCCAATTGTCTGTCAGCACCAATCGCAGCTCCCTGCTGATTCCCTCCGAGTACTCCAGCTAACATTCCCAAAGCCTCAGCAATAGCATCATCATTCCTTCCGTTACCTCTTCCACCATTGTTCAGAACATTACAAAACAACCTACATCAAGACACCAAGATCGGTGTTACTTACACTAGTCGCATACTAAAAGGGATAATGACACTAAGACAAGACCGACTATGCTCTGATACCACTATTGTAACACCCCCTTCTATTTACCCGCGTTTTATAATAATAATCAGAGTATTTAATCATAACCAAGAAGGCCACAATTTTAAAACATTAAGATTTCCAAAACATGTGTCATGCTTTTACCGAGGAAGACTTATCAAATAATGCAACATTATGTTTAATGAAATGTAACATAACCAAAACTTCGAATACAACATTCACGGATTCCGTAATAATAAACGAAACTCGAATCAAAACATTAAAGAATTCCGTGGTAATAAGTCAACATAATTCAAAGTCATTCAAAATATCCATTAAAGGATTCAAACAACTGCTCCCGATGTTACATCTATCGAGCACGACAACGACACGCGGACTAACCGACCGACTCAATACTAGAGCTATCCTCACCAACTCCAAGCGCCTAATCACTCGGATCCGAAAATGTTGAGTAAGGGTGAGATCTCAATTCAATATAACATGCATTATACGTTTTTAGAATACAATAGAATAAAAGATTCATTAATCCGTTAATCAAGCACAAGTCATAATCAATTCACAACACAGCTCACACAATGAACATGTACATAATTCAAACAATGGAAATTGCAACACTGGAATCCATCCTAGCATGTTACAATCCCATATGCAATGCAGACTCTATGCATGTGGTACCAAAAACGTGAACCGAGTTCACACACACCACTCTGTTTACATGTGGATAGACAGTGTAAATTCATGATTCGCCCATAGCTATTGGGTCAAGAATCCAGCCTCACTACCTCAATCTCCGGGTAAGTCTATTGGCTCAACCAGTCCACTTCCGCACAATGGGAATGAACCAAATAAATAAATGTATATGCATGCATCATAAAAGCATGCCATCATCATTTCGCATATCATGATATTAATACAAATCACATCATGTCAATTCACCAGTGTATCTCATTCAATCAAAATGAATAGCAATTATATAACACTGTCAGCATCAATACCTCATAGGTAACTCATACCATGCATAATAGTCCTCATTATCCTTAATTACTCATTCTTTCAAAAATCGGGAGCGCAACCATTTTAAAAATAATTTAGCAAAATAATATTTTTCTCTTTTCAAAAGGTAGTATTCGAAATTTAGAAAATAACGCCGAAAACGGCACTCGAATCGGAGTTACGGTTTAGAAAATATGAATTTTCAAAGTTTTGGAAAAATTGGAAAAATGAACATGGAACCGGCCTACCGGAACCGTTCCCGGAAGTTAAAAATAACACGCCCCTGATTTTTGAATGGGAACCGGGTTCCCTGCTGTTCCAAACCGGACTACTTTTTGACATCATTTTCCATTCTTATTCATTCCCAAACTTACTAATACGATTTGGCACATTAGGAACATCATTTTATTGTCATTTCACACCATTCTAACATCAATCAACATGATTTATTCATTCTCATCAATTACCTGACATGTTTATGATTTCTAACCCCAACACCGACACAAATAGGGTTTGTTTCCTATAACTCATAATCATCATAATTCAAATTCTCTAACATACCCAATTATCCCTATGATTCCCAAAACCCATAAGGCATATTAATCGATCGAAACCACCCCTTACCTCGCGATGATTCTTCGATTCTCTTGGTGTCGGCTTTCCTCTCTTTTCCTCTTCTCTCCAATTCCACGTGAAAATGCTTTCTCCAAAACCCTATTTTTTCTTTCTTTTCCCTTTTTATATTCCTTTTAATGTTCCTTTAATTATTCCAATAAAATAAAATAATTAAAACTTAATAATTAGTAGAGTAATTTACTCTCTTACACCCACCGTTTACTATGCACACCTCAACACATTTCCTCATTTAATGACCCAATTAATCCACTAAAATTAATATTCGAAACTTCATTTAATTAAATAATTAAATCCTCACTTAATAAATATTTACATTAAATCGGGGTGTCACATCAAGCACTTCCTAATGACTCAAGAGTATCTGGTTGATGCGACAAGAAAAGATAGAAAGACATTGAGGTGGTTGGGTGGTAGTTACTTTCTCAATAAAGGTGTGTTATACAAGAGAAATCATGACATGGTCTTGCTTATATGCATGGGTAGACGCGGAGCAAACATGTTAATGCATGAGATTCATGAGGGTTCTTTTGGTACCCATGCCAAGGGACACTCAATGGCTAAGAACATGCTAAGGGAGGGTTACTATTGGTTGACAATGGAATCCGATTGTTATAAATTTGCAAAGAAGTGCCGTAAGTGTCACGTTTATGCTGACAAGGTTCATGTGCCTCCTTCACTTCTCAATGTTATTTCTTCCCCATGGACGGACTTTCTCTATGTGGGGTATTGACATGATTGGGATGATTGAACCCAAGGCTTTTAATGGACATCGTTTCATCTTTGTAGCAATTGACTACTTCACCAAATGGGTTGAAGCGGCTTCTTATGCCAATGTTACCAAGAAAGTGGTGGTCCGATTTATCAAGAACAATATCATTTATCGGTATGGTGTGCCAAGAAGAATCATTACTGATAACGAATCGAATTTGAATAATAAGATGATGGAACTTTGTGAGAAATTCAAGATTGTCCATCACAACTCTTCACCGTATAGACCCAAGATGAATGGGGGCAATTGAACATGCAAACAAGAATATCAAGAAGATCATCCTGAATATGGTCATCACTTACAAAGACTGAAATGAAATGCTTCCATTTTCTTTACATGGATATCGCACTTTGGTACGTACTTCAACAAGTGCTACCCCTTTCTCTCTTGTTTATGGGATGGAAGCAGTGCTCCTCATTGAAGTTGAGATTCCATCTTTGCGTGTGATAGTGAAAGTTGAATTATCTGATGCTAAATGGGTTCAAAATCAATTTGACCAATTAAATTTGAATGAAAAGAAGAGAATGATTGATTTATGTCATGGTCAGTTGTACCAGAAAAGAATGAAGAAAGCTTTTGATAAAAAGTCAAACCTCGTGTATTCAGAGAAGGCAACCTCGTGCTCAGAAAGATCATTTCTTTAAGCTCTGATTCCAGAGGCAAGTGGACTCCCAATTATGAAGGCCCATATGTTGTCAAGAAAGCCTTCTCTGGTGGTGCATTGATTCTTGAAACTATGGATGGCAAGGAGTTCCCACGTCCTCTGAATGCTGATGTAGTTAAGAAATACTTCGCCTAAAATAAATAAAATAATAACTTGCTAAGTTGAAAACCTAAAAGGGAGACTTAGGCAAAAAAGGGAGTCTCGATAGACTAAAAACCCGAAAGGGTGGTCTAGGCAAAAATTAGAGACATAAAGAGAATAAATTTCTCAGTAGGCTGAAAACCCGCAAGGGAAGTCTAGGCAAAAGTTAAGGACTTATATGGCAAGTAACTACATCAGACAAGACTTTATTGTAGAAGCAATAATCTTCATGGATTATCTTCATACCTCAACTGAAGACTACAGTACAGGAATTCAAAGTTATTAGGGAGAATAGGATTCATTGTTTTTCAATGTACCTTTTCCATGTACTTTCCATTTTTCAAAAAAATTGTAATCATATATGGGGTCATGCTATTGGTAGGCTACCATTCCGTTAATAAAATTTGACCTTTTATCCAATTCCTTTGCAATCTTATTTTATTCAGCCATAAAAATTTTATGTTATTATTGAAAATGCATTTCAAAACAAACATATTTGTTAGAACATGGTTACGAAAATTTTGCAATCTAAATGTGTTTACTTCGGGTGTGAAGCAAACGGATAAAATGACACAGTCCTAATAACAATCAAGATTGATAATGTTGAAATTGGTACTATCAAGACCTCTACAACATTTTTTGTTTGAATATGAGATATAAGTGAAAAGCGGATTGTTTCCACATAATGTCCCATTTTTCCCCAAAAGAGTTGGTAAGAGTAAGGCTCTAATGAGACATGGTGACACCCCACAGGATGCTTCCATCAAAAAGAACCTAGGAATGTTTACGATATGCCTGCAGCTTCTTTTGAAATTTGATGCGATAAAGGTCTACCCTTCAGTTGATGGTTAGTGAAGACTTTATGTTGGTCGAGTGTTGTTCGTGCATTAGTCGACCTTCCATGATGATCTCCAATAAAATATCCATATGCATCTCATGTACATACATAGCTCATGCATAGCTAAATTTCAAATCATTGCTTATTTGCATACGTTGATGTTTTGCTGACATTCGGTCAGAGTCTATATCCTCTCTCCAATAGAGTACCAGCTTTACGCAGAAAGAGTTTTCACTTTTTTCCCCTCAGATCTTCACCCTTTCAGATCCTTTCCCCCTTTGTGTTTGTGGTTTGAATTTTGATCTCCAGACAGTGTTGTTTGCCTTGATTGGACTGTAAACTCGGGTTGAAGAGTGTATTTATTTTGCACGAGAAGATTTTATCTCCTCAGTGGGTTTGAGCTTAATCCTTCCCCAGGAAATTTGTTCTCATTTATTCACAATATTACTACCATCTTCTCTCAACGGAAAGTGATGGTCTATTTATTTGTGACCACCAGTATTCCCCAACAAATCTGTTAATTCCAATTTAATTTCTTTTCGGTAATTCTACGAGGAATCTCTCGCTATAGATGAACCATATCTCTCCAACAGGTTGAAGACTTGTTGTTGATGTTTATCTCCGATGGGTGATTTACAAGCTCATTGTTGGAATTTCTCTTTGGGTGATTTACAAGCTCATTGTTGAACGTTTCTTTTCAGTATCCCTATGAGTGATTTACAAGCTCATTGCCGATTAGCCATTTATCTCTGATGGGTTATTTACAAGCTCATTATTGGAAGTTCTCGTTGGGAGATTTACAAGCTCAATGATAAATGTTTTACTGTGATGTCTCCTTGGGTGATTTACAAGCTCATTGCAGACTGATTCCTATAGATGATTGCAGTAATATTTGTTTACCGATGAATGGTAGCGTTGTCGTTATGGAAGGCAGTTTATCAAAAGATTTGTTTACTGATGAATTGTAGCCTTGTCGTTATGGAAGATAGTTTTTCAAAGATTTGTTTACCGATGAATGGTAGTCTTGTCATTATGGAAGGTATTTTGTCGATGATCTGTTTACCAATGAATGGTAGCCTTGTCGTTATGGAAGGTCATTTATCGAGGATGTGTTTACCGATGAATGGTAGCCTTATCATTATGGAAGGTAGGTTGTCGAGGATCTATTTACCGATGAATGGTAGCCTTGTCGTTATGGAAGAAAGTTTGTCAAAGATTTGTTTACCGATGAATGGTAGCCTTGTAGTTACGGAAGGTGGTTTGTCGAGGATCTGTTTACCGATGAATGGTAGCCTTGTCGTTATGGAAGGCAATTTGTCAAAGATCTGTTTATCGATGAATGGTAGCCTTGTCATTATGTAAGGCATTTTGTCAAAGATTATTTTACCGATGGATGATAGCCTTGTCATGATGGAGCACAGTTTGTCAAAGGTTTGAATGTTCGATGGATAGTAATCTCGTCATTATGGGAGATAGTTCATCGTTGATTTGTTGAATGTTCCAATGGGCGAAATCTTAGCTCGTTGATTGTATGATCGCCTTGTTACCCATTCGGGATGAAATATTATGGTTAGAGAAGAAGTTTCATCCTGTCCATAGTTAATCGCCAGAACTCTTTGAAAAGTCATTCTATTATTGATGTTGTCTTCTTACCATCTTTTGTTCAGAAACAATTTTTGGTGTTTGTTCAAGATTGATGGTTTACTATCTTTAGAAACTTGGTGTAATTCTTTTGTTTTTTCTAACTCTACTGTGAGGAGATAGTTTGCCGTCTTTCTATGGATCGTTGATGTTATTCCCTTTCTGTTTCTTGTCCTAAATTAAGTCGATAATATTATAAAAAAGATGGATTCCCATTCCCCACTGGAGTCATGTTCCTCTCTGTTCCATAAAATTGAGCATGTTTCCCCAGTAGTTCGTCTTCTTGGATGAGTTGTCTTTCTTACCGTGTCTTCATTATCTTTGCTTCCCCTGCGGTGTTCTGTTTCCCCTGTGAAGATCATCTTATTACATTACATAACCATTAAGAACTGCATAATATCTTAGGGCCAAAACTAAGGATCATATTATATATAAGTATCTTTTATCCCGTCGAGGCGAAGGTTCCCTTCTTATCTCTGGATAGAAGACACTTAATTAGTACCCTAATTTTTCCCCTAAGATTCATTCATACTTCATACCATTGCATTACACAAAGATTAAATGCTCCCCCTCTCTCTGTCTCTCTTATCTTTGGTTTTTCCTATGGGAGATCACCAAGCACCATTGAATGTATGTGATGATTGAGGTTTAACTAACAATAATGTGTGTTTACTTCACTCTCCAAGTGCTGTAGGTGAATGGTGCACAAAATTTTCTTGTTCAATGAATCAATAGGTTCATGTGTTTATTTCCATGCCTTCTCTCCTCAATCCCCAAGATTTTTGAAAGTATTGTATCCCATTGAAGATTTCTCATGTCATCTCTATGGTCTCTAATATTGAGTATATGCTTCATGTTTGAAAGAGATCATCAAATTCAAAGAATTCACCATTCTATGGTCGTCTACCTTTAATTAGGGTTTTGGACTTCTGAGAACCATATCTTGGGGTTTGTGTGAAGTTTGTGGATAATTTAAAAGTCATTTGATTCTTAAGAGGACTTCTAATATTAATATGCTTTCATCCAAGGAGTTTGATTGATGAGAAGATTGATTTAGAAGTCTATGATTTCCCACTCTCTCTATTGATGCTTCATTTATCTTGTATGACTTCAAAGGATCATAACTTGGTCATCCCTTGTCTCCTTGAGCTCATTATTATTTCACAATGAACCTAAGGATGTCTAATACAACTTAGTTCAATTGGAAGGAAGATAAAATGCCTAGAAATTTACCTATGAGATCAAAAGATTACAAGTCCTTGATGAATTTCTCAGTTGTTGGTCAATCAACTTCAAAAGATCATATCTTGATCATCATTTATCACCTTGAGGTCATATTTTTTGAATATCAATATTGTGGATGTGGAATTTATCTCCATATAAATTTTAAAGATTGAAAGTGTTTGGAAGTTGCCTTAAGAAATCAAAAGATTATAGGTCATTTCATGAAATTTCATCAACTTTACAAGGCCATAACATTCTCAATTTTTGACACTTTTGAGTGATTATTTTTGCCAAATGTTCCTTAAGAGGTCTAATTCATATAATATTTGAAAATGAAGAGAAAATTTTGAATGGAAGATCATTTTTGAAAAGGAAAAATTATAGGTCATTTTTAGAAAGTGGCCATCAGTTTGTGCATTTGCGCGTGTAGATCATTTGGGTTTTCATCAAGTATTGACTGAGAATTTCATCAAAAAATTATTTGATATTATTTGAGTTTTTACAATTTTATCTTCATTCAATTTAAATAAATTTTTTGCGAGCATGAGGTTGAGATCTTCTTGAAGGGACGAATCCAAGGATACCACTCATGTAGCCTAATTTTACAGTTTGAGGAACTCCAATTTTGGGAGGCTGGAGGTTGAAGACGATGACATGGGCGTCTTAAACCAATGAAAGTGTGACGTATAATATTTTCAAATTGGATCCTATGATAACGTCTTACCATACACGCGTCTCTGGAGCCCTTGGATCTGATTACTTTTGTGAGTCCGACTCGATCCAACGCGTGATATTAATTTTGATTTTATTTTTTAAAACTTAATTTAAATTGTAATTCGGTGTGAAAACCAAGGAGGTCCATATCAAGAGAAAATTTTGAATGGAAGATCATTTTTGAAAAGGAAAGGTTATAGGTCATTTTTAGAAAGTGGCATGCTTGACCAACGCCTGGCCAGAAAAATCAGTGTTTTTTCAAGAATCCTAAAGGCCGCATCTCTCAATTAAAGCATCCATTGGATTTGATTCTTCTTGCATTGTGTTCTACTCTTTGAATACTTCATTTGGATCGAAGAAAATCAGAAAACGCATGAGAGAATTGGATTTGGCCTCGGTTCAAAGTTTGTTCCAAAACATGTTTCACACTCACCATCAGTTTGTGCATTTGCGCGTGTAAATCATTTATAAGCCAAAATTATGATTTGTTTTCGTGACTAATCATGTTTAGAAGTTGCCTAGAGTTAATTAGCACCTTAAAACACATGTTTTGGTTGAGTTTTGATGCACATGAGGTCACACTTCCTTCGTTCACACATCTTGCACGATTTCGCTCCAAATCTCACAATTTCTTCTCATTTTCGTCACCACTCACTCTCCTATAAATAGAGGATCATTCCTCACTCATTTCCTCAAGCTTTGATAGCCAAAAAATCCATGCCAAAGTTTCTCTCGAACCATATTTTCTACAACTTCGTTTTCACTCTCAAAGCCATTCCAGTTTGAAATTAACCATTCATTCTTCTTCCTTGAACCTCAATTAAGCTAACAAAACAAGAATCATACCTTGAAGCTTCCTGAATAGTGCTATCCAAGTCTAGTTTCAGAGCTCTGAAAGTGAACTTTCTTTAGGTAGGAATCTCCATCAAACCTTGTAAAATAAAGCATCATTGCACTCTCCTCATCTCCCTTATCCTTGTGATCTTCACCATTTGCGTTTTCATCAAGTATTGATTGAGAATTTCATCAAAATTTTATTCCTTATTATTTCAGTTTTTCCAATTTTCTCTTCACTCAGTTTAAATAAATTTTTTGCGAGCATGTGATTGAGATCTTATTGAAGAGACGAATCCAAGGATACCACTCATGTAGCCTAATTTTATAGTTTGAGGAACTCCAATTTTGGGAGATTGGAGGTTCAAGACGATGACATAGACGTCTTCTGTAACGCCCGTTTTTAATTAATATTAAAATATATTAGTATTTTCGAGTTACCGATCGATGTTTATTTTGCGACGAGAATAATTGTGTTAATTCATATATTAGGCGACGTTCTGTTCGGTCCGGTAAAATATTATTCGGATCCGATATTTTAATTCCCCGAAATTATTTTAAGTGATTGAATTAATTATATTAATGATATAATTGGATAGGGGTGTGAGGATTAATTGTTAGAATTGGGTTTTACACCCTTGGTTGCTAGTAAGGAAAACAACCTATGAAACACTTTCCTTGTTTTTCTTTCCAACCTAGCACACCATAGCTAAACAAGATCAAGAAGGGAAGTTAGTGGAAATAACCTTATAAAACCATTTCCTTTGTTTTTCTTCCCATTTTTCCAAACACACCAAGAATAGAAACTTGAGAGAGAAGTGAGGGTTTGGAGAAGGAGAAGAAGAAGAAGAGGAGCAAGAGCAAGCATTGATTGGGATTTTGTTGGAGCATCTTGAATCATCAAAGCTTCCTTGGTAAGGGGTTTGATTTCTCTATTTCATATGATTAGGTTTTGATAGTTGTATTTTGAATTTGGGGAAAAATTGATGTTTGGATTATAGGGTTTTGGTTGGTTGTGGATTGAAATAGATTAGAAGAGTTGAAAATGGGATGAAGGAAGTATAAGAAAAATTAACAGTGAAACAAGAAAAATGAAGAAACTGTAAATACACTGTCTGTCTTGGAAAACCACGGTTGCAGGGAAAAACAAAATGGAAGGGGAGACGATGGGGGAGGCGCCCACCTCATGGTGTGGGGCAGCTGCCCCCCTCTTTGAGGAAGCCGTCTCATATCCTTCAAACCCACAGGGACGTGCGTCCCACCATTGTAGGGGAATGCCATGTTTTTTTTTCTGTTTTGCGTTTTCTGTATGTTTGGAAAATGCTGTTTCTACAGAATTATGTTTCTGCATAATTTGTGATTTCTAGCTTCTGTGTGTTTCAATTATCTCAATTCCATATACTACTAGTTGGTATCAATAAAATATAATTAGGAAATAAGTTAGCCGATTAAATTTAGAACCCGATTATGTTCCGATTTTCTGATTTCGGTAAATTCGACGACGGAGCAAGTTACTCCGAATTCAACGAAAATTGACGTGCTAGCTAAGTTTGACGTGTAGAACGTAGTGGTGAGGTTAGTTTTTATAAATTACGAGTTTTTACGAGACGACCCGAAACAAGCCAATTTACGGTAAAATTGTATATGATTGTGTTTTAGTAGATTTAAGGCACGTATGGGCAATCCGTTTTCGACGTTGACGATTATGATTAATACCGGTTATTAGGAATTACTTTCGCGATGATTATTGACGTTTTGACTATTTTTCCATTTTTGGAATTTGACGAATTAATTGATAATGATGCGGTGTGAATAAACCTAACTTTGCGACAGTGTATTTATTAATGAGTATTTGTTAATATGCAATGCGATGATATATGTCTTAGTACATGATGATTATATTGATGTTGTTAGTAAATGCTTCCGATTTGTGAATGCATGATTATTGACGATGATGAATTATTGGTGATGTTTTGCATAATGCAAATATGATGCGATGATATATTTATCTTGTTTTGGATAAATTATGGCGATGTGGGCTTTTATGCCAATTTTGTTGAGCGATGATGATGTTTTTGTGTTTGTGT
Source organism: Vicia sativa (assembly GCA_021764765.1). Classification (NCBI taxonomy): domain Eukaryota; kingdom Viridiplantae; phylum Streptophyta; class Magnoliopsida; order Fabales; family Fabaceae; genus Vicia; species Vicia sativa. Next base: position 66,390,100 of record CM038796.1, on the reverse strand, counting down.
TGTTTTATTGTCGAGTCACATACATTGCATAAGCGAAGAGGGTTTCATGCCAAGCGAAGATGGCTTTTATGCCAAGCGATGATGGCTTTTATGCCGAGCGAAGATGGGGCTTTATGCCTTGTGTCCCTAATTATGGACAAAGCGATGGGTACCACATGCATAACATAGTCGTGTCTCATGGAGTCGGTTATGTTTATGTTGAGTCGTTTGGCGTTGAGTTTTTGTTGATTGATGGATGATATTGAATTGCGATGATATATGATGTGATGATGTTTGTGACGATGGGCTTTCATGCCAAAAAGCGATGATGGGCTTTAGCCAATTGGAGATGATATTATTTATGTTGCTTATGTGATTAACATTGTTTGATATTGTTGTTTGATGTCGTTGTTGATGATTGTTGTGATAATTTCGTGGTGATGAACGTTTATGTGTTGTTTCGACGTTTTATGCCGATGAGGGTATGGTGATATAGTGTAGATTATACACATTAGGATGACAAGTAAAGTAAGTGAGTTTTGATTACGTGTTGGAATTACACTTATTAAACTATACCCTTTATAATTCCGAAACTATTTATATATATTTTATCATGCCTTTAATTATATGTTTTGGAGTATCTCACCCTTTACTTGTTTCGCCGTTACCTATATATTGGTAACGTGCAGGTTATGAAGACGGAGTCTATAGCTGCTGTTAGTCGAGTCGGTGTCGCTCTGATACGTAGCACTCGGGGGGGGAAATATTTATGTCGTCTTGTTGTTGTTGTTTTATTAATATTCCTTTTGTGAATAAGAACCATAATTCATAAAAAAATGATTTTGATGAGGAAGTTTAATAAAGGAGATGTTTTGATTTCTATGAATCAATTTATGTTTTCCAGCGATGCTATGTATCCGAAATTTATACTTTAAAGCAAATTGTTTAAAGTGAGTTATTTTTGAAGGTGTGATGCCTCAGTATTTAATTTATGAAAAATTTAAATTACTCTGATTTTGCATATTAAACTTTGGGTAATATTGGGGTGTTACATCTTCAACCAATGAAACCGTGTCGTGTAATATTTTCAAATTGGATCCTATGATAACGTCTTACGATACACGCGTCTCTGGAGCCCTTGGATCTGATTACTTTTGTGAGTCAGACTCGATCCAACGCGTGATATTATTTCTGATTTTATTTTTTAAAACTTAATTTAAATTGTAATCCGGTGTGAAAACCAAGGAGGTCCATATCAAGCACAGTGCGCCATGTCCGTTGGATGTGATTACTAACGCGTTTTGACTATGATCAGATGGTCCACATTTTTTTAGCTTTTATTTATTTTTTGATTTTATATTTTAAATGTTTTAAACTTCAAAAAATCATATAAAATTCATTTTTGGCCCAAAAATTATGAAAAAATTCACAAAAATATTTTGAAATATTATGTTTCTGAGTTTAATTTTTTCATAATTTAATTTTTAATTGTTTTAAAATACTCTCTGACATTTTAAAATTCTGAAGAAAAAAAATTATGGACGGATCCAATGGTCATTTGACAAATATTGGTGACCTCATTTTATTTTTGTTTCTGATTTTACTATTTTTTGCCATTTTTGGTTCATTTCTCCTTTTAACTTATTGTTTAAAAATATTTTCTAACTTTAAAAAAAATTCTAAAAACTTTTGTCAACACTTGTTGACCTCTGTTTGACTTTTGTAATTTTCTTGGAATTTTATTTTGATGAAAAAAAATACTTTTAATCCTTTTATTTGATTTTATTTTCATTTTTATCTTGAAGACTTTTGAATTTATTTTAGAGTCACAAATTTCCTCAACATCAATGGAATTTGGGTATTGTCATACCCCAATTTTTGACCTAATATACCACCTTACATTTGCATCATTGCATCACTAACAGTTCATAACAGAATTAATCGGGTGTAGCATTCACAGGTCGAAATTAGGGTTTCATCAAATTTTCATCTAATTCAAGAGGCAACCAATTAGGGTTTGAGTTTTACTCACCTCATTTGATCTATCTTGATCAAATCATCAACCTCTGATCTTCAGATATCCAACTTTTCTCATTGATCTATCAAGGATCGACCAATTAGGATTTTGGTCGAGCATGAGTAATCTCTGATTTTCTGATCAATGAATGACTTTTTTGGTTAGAGATTGATCTTCATATCTTAGATACAACATCTTGACCTAATTTTTGGATTCAAAACATCACAGAAGTTCAGAGACTTCATCAGTCAATTTCTGAAACATCTGATGAAATTTCATCTGCACAGAAAAGTCAAACTTTGACTTTTGGTCAACTTTTTCAAAACAAAACTTTTTCCATCATCAAAATACTTCAAATGATCCATCTTGATCATAAAAAATCAAAGAATTCGGAAAAGTCAACAAAAAGTCAAAATTTCTAACACTTAGAAAACATTTTAAGTGTTAAAATTTTGTACTTTTTCCAAACTTCATGACATTTTTTCACATAGTTCCACTTTGAATTGGAAAACACTCAAAACATGAAAGTTGTAGCCCTTGAAACAAGCTTTCCAAAATGTCCAAGAACTCTCAAATCCATGGAGTCTAGCTACACTTTTGAAATTGAACCATAAGGCTCCATAACCATGGATTTCAAGTTCAAAACTTCAAAGATTATAGGTCACTTTGCATTTTATTCTTCTAGAACACATGCCACCTTGCAAGGATAGACTAGAGCTGATAAAAATCAGTGAGGAGTAATTATTATAAGATAGGATCAAGTTGAGTTTTAACACATGGTTAAAAAGGAAGTTTCCTTTTGCATTTAATGCAAAAATGACTTCCTTGCCCTCTAAGGCAAGTCAAATTTACCAATGGCCAAACTTTCTCAATTATTTTCAGAACTCATGGCCTATAAATAGATGTCTTGCTTGCCATTCAAACCACACCAAAGTAATACCCAGACATGCTTTCTCTCTTCTTACTTGAAATTCAAGAAACATAGTGACAATTGAGAATTCTTGCAATTTTGAAAATTTGTGAAAACCATGAAGAATTTTGGTGTCTAACATATCTTATAATCAATATATAACATGTTTGAAACATAAGATCAACACAAGGAAAGCTAAAACTCAGAATTGCACTTCATGTTTTCAAAGCTTGCAAAACTGCCATAACTTTCGAATTCATAGTTTGGCTTAATCAACTTGAGTTTTAATCACTCAAACATCATCCACAAACATCATAGACATGATGCAGATCATAAACAACAAACTGTAATACCTCTAACCTAGAATTCGAAGTTCAACTTTAAGCTTATGCAGGTCGACTTGGGTAGAGAGTTTCAGATCATTCTAGAGCAAGCAGGGTGATCAAACACCTTCCATAGAGGCCGTTGGTGCTCAAGCAATCCTCAAACAACAACTGGAAACACTCCTTCATCGAATTCGATTCCAGCTTCAATAGGTAAGAAATTCAAACTCGAACTTTATGATTGTTTTATTCAATTGAAAAAAACTCTTGGCCATTTGTTTTCTGCACCATCCACGATCATTAACCCTCAATCAATTGAATAAATCATCAACCATACACGATTTCAATTAGGTTTTTCAGTTTTAGGGTTCTTCGTGTTCATCAGAAATTCAGTTATGTTAGGCTTAAAATAAATGAAATTAAGTGATTCCATCATGTTCCTGGGTTCAAAACGATCAACTTTCATGTTTACTTCATTCAATTTCATCAAGAAACCCGAAATCCATGGCTGATTGAAGATTGGGGAAGAAGAACAAAGCTGCGCGCGTTTTTCAAATTCAAAAATCCATTTTAAAATATATTCAGTTTGTTTAAACACAATACACGGATGTATTGCCGCCCCAGCGGTTGCCAACTCACTCTTAAGTCTCTCTTGCCTTGCCTAATGGTCCCGGGTTCAAGCCTCCTTGGGACCATTTTTTTTCAAACTTTTGTTATTTTTCACAAACTTTGACATTTTTTAAAACCAATCAAAACTCCTCATTTTGAGGTGATTTTTTGTACAATTGTCAATTAATGTATCTATTTTAGGATAGTGCAAAAATTTTCAGAAAAAACTTTCCTCCGATTATATTTTGGTCGAGCCGAAAACGACATTTTAAGCACTTTTCAAAACACCTCTAAAGGTGATTTTTTCAAACTTTCGAATCCTGATTCTTTTCAAAACTTCTTACAAGTAAACTTTACATTTCAAAAACACTTTCAAATAACATTCTTAAAAAATTTTCATCAAACTTACATCTTTTTCCATGATCGATCCGATTAAACGATAAAACCGAATTCATTTTCTCTCAAATTTTATAACCGATCATGGGCCTCCCTTACAGTGTAAGTCCCAACCAACATTCTTTATGTACATACATATTTTATTTGTACATATCAAATTCTTTTCATGTACATACAAATTCTTACCTGTACATAATACAGATACATCTGTAAATATTCAAGTTCAGAGAAACTTTGATCGTTCGTTTCCGTTTCGATTGTGTATACACTGAATGCCATTGGTATTAAAAGGAGCATTATTCCCGGTGAAACTGCTTTTAAACCAATGGACCACCCTCTCTGTACATAAATACTCGTTCGTGTACATATTTACTTCCTTGTACACAATTCAAACTTGTAAATAATCAAGTTACGCTCGTTTTAAACGTTCGTTTCACAGACACTTGTTTATATTTTCTTCATAAACTCTTGTAAATAAACATCATGCATTGTTTATATTTCCTTCATAAACTCCTGTGAATACATATCACACACACACTTGTTTATATAACTGTCTAGTTATAACATAACAACTAGTCTAACCAATAGGTTCCGCACAGTGTTAGCCTCCTCTTGGGCTTTATACAAGATGACTCTCCCCACAGAGTTAGCCTCCTCTTGGGCTTTGTACAAGGTAAACTCATTCATCTGAGTTTAGCCTCCGCTTAGGCTTCATATAAGACATCACTCCCCTGTTGAGTCATCCTCCTCTTGGGCTTCGTTCAAAAGAACTCCTCATTGAGTTTAGCCTTCTCTTGGGCATTATACAATGAAAGAGATCATAAAATCTCTTAACAGCCTCCTATTGGGCTTCCAATACAAAGAATCACCCACGTTAGGATAGAACCCAGAGAGTATAATTTCCCGGTGAAATTGCTCTTAATTCCAGAAGGATGGTTTCCCGTTGAAATCCCTTTTAAAGCCAAAGCCAGCCATACCCTATAGCTTCCTCTTAAGCTTCATACAAGGACCCTCGATGACCCTCGGAATGCCTCCTCTTGGGCTAACAATACAAGGACCCATGGGCTTCTTAAAAGCATCCCCTAATCCAATCAATTTCTCCTAGAGATCTAGACGTTTATCATCTCTATGGAAGAAGTATCTCATCTATCACATCACATACAATAAAAAACTTTTCAGATTTTTTTTCAAACTCTTTTCAAACAAAAACATCTCTTAATTGTAAGTGGTAATGCTTGTACACTCAAGCAAAGCACCCAATACTTACAGTTAAAAGATTCAATCACTTTTTTTCAAATATCTTTCTTAAACATGTAAGTGGTAACACTTGTACACTCAAGCAAAACACCTATAACTTACGATGAAAGATTTTAATCAATCAAAGTTTTCAAAATGTATGTGATGAAATAGATTAGATACATTTTTCATTAAGATGACATTTGTCTGTGTGTCTCTTACTAACATCCCGTTGCTTTCCACTAGCATAAGTGGGAACTACGATTGCTCTGAATTTCTCAACATCCTTTTGAGAATACGTAGGCACAAGGTCTCATCCTTGGCGAGCAAATTTCTTTCTCCCTCAAACCAAACAAACCATAGATCCTTGTAGATCCGAGCTACAAATGCTCTGATTCCCACTAGGGGATATGTATGCAGAAGATCCAAAGATCTTTGCGAGCACAATAATAACAAACTCTAGGATCCTTCATAATCTATCCTTGAAATCCCAAAGGAGAAACTTTCCCAATCATAGAAATAGCAATTAAAACACACAAACATATCAAACGTATTCATATATAAAGCTATAGATAAATATATATATTTAGGGTGCTCCATCTATTCCCTTTATATAACAAACCCCCTTACCCGGAATACTCCCCAATGCGTTACGTCTAGTTTGCGCTAGTCGTTACGCATATCAAAATTAATTGAGGGTATTAAAAGCTTTCCCCTTTTTCATAATCATTAAATCATCTTTCTTGTGTTGAAAATAATAAAGCTTGATGCTCGCGGCATCTTTATAAACAAATCAAAAGAGTAAATCGTTTTGAGCTAGAGGATCTGAATTCATATTCGATTCGCTAGTGCGTCACTTTTTAACGCGAACAGGAAAAATGGCGACTCCACTGGGGAGTACGCTGAAACTTTGATTTTCAAAAAAAATGTGACTCCGCTCAAGAGCACCAAGCTTTTTTTGTTTTCAAAAAGAAATGAAAGGGGTTAAGCTTTCATATATGCATATGTCTGTTTTTTCTTTATTGTGTGTTTTCGCGATTTCATATGATGGAAAGAAATCCTAACCCGGATTTAAGAAACATTTTAAGATCTAGGTGGGGTATAGTCCTATTAACTTGTGAGAAGTCTCACTTACGGAGTTAATTTGAGATCCCTCTCTCGGAGGTTGTCTTGGGGGTATTTGTGTTTAGCAAGTATTTGCGAAGACATTTTGCTTTCAAGATAACTAACGAAGTCGAGTGGTCAGAACACATAACCCATCCCGCCATTTAGGATGTAAGTAGATTATTCGGCGTAAGCCTAGAATAATTGTTATGAGACTACAATCAAAGTAGTTTCTCTTGAAAATATTATTGGACCATCGAGTATTCAACAAATCCGATAATATTTCAAAGAGAAGTGTTGAGCCTGTATTATCAGTAGAACCCGTTTCACAGATGAATAAGCCCATAGAATATAACCACCTTTGATTCTTACCGTTGGCCTCATGCTCATGACTTCGAACGCTTGACCGTGTGTATAACTACTAACCATGTTTGTAACATTCATTCATGCATTCATTCAAAAACTTCATTTCTCTTCCCATTTCCAAAGAATTTAGAGATTTTTCTTTGTAAAATATTTTAGGTTAGAGTGATGGACGTCAGAGGAAGATTCACCAAGAGATACAGTTTTAGAATTCCTGACGTAGGAAAGTTAAAAGAGTTAGCATCCTTGGTAGAAGATCCCTCGGATTTCAGAAAACGCTATGGAACTCTTTTAACTATTCTAAACACTAACGTTGATGAAGGACTTTTCAAAACTTTCGTTCAGTTTTACGATCCAGTCTATCGCTGTTTCACTTTCCCTGACTATCAGTTGATGCCTACTTTGGAAGAGTACGCACACATACTTGGTATCTCAGTATCAGACAAAGTGCCTTTCAATGGTTTGGAAGCCATTCCTAAGTCACCAGTCATTGCAACGATGACTCATTTAAAAAAATCTGAGATAGACAAAAACCTAACTACCAGAGGAAAACTCTTAGGACTGACTTCAAAGTTCCTAATGGAGAAGGCTCTTAAATTCTCTAAAGCCGGTAGTATGGTAGCCTTTGAAGCTATTTTAGCTTTACTCCTCTATGGACTGGTGTTGTTTCCCAACGTCCCAAATTTCGTTGATATCAACGCCATAAGGATCTTTCTGATTGGAAATCCCGTTCCCACTCTGCTTGGTGACACGTACGTCTCTATTCATCATAGGAATCGTCAAGGAGATGGAACTATCGTGTGTTGTGTACCTCTGTTCTTCAAATGGATTGTCTCACACTTGCCTAAATCTCCTATCTTCCGCGAAAACAAAGACGATTGGCATTGGTCAAGAAGACTCATGTCTCTTACAAACGACGATATCCATTGGTATACCTTGGCAGACAATGAGATGGAAATCATTGAGAGCTGTGGAGAATTTGCCAACGTACCTCTCATTGGTGCTAAAGGAGGAATCAACTACAACTCATTCCTGGCGAGACGTCAACTCGGATACGCAAACTCTAGTAAACCGCTTGGTTTTACAGTAGAGAGTTACTTCTATCATGAAGGGGAGGATTCTCAAGGTTTGAAAGCTAGGATGATTAGAGCTTGGCATCACATCCGAAGGAAGGAAAAAGGGAAGGCAAAGAATTGTGTAGCCATGGAAATCTACACTTCTTGGGTAAAGAAAAGAGCGAAGGAATTCCGAATGCCTTACGCTTATGAAGAACCTATGTTCTCAACAGCTTCCAAATCAACAATTTTTCCCGTCGAAACTATGGGAGAACACCAAGAAGCTTTGGCCAAGATGAGGCTTGAGAAAGAAGCTTTGGAAAATAAATTCCTTAAGACTGATCTCGAGAATGAGAAGCTTAAGAAGCAGGTCAAAGAACATGAAAAGACGCTTTACTTCCAAGATGAATGGCTCATGGAGAAAGATGAGAAGATTCCCCAGAAGGATAACGCGATCAAAAGATACATCAAAGAAAGGAAGAGAAAGCTTGAAGAAATGACAACCAGCGATCCTGCTCCCGACGAGTGGAAGAAAGTCATTAGCAAGCTAAAAGCCGAGAAAGCTGAACTAAAAGCTCACTATGGAAAGGAAATCCTGAAGTTGAAGCTGCATCAAGCCTTTGGATCTTCATCCGACGAGGACGATTAATTAGTTTAGTTGTAATATTTTATCATTTATTTTATCATTTGTGTGAGCAATGCTAAAAAACAAAATTGTTGTAATCTTTTTTCAATAATCAATAAATGTGTGTTTTCCATCCAAATATTTGCCAGAAATTTCTCCTGTAGTGTAAATTCTTTGGAAATCTTTCTTTACATTCATAATCATGCATCATACTTTGCATATTGAGTCTATTGTCTAGAGTTTGATCTTTTGGAATTTTTTCCAACAGATAGGAAAAGATCGCCAAGCTGTCGCGTCTTAGAGTTTCTCGACCGCGTCCACAACCAACTCGAACATACAATACACGTTCAAAAAGAAGAAAAGTAATGGAAGGATTTGAGCAAGAAAATGTTGAGCTCAGAGCACAGAACAACACTGCAAGAAGAGGTGGAGAGACTCACTTTGGTCAATTCATTGGCACAAAAAGAAACCTCGAGCAAAAAATCAAGCAATGATTTCAAGACACTACTACTTCAATGCAAGAGTTCACTCTTCAATATGCTAGAAGGCTATCTATGGGGCATGCCTTTCAACTTTGGCATCGGATTTCGCCAACCGACTTCTCAAGTGCAAACAACTACGCTTGAAGTACCTACTCAACACTCACTTACTCCGCAACGTAACTCTTCACTTACCAATCATGATGAACTGGAGTGCACCTACCATGGAGTAAGAAGTTCACCATATTCCCAACACAATTTACATGGTTCGATGGAGAATCTCCAGAACAACTCCTCAAAATGCGACGATCCGTGAAAAGAATTGTTTGGGAAAAACGCCCAGGATCTTTGCTTAGTTCCTCGCGTAAGGATACCTGCAAAATTCGAAGTCCCTGACTTTGAAAAGTACAAAGGAAACTCCTGTCCTCAAAGTCATCTCACGATGTATGCCAGGAAAATGTCTACATACAACGATGATCACCAGTTGTTAATCCACTACTTCCAAGACAGCCTGCGCCGAAGTGGTACATGGGGCTAGACAGCGCAAGTATCCAAACCTTCAATGACTTAGGTGAAGCTTTTGTACAACAATATAAGTTCAACTTGGATATGGCCCCGGATCGGGATCAACTCCGCTCCATGTCTCAAAAGGAAAGAGAGACATTCAAGGAATACGCTCAACGATGGAGGGAAATTGCTGCCCAAGTCAACCCATCATTAGAAGAGAAAGAGATGACCAAGGTATTCCTAAATACTCTTGGCTCATTCTACTACGAACGAATGTTTGCTAGCGCTCCCGAAGATTTCACCGAGATGGTAAGCATGGGAATGCGGTTAGAGGAAGGAGTTCGAACCGGACGCCTAACCAAGGAAGCAGGATCTTCTAGTGGAACTAGGAAGATCGGAACCAGTTTTCCAAAGAAAAAAGAACACGACATAGGAATGGTATCCCGAGGGAAACCGCAAAATGTCACCAACATGTGTAGCTGCCATAACACCCGCTGTTAACACAAGTCCAAACACAGGAATTGCTCCGCAGTTCCAACAAACTCTACAGCCTCGTCAACAGGCTTAGCAGTTTAACAATCAAAACTGTGCGCCTCGGATCTCGCAATTCGACCCAATTCCGATGACGTACACATAACTATACCCTGCATTAATAGAAATAAGTATGGTACAGACAAGATCACCACCTTCGGTCCCAGAAAAATTGCCATGGTGGTACAAAGCGGACGTATCTTGCCCTTTTCACCAAGGGGCACCAGGCCATGACCTTGAACATTGCATAGCGTTGAAAGCAGAAGTGCAGAGATTAGTGAAATCTAATCTTCTTTCTTTTAGAAATACGAATCCGAACGTGCAAGCAAATCCACTTCCCAGTCATAGTGGACATGCGGTGAATCTGATGCTAAGAAATACAGATAGGTATCTCGTCACAGATGTGAATCTGATAAGGGGAAACTTAGTACATCTCCATGATACATATAGCGCAATGGGTGCCTTCACTAAACACAATTACGCAGCTTGCAACATCTGCTTCAAGAATCGTCAAGGATGTTCTACCATAAGAGCAGACATTCAATGATTGCTAGACATTGGTGACATACAAATCTACAGAAATAGAGATGACTATGATGTAAATACAGTAGGGCATTTTCCGCATGAGCTTTTAGTCTCAGATATCAACTCGGAAAATCCCGAAGTAAATGTTATCATCCGCTGTTTCAATGTACCCAAGCATGTGGAGATCGAGTATGATGGTTCGAACATTCCAGAGTCTCCCTTGGTGATTTGCTTACCCGGTCCTGTTTCATACAGTTCTAGCAAAGCAATTCCCTATCAATACAATGCAACTGTGATAGAGGATGGAAAAGAGAAACCTATGCCAACTCTTCCCGCTAATGTCAACATAACTGAGATAGGACGAGTAACCCGAAGTGGACGAGTACATACTCCATTGCAACCAAGACCATCTGCTGTTCCTATTGTTAGACAAAATCCAGTTAACATATCTCCCGAGAATCCCACGATGATTCCCATGATTAATCCAAGCACAAATGTTGGTCCTCCTGATAGAACCAACGTCAACACAGATTTTGATGAGATACTGAAGTTAATCAAAAAGAGCGAATACCGAGTCGTGGATCAGCTGATGCAGACTCCCTCCAAGATTTCAATATTATCTCTACTATTGAACTCCGAAGCTCACCGAGAGGCTTTAATGAAGGTATTAGACCAAGCTTATGTAGACCATGATGTGACTACATACCAGTTTGGAGGTATTGTCGCCAACATAACGGCTTGTAATAATCTAAGTTTCAGTGATGAGGAACTTCCAGAAGAAGGGAAAGATCACAACTTGGCCTTGCACATCTCGATGATTTACCAATCAGATTCTTTGTCCAATGTATTGGTAGATACTGGTTCATCTTTGAACGTAATGCCAAAAATGACACTCGCTCGTTTGGCTTACAAAGGGACACCGATGAAGTTCAATGGCATAGTAGTAAGAGCTTTTGACGGGTCAAGGAAGTCAGTTATTGGGGAAGTTGACCTCCCGATGACAATCGGTCCGCATACTTTCCAAATCACTTTCCAGATCATGGACGTGCCAGCTGCTTATAGTTGCTTGCTAGGAAGACCATGGATACACGAGGCAGGAGCAGTGACATCTACTCTCCATCAGAAACTGAAATTCACAGTAAAGGGGAAGTTGGTGACCATCATCGGTGAACAAGCTTTGCTTATAAGCCATTTGTCCAGTTTCTCTTTCATCACAGCCAACGACGTTGAAGGGACACATCTCCCAGGACATCCGTTAGAAGATGAATCTACTAGCAAAAGCAGATCATCTATCTCTTCTTATAAAGAAGCAGATAGCAGAAAGATGGAAATGCTGAAGGTTGGGGACAAGTAATCAAACCTGTCAACAACGAGACAAAAGCCGGACTCGGATTTGCACCCGTATTCTCCAAAGACAAGCAAAAGGATGGAGCACTTTGTCCAATCAAAGAAATATTCAACAGTGGGGGTTTCTTAAACCCCGTTCTTCAAGAAGTTAACGTTGTTACCATTGAAGATGATGAAGATGATCTCTCTAGATCTGAAGAGTGGAGCACTTTTCTGAACAACCCTGAATATGTGTCTCAGGAAGAATCTTACGCACCGTACTATCCTCCAACTGATCAATTCAAGGGCATATCCCTACAACAAAATGAAAATCCACCTGTCCCTTCTGAAGTTTGGGATACCTTGGGAGAACCAAGTGGCAAGTTTGATTACATGGTGAAATACACTGCGCCAAAAAGCTCAAAAATCAAAATTGAAGACATTCAGCCCACCGGATGGGGTGATTCTTTTGAGTATCCTAGTCAATCGGAAGAGGTGTACCCATCTTCCCGATCTAATCAGCCAATCGAGGTTCCCAACGAAGATTTCTGCTCTAACACACCTGTAGAGTTTGTTAAATCAGATCCCGATTACCACTACATCAACATGATCACTGAAGATCAAGGATACGACTCGGGATACGAACTAGAAAGTGTCGCCGACAATGAGTCTCTTCACTCTGAAGATTGGAGGGTACATCCCCAGAATTCAACACAAATGCCGATAGAAAGTACATATGTTGTATCCCATGCTTCCCGATCTCTTCATCAAGCAGAAGAAGATCGCTTTAGCAGCACAAAAGGAAAGGTCCATCGTCCAGAGTCTTCAAAGCCTGCTCGGCCAACGACCAAAGTCTACTCAAGGGTTAAACCAAGTGGAAAGCTACCCGAATACCTCGACTTCCAAGGAGTTCGTCACTACTGGAAACCTGTTGAAGTTCGGACTAACGCTCCTAGTTCTAAGTAGTTTATCTTTTCTTTTTGTTTTGAACTCTCGCTTCACCCAGAGCGAAGAGATGTTTTATAAGGTTTAGCTTTTAAATAATTTCTCTTTGTCTTGCCCTAGACAAATGAGTTTGTATTTTAGGGCCCTGTTTCATATTGTGAATCATAAATAAAACGCGTTGTTTTGATTCCACACTTTGTGTTTATTTTCATTTTTACCCTTTCCTGGAAATGGTAATCCTAAAAAAAAACACAATAAATAAAAAATCTTCAAAAATAATAAAATTAATCTGCATACACTTTCACATTGACTTTTTCAAAAAAAAAATGATGAATAAAGAGAGTTAATAAATCAACTATGCAGATTAACAGATGGACAAATCCATTGAAAGCAATAACTCTATGCTCTCTCCCAACTTTGAAATCCCTGAAGTCGCCAAGGAAGAAGTCAAGAAGAGATCCTGATGATTTCGATTACTTAAGCACGAGGAAAGAATCATTCAGCCTCACAAAGAACCTCCGAAGCAATCAACTTGGGTTCCGAAGACAAAAAGAAGTAACATCGAGCTTCGCCGACAGCAACGCCAAGAGCAAACTGATAGACCTTCTCAAAGAGTATGTTGATGTGTTCGCTTGGTCCTACCAGGACATGCCGTGTTTAGATACCAAAGATCGTGGAGCATCATTTGCCATTAAAGCCGGAGTTCCACCAGTTAAGGTAAACTGAGAAGAGTTCACCCTGATATGGCTGACAAAATAAAAAAGGAAGTTCAAAAGCAGCTCCACGCAGGTTTCCTCGTCACGTCTGAGTATCCTCAGTGGCTAGCCAACATAGTACCTGTCTCCAAGAAAGATGGAAAGGTCAAAATGTGTGTTGACTACCGGGATTTGAACAAAGCAAGTCCAAAAGATGATTTCCCACTACCGCATATCGACATGCTAGTGGATAGCACTGCAAAGTTCAACGTCTTTTCCTTCATGGACGGCTTCTCTGGCTACAATCAGATCAGAATGGCTCCCGAAGACAGGGAAAAGACATCTTTCATCACGCCATGGTGAACTGACTTTGTAGGATTTTTGTATCCAAATGTGCGGATAGCAAGAGTCGCCACCGACTTTTATTTTTATCCAATTAAGGGAAGGTAAAAGTACAGAAAAAGACCTTCGTTAGATTCTGAGTTCGGGAGAATGGTTATGAAAAGGGAAGGTATTAGCACCCCTTTCCATCCGTAGTTATCTACGGGCTCTTAGTTGCTCTAGATCACTTTTTAAAATTGCTTTCTGTGTGTTTGACAAAAATGTTTTGAAAGAGGCATTTCGCTTTGACTTTGTAATGACTCATGTAGGAGTGTATACAAAGTGTTCGGAAATGTTTCGTTTTTGAAAAGAGTTTGAACTTTGAAAAAAAGTGTGTGGTGTGAAAAGCATTTTGATAGAGCAAGCAACTAAAAGACTTATTTACCCACTCAGAATTGGTCGTTTTGTTGTACTTCTACATTCCTTTAGAATAGCGCTAGCCATACCATTAGTTAGTAGGTAGCTCCATTCGTTGGATGTAAGCGGGACATTCGAAGGGACATCGGATGGTCATAGAACGCAACTTGTAGGAAGTATCCTAGCACATTCGAAGGGACTATCATCATTTTTCGTAGGCGACAATCGAGGGTCAAGATCATGTATTCGGAGGCGACATCGTGGGTCTTATGATCTTTGTATCGAAGGGACTATGATGATTTGTTTGGAAGGCAACGGTGCTAGAATACCTCTACGTTCGAGGGACATGACCATTTTGATTCGTAAGGCAACGAGAGAGAATTACCCTAAGGGGTGCATGTGTGAAAGAAGTGTGTCAAATTCATATATTTTATCTTGAAGATTAGTGTGCTATGTCCAATTATTATCTTGCCATACACGCCTAATTACTAGCAATTGATAAGGGTGCGGAAAGTAAAAACGTAGAATGTAAAGTGCGGAAATGTAAACCTACGCTATTACAAGGCTTTGGGGCAGATACATAATTTAAAATACAGAAAGTAAAAGTCCTAAATTAAACTATTACAACCCATATGCAATTACATTATTGAAAAATAAAATAAAAACGGAAGAATCATCTGAATCGGATTAACCTGTGAAACAAATGAGAAATCGAAAAATATGATGGAATCGAAATAAGAGAAAATGTTAGAAAAAATGCAAATTTAAATATGAGAAAATTAATATATGCTGGAAATAAGATAAATAAGCTAAAATAATTTTTTGGGATTTTTTGGAAAAGATTTAATAATTAAAATGCAATTAAAAGTGAATTAAATGCAAAATTATGAATAAAAATAAATATGCATGCAAAAAGGTATTTTTTTAATTTATTAAATTAAATAAAGATTTTCAGAATATAAATGTAAAAAGAAAATATTTTTTTGGTAATTTTTTGATGCAGAAATAAAAATATGAAAATAAATTAAAATGATGCAAAATATTAAAAAATAAAGAAAATATGAAGAAATATTGAAAAGTGAAAGTTTGGAAAAAGAAAAGTGAAACCGGTGCAAGCAGGGCTCGAACTCAGGACATGGGGAAGCATCTTGGAATAGTGACAGCTTTTACCACTACGCCAGCTTGCGTTTGTTGTCAAGGAACGGAAATGGATGATCATGAGATGCACACGCGTCGTTGCCTGGATAAGTCAAAGCACAATCAGCCTGTGGGGTCCCTGTTGGATGGAACGGACGAATCAGGAAGCGCCATAACGCCACGCACGCCCTCGCCGGAGTCAACACGTTCAACGACGCCGGAGCCCTAGCTCCGGTCGTCTTCTCCGGTGGGGCACGATCTGAACCTGCGAAAATACGAAATTTAAAAGCAAAAGAAGGGTCATGTCCCCCTATTTCGACCTTTCTGAATTCAATGGAGGTGTCTGTTTTGGCTGAAACGGCTTGTATTGATCAGTTCGAACCAAACAGTTCCTCGAGCCCTAACCATGGCATCCTGGGATTTCTACGTGAAACCTTACATGTTGTGCATCAAATGCATTCTAAGAGACACCCTGAACTCAAACAAACACACAGGAACAGTTAATAATGCATGATTTACAAGAATCGAAATCGAAGAAAATTCAAACCGGTGAGAGTGCAAGCACGCGATCTGGGCAGTTCTGGGCACGAGTAAAGGTTGCTTTTGATTGCTGGGAATCTCCTGAGCACGATGGAATGATCAAATTGGCTTGAAACCTGCTGGTTTTTGAAATTCAAATTTCTCCAATTCTTGAAAATTTTTGCAAGAGTTTGGGTAGTTTTTAGGGTTAGGGTTCCGTCCTCTTGGCTGGCTGCATTGCTGAGTATTTATAGAGGAAAATTGGATGGCAAAAGGAGTGAAAAAAGATTGCTTATTGATTGTGCAAATATTTTCCAATAAAAACAAATTAAATTTTGAAGAAAATATGATTTTCTCATCAATGCCATGGCTTGCACGAATTTGGTAAGTGTATTGGGCTTTCTTGGACATTAAGAGAGATATAAATCCAACTTATTTGAAAAAGAAACTTAATTTTCATATTTTACATAATTTATTTTTGAATTAAATGTTATAAAATTCAAATATAAACCATGAAAATAGAAAATCACCAATGCCAAGCTTTTATGGGTCAAAAATAACATCATGAACAAGTTTGGATCAAAAGATTATAGGCCCATTTGGAAAATTTTGCATTTTGACCAAAATGTCCTTTTGTGCAATCAGTCCAAAATCGCCCAACTTGTGAATGGTGTATCTTGCTCAATTTTCCACATTTTGAGTGTTCTTGGACTTTTGGAAAGCTCTAAGAGTCCTCTAAATAATGTCTTTGGTCTCATCTCAATTGAGTTACCATGCTCAATATATCTTCAAAACAAAAAGTTGACTTTTGTTGACTTTGAAAATGACTCGAATGTTTTGAGCTATACCTCTCAAATGAAGCATTTTTGGACATTCTTGTGAGACATGAAGTGGTAGAGAATTGAATTTCCTTCAAAATGAGCTTTGTGGAAAATTTCGAGAAAGTATGAGAAAGTTATGATCACAAAAGTTCATTGACTTTTCATCTAGAAACCCTAATTTAGAAAGTTTGACTTTTGAGCAAATCTTGAGTTTTCTTGATGAATCATGATCAACCCTTGATCAAATGATGAATGTAACTTCAAATGAGGATGTTGACCAAAATCGAAGTTTTGACCGATGTTGACCACAGTTGACTTTTTGTCCAATACACCCGATTTTCAACCATCCGAGCAATTGCCGAGGAAACTTGACTTGTGAGGCTTGAAACTTGACATGGAGAATCTTTGAAGCATATGAGGAGGCATGAAGACCATTGGAGATGTTGGAAATCCATCTTGACTTGAGAGATACCAAACCCTAGTTTGGGTTGATTGTCAGGAGAGAGAGTTTGTCCGATCAACTCTCGAGGAACCGAGTATGGATGTATGAAATCTCTTGAGTAGATGGAGGGCAAACCGCCCTGCTCAATCTTCTTGTACCGAAGGGTTAGATTGACATGCTTGTCTCTGACCGGAGGTAGAAGATGATGAAACACCGAGGCACCGAAAATTTGCACTCGCCGGTGGATGGCGGAATGGGCTTATGCCATCCGAGAAGTTGGAGACTTCACGGGGAACGAGTCGCACGCTAGACCCGAGGTTGTTAATAGGAGAGCTGACGAGATGGGCTTAAGATGCCATCAGGGCGATGTTAGACTGCAGATGTTTCCGAACGGAGAGGATGGGCTTAAGATGCCATCCTAAGAGTCGACGTTAGACTTCGTGTTCACTTTGAATAAGGTTATTGGTTTGTATTGATTTTTAACCATATGCAGATTCTCAAAGTGAAGAAATGTTGATAAGTAGTCGGAGATGGGCTTAAGATGCCATCCAAGGCAACCGAGTCGACGCTAGACTCTCAGTCGCCGTAATAAATCTTCGTCGATTACTCGAGGGAGATTGTAGTTGGCAAGAATGTGGATAGCTTCCAGTGCATCGGTGTTGATCCATTGCCACATCGTGGATAACCGAGGTGGTCTTTCGATAGTTTTCCCCGCGGTTCGGGGCTTAATCTCGACCTGTTGTCGAAAACAACCAAGGCGGTCTTTCGATAGTTTTCCGCCGATTCGGGCTTAATCCGACCTGCTTGCCAAGTGATCATACTGCTTGGAGAAAACAAGAGAAACTTTGATAGAATATTGGTTAGTTTTATGCTATACGATGCATGGCAGTATGAATGACATATGCATGAATTATGACTTTATGAGTAATGTATGAATGATAGATGTTGTGATATTTCAAAACATATCCATCTTGAAGAAGATGCGGATGTTCTGCTTGAGGATTTCGACTCGCTGGGAAATTGTGTAGGAAACCCCGCTTTGAAGGAGAAGAAAGATATCCTGATTCTCCGATGCACTATCCACCAAGTCTCGGCCTAGATATTGTTGAGAGAACTGGAGGCGATCCGTGGGGACCTTGTATGTAGACCCGCGAGGAAATTTAGGAAGCGCCCACTGGGATTCCGAGTGTAGATCTTGCGGAGAGCATTTGATGGTTAATGAGAGACCGGCTAGAAGAGTCCGGAGTCCGTTGTAATCTCTGGCCGGGAATAAAAGGTATGTTTCTCCGATGCACTATCTCGACCAAGTTTCGAGTCCGGATACCGGCCGGGAGAAGGGGAGGATTGAGACACGTCCGCTGGGATGAATACCTTGACGGGGATGAGGTGCTACCGCTGAGACTGATGTAACACTGCTCGGTTGAGTGGAATCACCGCCAGGATTAACATACCCCGATGGGGATGGTGTGTTGTGAGTGACACCTTGTGGGGAATCAGACAGTGACTTTCGCCGTCGCCCCACCCCGGAGCCCTGTAGTAAGTACTTGTTCACTTTTCGTATGTTTGTGATTAGATTCTTATTGTCAAGCGATAATCATTCAAAACAAACGTTGGACTTATTAAACGACAACAACAAAAATTGTAAAGAGAAATAAATTTATGCTTATTTGAAAGGTGGCGATGGCCAAGTAGTCTGACGCAAGAAAGGTAAAAAGCTATGGAAACAATCTCGTTAAGTTCCAACTATGCTAGTACTCATATATTTCGACTATCTCATCTCCTTCAGAGAAAGTGAGTAGCGATCTTCGCCATTTGAATCTTGAATGTCGATAGTAGTCCGAAGCGTGATCCGAAGAGACATAGTCGTACGCTTAAATCCTAACTTTGCCTAGACCGCCTTTCGGTTTTCACCACCGATACCCTTTTTGCCCAAGACGCCTTTCGTGTTTTCGACTTGCCGGTGTACATGTTTTGTATATATCCTTAACTTTTGCCCGAACCTTTTTGGTTCGCCAGGATGCCCTTATTTTTGCCTAGGTTAGTCGACCTAGCGGGTCTATTTCATGCGTAGTATTTTTGACTATGTCTCGCTCACGTGGTGGGAAATCTTCACCATCCATGGTGCTAATCATAGTCAAAATACTCGTTCTTGACTACAAATGGTCCCTCGTAGGTGGGAGTCCATTTGCCCCTGGGATCACCTTGTGGAAGAATGATGCGCTTGACTACTAGATCACCGACTTGGTAGACTCGGTGCTTGACCTTCTTGTTAAATGCTCGATCATTCGCTTCGATAACCTCCATGGCGTATGGACGCGAGCCTTCTCATCAATTCTCATCATCAAGTGAGTCTGACCCAATCGCCTTCGCCTAACTCGCCTCCCGGAGGACTCTAGTTGAGGTATCCGAACCTCGATGGGTAAGACGGCTTCCATACCGCACGAGAGAAAAGGGGATGTTCGTGAAAAGCGATAACCATGAAGAGCAAATGGTAACATCTCATGCCAATCCTTGTAAGTCACATCATCAGATAATCTTCTTAATGTTCTTATTGGCGGCCACGCCGCTCATCTTAGGCCAATATGGAGAAGAGTCAGGATGTTGATCTTGAACCGCTGCGTAGTTCGATCATCTTGTTGTTCTTCCCGAGAGAGCTAGTTTCTCAAAGATGTATTTTATCGGATCCATCTTGGAAATCAACAAGGTAGTGTGAGTCAACATACTATCTTAGTCGGCGCAGCCCAAGCCAAAGCGCAAGTTTTCTCGAGTTGTGAGTATCTTGTTTCACGGTAAACTTTTGCTAAGGTAGTATATTGCATGCTCTTTTCGACTGCACTCGCCATGTTGCCCCAACACACACCCCATTGAGTTCTCTAACACCGCACATGATAAGAGGTCTTCCTTCCGCAGCGCATCGGATAGAGGATCAGTACCTTGATTTTGTCAAAAGCGATCCGGCAATCATCGCTCCATTCCACTACTTGATCTTTCTTTAGTAACTTGAAGATTGGCTCACAAGTAGCAGTGTGCAATGAACTGGCAATGTAGTTCAATCGCCCAAGAAACCTCGACTTCCTTCTCCGTATGGGCGCTAGCATCTCTTGAATGGCTTTAACCTTGGGTCAACCTCAATACCTTTACATCGACAACAAACCCTAGGAGTTTTCCTGATCCGACTCCAAAGGTGCACTTGTTGGGATTAAGTCTCACCTGACTTCTTCAACCTATCAAATGCAAATGATCAAGATGTCCTTCTTCCTGGAGAGAGCTATCATGTCGCCGACGACCTCTATCTCGTGATGAATCATGTCATGAAATAATGTCACCATAGACTCGATAAGTGGCGCCCGCTCTTCAACCGAACGGCATAACCTTGTAGCAAGTGCCCCACCGTGTAACAAAAGTAGTCTTCCATGTCTTCGAGCCATTTTAACTGATTGTAACCGAGAAACCATCCATGAAGGAGAAAACCTTATGGCATTGTCAACCGTAACATCAATATGAGGAAGTGGGAAATCATCTTGACTCGCTTTATTCAGATCTCAGAATCCACACACATTCGCATCTACCATCCTTCTTAGGTACGGTACCACATTTGCAACCCATCGGATAAGAAGTAACGCTAGGAAACCAGGTTGAACGCTTTCATAGCTTCTTTTGATTTTCCCGACATTTCGTGACGATGCGATTTAACTTTCGCTTTCATCGAGAAAACCTTCTTTGCAAGGTCACCAAACCTCACATGTCTTCGTATGACCAAGCAAAACCTCAATGTAGTCTCGTAGCATCCGAACCAACCTTTCTTTAACACTGCTCTCAAGACCCGCCCTATCTTGATCTCTTTTTCTCGCACCAAATTCACAACCTCAACTTGTTTCGTGGGTCAGATAACTCGCTCTTCTTGTCAGAGCAATCGCAAGTTCTCCGCACTTCACAATCTTCCTCACTTCCCTTCGGCTTGGTAGATCGGATTATCAAGTCATATTTAGCACTAGCATAGTCAGTTATTAACTAGATTGGAGTGATTCGCAGTTGTATCACGGTGTGTGTAAGAAACACATAGCTTTTGAAGGGTGATAAAGTAAAAGAAAGAGAACAAACAATTTGAATGCAAAAGTCCAACGAATTTATTGAATGAAAACGACAGATAATAACCTCAGAACGAGCCATGATGCCCGGCAAGGCACTAGGCTTTCAAAGTTTATTGTTCAAAACATAAAGAAATACGAAAAGCAAAACAAAATAGGAGAAATTACCCGCTAAAGGAGATTGGTATGACGCCTTCGCCTTCCAATTGCCGAGCCCATGATCCGAGTTGAAGATCCACTGTCGATGCGGAAAGGAAGTTGGCGCCTTCTATAGCATGGATTCCACTGGCCGGAAAGGAAGTTCCGGCACGTCATGGCGTATCATCTTCGACCTTGATGGTGAAGCCTAAACCAGCCTTGCGATTTGAAAGGAAGATCGTGGAGCCGTCCCCAAATACTACCTTCTTCAACAGCAGCCTGAGCATCTTTCAATGAGGCCATCCTAGGCGGAACTTTAGCATCTTCAGAGGACCTGAGAGTCAACAGCATGACTCTGTATTGTTTCAAAAGCTTGACAGGAGTCTCAAGAATTCTCCTTCCATCTCAAGGTATCGGAATGATCAGATGACCGACCATATACTCACACCGTGACAACCTTCCCTTCACCCACTGGCAAGGTTGAGGTACCCGCCCCAAGTAGACAAGAGTAAGCGGATGTCCATGACAAAGAAGGTGGAGTCAAAAGTCCGGAACCGACTTTGACAGTGAGAGTGAGCTCTCCAAGCATCGCTCGCTAGAACCATCAAAAGCTCTCACAATTATGTCACCGGTCTCGAACCAACCCTTCGACATCAAGTCGATCAAAAGCGCTTCGTAGGATATTCAGAGCGTAACCGTATCCACCAAAACATGAGTCATGTAACGCCTTGCATTCAACAGAGATGCAAGGCTTTGTTTGTTTTTTCCGCGAGTCAAATCAAGATCGAGAAGCCAGCCGTTGTTGGAAGCCGTAGCAATACAAACTTCGAATTGATCAAGAGTAGTGTCTTGGCACATGAGCATTCTTCGTAAACTTCACCAAGGCATTAGTACGAGCCTCTGAGCACAAGAGCAAAGCGAGCATGGAAATCTTGGACGAGTCTCGTCTCTAACTGCTCCACAACATTGTAGTCACTCTTCTTGATTATCTTCGAATTTCCTCCATTTCTTGCTTGAGGTGTCTTCTTCCTTTGGTACTGGTTGAGCGGATGGCCACCGTTCCTTCCTCTAGCCGGGATATTGGTGGAGTAGCCGGAATGCGAGTTGAGTCGCAGTGTCTTTGGAGGAGAGATCTCGAGAGAATACCCTTCCGGTTCCGGGTCACCTTACTTGATCCGGTGATGTTGTCAATGTCGAATGGTAGCTTTAACGGTAAGGTCTTCAATGGTCGAGGGTCTTGCTTGACACCATGATAGTAAACATCACCCATAATTCCGTGGATAGCCTTGTCGAGGAATATGGAACCGGCCTTGAGAAGTAATGATGAGAGGTGCCACTCTAGGCACGGATCAACAGAGAGATCCTTATTGTGTTAACATCAGATAGTCTTCGGAAATCGTCACCCCATCCCGTCGCCTTAACATCTTCAATAGGAATCTTGTAACTATCGTGATGTGTACTTCACCATGTAATCATATTTTCCACTTGTTGCCCCAAGGTATCCCACACGATGGTACCGCTTCATCTGCATTGTCAATCTTCAACTTAGACATTTCTTCACACAACTTCGCAGTGGTTTCGTAAATAGTATCTCACGCTATCCATCATGCATCGAACACGCCTTCTCAACCAAGCACAACCATCAGCGGATGGGCACCAACGACAATTCTCCGGGCATCCCGGATTGACACCGCTTGCAATGATTCTTCTTACCATCGAGGAATGGTCAAGTCATCTATGTTGAAAACATAAGCATCATCACCAACAGATTGGAACTCTTGTCATGGTTAGGCATAGGCGCTGATCACATTCGAGTCTCAACAGAGGGTCAAACTCAATCGCTTAGATTCAATCATATCCGAATCTTGTTCTTCGAGCCCAAAGAATTGTCGTGTCGTCCCGGCTATTGGAATGGTAAGCACACTTAGCATTAGGATTGTACTTGAGAGGAAGTGTTGACATTCGAGGAGGATCCTCAAGGTTATCACCGCTTTCAACATGTGTTGCAAGGCTTCATGCGACAAGGCATGTTGATCTTCAGAACTGCCTCGTGGCGCTGCTCGTTACGCCGTTGTCTCGCCGAGGTTGTGCCGATGTATGATTGGAGATCACAACCCCACAGATTGAGCACGGTCGGTCTTGGCTCGGCGATACACAAGATTAGCTTCTTTCTTAGCACCAAAAGATCTCTTCGCAGATTTGAAGATGACTCTACATGGATCTTCCCACTCTTGATACCACCGCAATGCGCGTCAATATCAACTCGTGAATCCGGATGAAGAATTTCCAATCGATGATTGAAGAACGGCCGCTGTTCCCATGAACATATCAACCAATTCCCTATTGGACAAGGGTGGTTGAACTCGCCGCTAGATCTCCATTTCGAGCATACCCTTGAACTTCTCGTCACGACCCATAGACATGCTTTGTAGTTGCATGCGAGTGGGTTTCAATTCAGATTGTACTATACGTTCAGAGAAAGCATCACCAAATCACCCAAGTACGGATACGGTCATTCTCTAGCCGATAGTACCATTCCAACTGGTTTCGACAAACTCTCTTGAAAATAGTGCATCCACAACTTTCATCGTGTGGGATTGATCTTCCGACATAGGACTTCAAATGCGCTTTGGGCAAGACATGCCATCATACTTGGCAAAAGTAGGAACTTTGAACTTGGGAGGAATCACAACACCGTGAACGAGACTCAGATCATCAAAATTCAGCCCGCCATCTTCGTGTTTTCCACAAGATTCGACGGTCTTCAAGTTGTTTGTACTTGTCATCTTCATCGAGTGTTGGCTATAATCGAGTGGTCCTCCTTCTTTCTTGGCTCACGCTGGTCACCTTCATCACCCTTGGTACTCGTATGGACACTTCCTTCGAGAGCTCGATCCGACCGACCACTTTGGACCCCTTTGTATCGTCTACCCATGTTGAGGAGACCAACAACCTTCTTCTTCTTGTTGATGAGCTTCTTCAAATCTTCTTGGCCTTGGACCAAACTGGTGAACATCTGCTGAAATTGAGCATTCTGAGCTTGAAGATCTTTGACAGACTGTTCAAGAGCCATTTCTGCTAAAATAAATAGCGAGCAAATGAGAAAACCAATCTCCAATGTACCTGTGATGCAATGTTATGCTATGCTATGCAATGTTTATGCGAATGCAATGCAATGTTTTCAAGGACCTAAGAGATTTAAATTTGTTAAACAAGCAATGAACAAACATTTATTAGTACTTCTCATTATTCTTTTTTCTTTTTAAGTACAAGAGATAGTTCAAAACAATAAAAGAAAACATAAACATCCTAAAGCTCTAAGTCTCCCATGGGCGCTTCCTCTTGGTGCCGATGTAGGCATTGATGCTTCGCCTCCTCGTGAAGTAGCTTTGTCAACTATAACACTTTCTTCTCGCTGTAACACCGAGCTTCAAAGGTATCCCTTCTTCTTGTGAATCCAGGATCTCTTCAAGTCTTCAAAATCAGTAGGCATGTCGGGATGGAGAATAAAGATAGGGTACGCCACCTATAGCAACAGTTCCATAATTACCGTAAAACAGCGTGAATGGCATCATGAGGTTTTGAGCTCGAGCTCTCACCCATTTGAGGAAAGGTTCCCAAGGAATGGAGTTCGGTGCCCCAAAGTCTTGGTATCGTCTTCTTACCATGCCCCAAGCATGTATAAACCTTCGCGTAATTCGAGATTGTGATTGTAGTCGAACACAACATCTTGGAGAAGCATATCATGCGGACCATCTCTTCGAGCAAAACCAAACCGACGAGAGCTAAGGAAGGGTTGTAAGTAATACCTCCCCTTATACCAAGTAGTGGTACATTAGGGAATTCTCCACAATGCTCAATGAATGTGAAGTCCTTTTGAGAGAAAAGGCTCCAACGGATATCCGAATGAGAGTGACATCAATCTTGAGACCATCTCAACCTTTGTTCATTCTTCAAAACTCGATGGAGGAAGGTGCGAAATAAACCACCTTGAAAGTAACGGTATACAACACATGAGAGTTCCTTGTCTCTTAGTAGTACGAGTGTGAGAGAATGCAGATGTCTCCAAGTAAAGTAGGCATCGGATTACGGTAAGGAACAACTTGATGGCATTGATATCAATGAATTGATCCGAGTTAGGAAATAGAACCAAACCATAAATTAGCAGGCCACAATGTTTCCAAATGCATGGAAACTCATAACTTTGAGGAATTCTCGGCTTTTTGATTAAGAACTTGGAAAGTAAACCTCAACTCCACTTCTTGTTTCCCAATTGGCTTCGATATCTCGAACGCTTAAGATGTGGGATGCAATGTCTTCGCACTTAGGAACCTTTTCTAAACCGTGAATAGCATTTGATCAAGAATAGGTACCCCAAGTAGCTTAGAGAACTCTTCCAAGGTAGGAACCAACGATAATCGGAAATGTGAAGCAATGGTGTTTCGGATCAAAGAACCGAATAGGACATGCATCATATCCTCTCCAAAACCGGAGATAACCAAATCAAGTAGATAACCATGTCTTTGATGAACCGAGCATGATCGGAATTTCAAACCAATTCTTTGAGTGAGAAGGATACCCATGAAGTTGATTCGATAGTCTTTCTAGAAGCCATAATCCCTACAAAACAGAAAGCAAAGATAAATCCTAGGTCCTTGAAATAGTTAGAAATGATATGCAATGCAATGATGTCATGATGTCATGTTTAGCACACACAAACAATTCACACAATGAGCCTATGTTTAAGGCTTGCATGAGGTATAGGTGATTACCCTACCAAAAGTTTGAGTTGGTTCATCCTGTCCTATAATAGTAACCGGTTCTAGGAATCTCACATCACGATCTTTCTCGAGGCGCTTATTTCAATACGACGCCAAGTGGTCGATCGAAAATGTCCCAAAAGTCTAATCTCAATGAGTGTAGCATCGAGTATCAACCAACCTCGGTCTACACCAAAGCCGCCATCTCACTACCTTCTAATGGCTAAGATGGGTCAATTAAGGTTCTAAAAGTTTAGTTAGCGCTGATGACACCACGCAGAAGCCAAATACTATCTTCAACTTGGGAATGAAGAGTATCGGACAACCAAAGTGTCACGCTAACGTAGCCATCATGTTGACCGCTTAGTTATACGCCTAGCGGTCGCGATGATCTAATGCCACTTACCTAAAAGGAAACCCGGATCCGGTGTAGGATCCCCAACAATATAATACCCAAGCAACCCTTAAAGATAAAGCATACAAGTCAAACAAAAGCAAGAAAGATTATCTAGAAATCCCTAAGGCAATTCTCTCTTTTAGGGTTGTCCCCAGCAGAGTCGCCAGTTCTGTAATACGGTGAACCGACTTTGTAGGATTTTGTATCCAAATGTGCGGATAGCAAGAGTCGCCACCGACTTTTATTTTTATCCAATTAAGGGAAGGTAAAAGTACGTAAAAGACCTTCGTTAGATTCTGAGTTCGGGAGAATGGTTATGAAAAGGGAAGGTATTAGCACCCCTTTCCATCCGTAGTTATCTACGGGCTCTTAGTTGCTCTAGATCACTTTTTAAAATTGCTTTCTGTGTGTTTGACAAAAATGTTTTGAAAGAGGCATTTCGCTTTGACTTTGTAATGACTCATGTAGGAGTGTATACAAAGTGTTCGGAAATGTTTCGTTTTTGAAAAGAGTTTGAACTTTGAAAAAAAGTGTGTGGTGTGAAAAGCATTTTGATAGAGCAAGCAACTAAAAGACTTATTTACCCACTCAGAATTGGTCGTTTTGTTGTACTTCTACATTCCTTTAGAATAGCGCTAGCCATACCATTAGTTAGTAGGTAGCTCCATTCGCTGGATGTAAGCGGACATTCGGGACATCGGATGGTCATAGAAAGCAACTTGTAGGAAGTATCCTAGCACATTCAAGGACTATCATCATTTTCGAGGCGACAATCGAGGGTCAAGATCATGTATTCGGAGGCGACATCGTGGGTCTTATGATCTTTGTATCGAAGGGACTATGATGATTTGTTTGGAAGGCAACGGTGCTAGAATACCTCTACGTTCGAGGGACATGACCATTTTGATTCGTAAGGCAACGAGAGAGAATTACCCTAAGGGGTGCATGTGTGAAAGAAGTGTGTCAAATTCAGATATTTTATCTTGAAGATTAGTGTGCTATGTCCAATTATTATCTTGCCATACACGCCTAATTACTAGCAATTGATAAGGGTGCGGAAAGTAAAAACGTAGAATGTAAAGTGCGGAAATGTAAACCTACGCTATTACAAGGCTTTGGGGCAGATACATAATTTAAAATACAGAAAGTAAAAGTCCTAAATTAAACTATTACAACCCATATGCAATTACATTATTGAAAAATAAAATAAAAACGGAAGAATCATCTGAATCGGATTAGCCTGTGAAACAAATGAGAAATCGAAAAATATGATGGAATCGAAATAAGAGAAAATGTTAGAAAAAATGCAAATTTAAATATGAGAAAATTAATATATGCTGGAAATAAGATAAATAAGCTAAAATAATTTTTTGGGATTTTTTGGAAAAGATTTAATAATTAAAATGCAATTAAAAGTGAATTAAATGCAAAATTATGAATAAAAATAAATATGCATGCAAAAAGGTATTTTTTAATTTATTAAATTAAATAAAGATTTTCAGAATATAAATGTAAAAAGAAAATATTTTTTTGGTAATTTTTTGATGCAGAAATAAAAATATGAAAATAAATTAAAATGATGCAAAATATTAAAAAATAAAGAAAATATGAAGAAATATTGAAAAGTGAAAGTTTGGAAAAAGAAAAGTGAAACCGGTGCAAGCAGGGCTCGAACTCGGACATGGGAAGCATCTTGAATAGTGATGTTTTACCACCACGCCACCATGCTTGTTGTCAAGGAACGGAAATGGATGATCATGAGATGCACACGCGTTGTTGCCTGGATAAGTCAAAGCACAATCAGCCTGTGGGGTCCCTGTCGGATGGAACGGACGAATCGTGCGCCATAACGCCACGCACGCCGAGTCAACATAAACGACGCCGAGCCCTAGCTCTCCGCCTTCTCCGGGCACGATCTGAACCTGCGAAAATACGAAATTTAAAAGCAAAAGAAGGGTCATGTCCCCCTATTTCGACCTTTCTGAATTCAATGGAGGTGTCTGTTTTGGCTGAAACGGCTTGTATTGATCAGTTCGAACCAAACAGTTCCTCGAGCCCTAACCATGGCATCCTGGGATTTCTACGTGAAACCTTACATGTTGTGCATCAAATGCATTCTAAGAGACACCCTGAACTCAAACAAACACACAGGAACAGTTAATAATGCATGATTTACAAGAATCGAAATCGAAGAAAATTCAAACCGGTGAGAGTGCAAGCACGCGATCTGGGCAGTTCTGGGCACGAGTAAAGGTTGCTTTTGATTGCTGGGAATCTCCTGAGCACGATGGAATGATCAAATTGGCCTGAAACCTGCTGGTTTTTGAAATTCGAATTTCTCCAATTCTTGAAAAATTTTGCAAGAGTTTGGGTAGTTTTTAGGGTTAGGGTTCCGTCCTCTTGGCTGGCTGCATTGCTGAGTATTTATAGAGGAAAATTGGATGGCAAAAGGAGTGAAAAAAGATTGCTTATTGATTGTGCAAATATTTTCCAATAAAAACAAATTAAATTTTGAAGAAAATATGATTTTCTCATCAATGCCATGGCTTGCACGAATTTGGTAAGTGTATTGGGCTTTCTTGGACATTAAGAGAGATATAAATCCAACTTATTTGAAAAAGAAACTTAATTTTCATATTTTACATAATTTATTTTTGAATTAAATGTTATAAAATTCAAATATAAACCATGAAAATAGAAAATCACCAATGCCAAGCTTTTATGGGTCAAAAATAACATCATGAACAAGTTTGGATCAAAAGATTATAGGCCCATTTGGAAAATTTTGCATTTTGACCAAAATGTCCTTTTGTGCAATTGTCCAAAATTGCCCAACTTGTGAATGGTGTATCTTGCTCAATTTTCCACATTTTTGAGTGTTCTTGGACTTTTTGGAAAGCTCTAAGAGTCCTCTAACCAACCTTTTTGGTCTCATCACAATTGGAGTTTCCATGCTCAATATATCTTCAAAACAAAAAGTTGACTTTTTGTTGACTTTGAAAATGACCTGTAATGTTTTGAGCCATACCTCTCAAATGAAGCATTTTTTGGACATTCTTGTGAGACATGAAGTTGTAGAGAATTGAATTTCCTTCAAAACAAGAGTTGGTGGAAAAATTTCTGAGAAAGTATGAAGAAGTTATGATCAGTCAAAGTTCAATTGACTTTTCATCTAGAAACCCTAATTTAGAAAGTTTGACTTTTGAGCAAATCTTGAGTTTTCTTGATGAATCATGATCAACCCTTGATCAAATGATGAATGTAACTTCAAAATGAGGATGTTGACCAAAAATTATGAAGTTTGACTATATGTTGACCATAGTTGACTTTTTGTCCAATACAACTGATTTTCAACCATCTGAGCAATTGTCTGAGGAAACTTGACTTGTGAGGCTTGAAACTTGACATGGAGAATCTTTGAAGCATATGAGGAGGCATGAAGACCATTGGAGATGTTGGAAGCTCATCTTGATCTGAGAATTTCCAAACCCTAGTTTGGGTTGATTGTCTAGGAGAGAGTTTGTCTGATCAACTCTTGAGGAATCCTTGAGTATGGATGTATGAAATCTCTTGAGTAGATGGAGGGAAAATTTTGGGGTATGACAATGACATGATAGAAAAGTCAGATACTGAAAGAAGAGCATATAGAATACCTCTTAAAATTGTTTCAACGACTAAGGAAATTTCAGCTTCGCCTGAATCCTAACAAATGTACCTTTGGGGTAAGATCTGGAAATCTCCTAGGTTTCATTGTCAGTCAAAGAGGTATTGAAGTTGACCCTGACAAAGTCAAGGCTATTCAAGAAATGCCTACGCTACATACAGAAAAACAAGTAAGAGGATTTCTTGGACGATTGAATTACATCTCCAGATTCATCTCTTAGATGACTGCTACCTGTGGGCCGATATTCAAGCTTCTCCGCAAAGATCAAGAGGTTGTGTGGACAGACGATTGCCAAAAAGCGTTTGACAATATCAAGGAATACCTGTCAGAACCACCAATATTGATTCCTCCAGTCGAAGGAAGACCATTAATCATGTACCTTACCGTGCTAGAAGATTCCATGGGCTGCGTGCTTTGACAGCAAGATGAAACCGGTAAGAAGGAGCATGCCATTTACTACCTGAGTAAAAAGTTCACAGACTGTGAAACTCGTTACTCCATGCTCGAGAAAACATGTTGCGCTTTGGTGTGGGCTTCAAAACGTCTCCGCCAGTACATGATCAATCATACGACTTGGTTAATCTCCAAAATGGATCCGATCAAGTACGTATTTGAAAAGCCTGCCTTAACGGGAAGAATTGCTCGATGGCAGATGCTGTTATCAGAATATGACATCCAGTATCGTGCTCAAAAAGCGGTCAAAGGAAGCATTCTCGCCGATCACTTGGCTTATCAGGCCGCTCAACGAATACCAATCTCTCAAGTTTGACTTCCCTGATGAGGATGTTATGTACTTAAAGATGAAAGATTGCGACGAACCGCTACCCGAAGAAGGCCCAGATCCAGAGTCTAGATGGGGCTTAATTTTTGATGGAGCTGTTAACGTTTTTGGTAATGGAATTGGGGCAGTCATCATTACTCCCGAAGGTTCTCATATCCCGTTTTCCGCCAGATTGCTATTTGATTGCACCAACAACATCGCGGAATACGAAGCTTGCATCATGGGTATCGAAGAAGCCATCGACTTGAGGATCAAGATTCTTGACATATATGGAGATTCAGCCCTTGTGATCAACCAAATCAAGGACAAGTATGAAACTCATCATCTTGGTTTGATTCCTTACAGAGATTATGCAAGACGTTTGTTGACTTTCTTCAACAAAGTTGAACTGCATCATATCCCTCGAGATCAAAATCGAATGGCAGACGCCTTGGCTACTCTATCTTCCATGTTCAAAGTCAACCATTGGAACGATGTGCCTAAAATCTGTATCAGACGCCTTGAAAGACCTGCAGATGTATTCGCAACTGAAGCAGTCTTCGACGATTAACCGTGGTTCCACGACATTAAACGTTTCCTTCAAACACGAGAGTACCCACTCGGGACGTCGTATAAGGATAAGAAAAATCTAAGGAGGCTTTCTAGAAATTTCTTCCTAAATGAAGATGTGCTGTACAAAAGAAACTTCGACATGGTTCTGTTCAGATGCGTCGACAGGCAAGAAGCAGACACAATCATCCATGAAGTACATGAAGGATCCTTTGGAACCCATTCAAATGGGCATGCAATGTCTAGGAAAATATTGAGAGCAGGATACTATTGGATAACAATGGAATCCGATTGCTGTAAAAACGTCAAGAGGTGTCACAAATGCCATATCTATGTAGATAAGATCCACGTGCCGCCAACTCTACTCAACATTCTCTCTTCTCCGTGGCCTTTCTCCATGTGGGGCATTGACATGATCGGGATGATCGAACCAAAAGCGTCCAACCGACATCGCTTCATTCTAGTAGCTATTGATTACTTCACCAAATGGGTCGAAGCAGCGTCTTACGCCAACGTTACAAGACAAGTGGTTGTGAGGTTCATCAAGAACAACCTCATATGCCGATACGGAGTTCCAAGCAAGATCATTACAGATAATGGATCAAACTTGAACAACAAAATGATGAAAGAACTGTGTGTGAGGAATTCAAGATCGAGCATCATAACTCATCTCCTTACCGGCCAAAGATGAACGGCGCCATTGAAGCTGCCAACAAGAACATCAAAAAGATCGTCCAGAAAATGGTCATCACTTACAAAGACTGGCACGAAATGCTGCCATTTGCTCTGCATGGGTATCGTACTTCAGTACGCACTTCAACAGGGGCAACTCCTTTTTCTCTAGTATACGGCATGGAAGCAGTGTTCCCCGTAGAAGTTCAAATTCTGTCAATGAGAGTTCTCAGGAAACTAAGTTATCTGAGGCCGAATGGTGTCAAAGCAAATACGATCAGCTGAACTTAATCGAAGAAAAACGCCTGACCGCTCTGTGTTACGGACAATTGTATCAAAGAAGAATGAAGAAAGCTTTCGACAAAAAGGTCCGACCTCGTGAATTCCGAGAAGGCGACCTCGTGCTTAAAAAGATTCTATCTTTTCAACCAGATTCTAGGGGCAAATGGACTCCTAATTACGAAGGCCCATACATCGTCAAAAGAAGCTTTTCTGGCAGTGCTATGACTCTCACAACCATGGACGGTGATGAACTTCCGCATCCTGTGAATGCTGACGCAGTCAAGAAATACTTTGTCTAAAAAAAAAAACAAAAGAACAGCTCGGTAAGTCGAAAACTCGAAAAGGGCGGCTTAGGCAAAAAAGAGCGTCTCGGTGGATTGAAAACCTGAAAAGGAGGTCCAAGCAAAAATTAGAGACAATAAACAGAAATTATCCTGATAGATTGAAAACCTGAAAAGGCAATCTATGCAAAAATCAAGGATACAAAAAATGACAAAGTAACTGCATCAGTCTGTACTTCGTCAACCTGAAGAATCTTCCATCAACGGATCTTCAATCAACTCTTCTGAAGCAACAAGCACAGTTGGAATTCAAAGTTGTTAGAGATAATAGCGGTTATTTGCTTTCAATGTAGCCTTTTTCCAATAAATTATCATTTCCGACTTTTGTAAATAGTTCATGGAATCACGCTTTTGGCTGATTACCATTCTATCAATAAATTTGAGCCTTGTGCCTTTTTGTTTGCAATTCTTGCTTTATTCTGTTTTGCAAAATAACGCTTTTTATTATGAAAATCACTTTTTGAAACTAAAAAAGTTTTTAAATGAATTTTTACTTCAAAATTTTGAAACAAAAGCGAAATTTTCCTTTGAACTCTGAACACAGAAAGAACTTCAACAGTTTTCTCCATAAGTGTTTCGATCTTTGAGAGATAGAACAACTGCTACGGAAGTCTTCTTTTCCTCAGCAGAGGTTAACAAAGGACGGCATTCTTATCAAAAAAAGAATTCCCAGCAAAGTTGCCAATGAAATGCCTTTCTCCGAAAGTCTAAAGCATGCAACTCAGATCCTTCATCAGTAACGTCTACGCCATCGATGCAGACTTTGCTGAGTATTTGTTTGAATTGTGACGTGGTCCTTTTCCCAAATATCTTTTTGGTTGTCTTAGTCAAAGTATTGTCAGCATACATATAACATTCATGACATTCATACATAATAAGCATCATTCATGCATTTTTGCATTCCTCAAAATGTTTGCTTCCATATCACTGGTTTAAATCACACTTACTCATGTAGGTACGATTATATCCCCAGCAGATTATCCCCAAGCAGAGAAATACATCTTTTCTCTATCATGTTCCCCAGATGAGGGCATTCTTCATTGGGAACAATCTCTTGCTTGACCTTTTCTTTCCAGTTCATTCTTGGATAGAACCCTGTCTCTAATCGACAAAGCAATAAGCAATAGCCTCATCATTTGAGCCGCTTATTTGTCTTTTCGTTCCTAAACTTGTCATGAAAGTTTGTTCTTCTCAACAAGGTCAAATCACGACTGTACGAGAAATTCCCCAGCAATTGTCTTTCTGTCTAAAGAAAACCTATGTCCCTTAAATCAAATGCCCGCATCTTCTTGAGAAAGAGATCCTTGGCAAGATTACATCCATGAAAATAGAAACTCATTTGAGATTTGTTTCCACTATTAACTGTTATTCACGAGGCTGAATACTCAGTAATATTTTCTCAAGATTTACCTTGTTATAGTTATCACTTTGCTGATAATTGGTAATATCTTCAAAACTCGTTTGAGATCTGTTTCCATCATTTGTCTGTTATTCACAAGGTTGAATACTCAGTAAATTTTCTCAAGAATTAACTTGTTATAGTTATCACTTCATTGATAATTGGTAACATCTTCAGAATTCATTACCATAAACTATCACAAGGCTGATAATTGGTAATATCATCCCCGCTTACCTTAAACATTGTCACAAGGCTGACAGAAGGTAATCTCTTTGTTTCCTAAAGCGAAACAGATATTCACATGTTTTGTGAATCTCTTTTCCCCAGCGAGACATATTGCTTGTTTCTCAACAAACAGGATCCTCTTTTCTTAAACAGATCGAGTCATCCTCACAAATTGTTCCCCATCATGTCATTTCTTTGATATTTTCGGGGAGAATCCTTTTACAATCATTTTGCATCATTCGCATTTTTGGTATCTTAGGTCCAAAATTTGTGTATTCTGATATTTAAGTCTCTTTACACCTATCAAAATGAAGATATTCATCTTCATATTTCAGGTTAAAGAAACTTAAATAGGGGCATCTGTCATACCCCAATTTTTGACCTAATATACCACCTTACATTTGCATCATTGCATCACTAACAGTTCAGAGCAAAATTAATCGGGTGTAGCATTCACAGGTCGAAATTAGGGTTTCATCAAATTTTCATCTGATTCAAGAGGCAACCAATTAGGGTTTGAGTTTTACTCACCTCATTTGATCTATCTTGATCAAATCATCAACCTCTGATCTTCAGATATCCAACTTTTCTCATTGATCTATCAAGGATCGACCAATTAGGGTTTTGGTCGAGCATGAGTAATCTCTGATTTCCTGACCAATGAATGACTTTTTTGGTTAGAGATTGATCTTCATATCTTAGATACAACATCTTGACCTAATTTTTGGATTCAAAACATCACAGAAGTTCAGAGACTTCATCAGTCAATTTCTAAAACATCTGATGAAATTTCATCTGCACAGAAAAGTCAAACTTTGACTTTTGGTCAACTTTTTCAAAACAAAACTTTTTCCATCATCAAAATACTTCAAATGATCCATCTTGATCATAAAAAATCAAAGAATTTGGAAAAGTCAACAAAAAGTCAAAATTTCTAACACTTAGAAAAAAATTTAAGTGTTAAAATTTTGTACTTTTTCCAAACTTCATGACATTTTTTCACATAGTTCCACTTTGAATTGGAAAAAACTCAAAACATGAAAGTTGTAGCCCTTGAAACAAACTTTCCAAAATGTCCAAGAACACTCAAATCCATGGAGTCTAGCTACACTTTTGAAATTCAAACATAAGGCTCCATAACCATGGATTTCAAGTTCAAAACTTCAAAGATTATAGGTCACTTTGCATTTTCTTCTTCTAGAACACATGCCACCTTGCAAGGATAGACTAGAGCTGATAAAAATCAGTGAGGAGTAATTATTATAAGATAGGATCAAGTTGAGTTTTAACACATGGTTAAAAAGGAAGTTTCCTTTTGCATTTAATGCAATAATGACTTCCTTTCCCTCTAAGGCAAGTCAAATTTACCAATGGCCAAACTTTCTCAATTATTTTCAGAACTCATGGCCTATAAATAGATGTCTTGCTTGCCATTCAAACCACACAAAAGTAATTCCAAGACATGCTTTCTCTCTTCTTACTTGAAATTCAAGAAACATAGTGAGAATTGAGAATTCTTGCAATTTTGAAAATTTGTGAAAACCATGAAGAATTTTGGTGTCTAACATATCTTATAATCAATATATAACATGTTTGAAACATAAGATCAACACAAGGAAAGCTAAAACTCAGAATTGCACTTCATGTTTTCAAAGCTTGCAAAACTGCCATAACTTTCAAATTCATAGTTTGGCTTAATCAACTTGAGTTTTAATCACTCAAACATCATCCACAAACATCATAGACATGATGCAGATCATAAACAACAAACTGTAATACCTCTAACCTAGAATTCGAAGTTCAACTTTAAGCTTATGCAGGTCGACTTGGGTAGAGAGTTTCAGATCATTCCAGAGCAAGCAGGGTGATCAAACACCTTCCATAGAGGCCGTTGGTGCTCAAGCAATCCTCAAACAACAACTGGAAACACTCCTTCATCGAATTCGATTCCAGCTTCAACAGGTAAGAACTTCAAACTCGAACTCTATGATTCTTTGATTCAATTGAAAAAAACTCTTGGCCATTTGTTTTCTGCACCATCCACGATCATTAACCCTTAATCAATTGAATAAATCATCAACCATACATGATTTCAATTAGGTTTTTCAGTTTTAGGGTTTTTCGTGTTCATCAGAAATTCAGTTATGTTAGGCTTAAAATAAATGAAATTAAGTGATGCCATCATGTTCCTGGGTTCAAAACGATCAACTTTCATGTTTACTTCATTCAATTTCATCAAGAAACCCGAAATCCATGGCTGATTGAAGATTGGGGAAGAAGAACAAAGCTGCGCGCGTTTTTCAAATTCAAAAATCCATTTTAAAATATATTCAGTTTGTTTAAACACAATACACGGATGTATTGCCGCCCCAGCGGTTTCCAGCTTACTCTTAAGTCTCTCTTGCCTTGCCTAATGGTCCCGGGTTCAAGCCTCCTTGGGACCATTTTTTTTCAAACTTTTGTTATTTTTCACAAACTTTGACATTTTTTAAAACAAATCAAAACTCCTCATTTTGAGGTGATTTTTTGTACACTTGTCAATTACTGTATCTATTTTAGGATAGTGCAAAAATTTTCAGAAAAAACTTTCATCCGATTATATTTTGATCGAGCCGAAAACGACACTTTAAGCACTTTTCAAAACACCTCTAAAGGTGATTTTTTCAAACATTCGAATCCCGATTCTTTTCAAAACTTCTTACAAGTAAAATTTACATTTCAAAAACACTTTCAAATAACATTCTTCAAAACTTTTCATCAAACTTACATCTTTTTCCATGATCGATCCGATTAAACGATAAAACCGAATTCATTTTCTCTCAAATTTTATAACCGATCATGGGTCTCCCTTACGGTGTAAGTCCCAACCAACATTCTTTATGTACATACACATTTTCTTTGTACATATCAAATTCTTTTCATGTACATACAAATTCTTACCTGTACATAATACAGATACATCTGTAAATATTCAAGTTCAGACAAACTTTGATCGTTCGTTTCCGTTTCGATTGTGTATACACTGAATGCCATTGGTATTAAAAAGAGCATTATTCCCGGTGAAACTGCTTTTAAACCAATGGGCCACCCTTATGGTGTAAGTCCCAATCCTTCTATGTACATCCATCCCTCTCTATACATAAATACTCGTTCGTGTACATATTTACTTCCTTGTACACAATTCAAACTTGTAAATAATCAAGTTACGCTCGTTTTAAACGTTCGTTTCACAGACACTTGTTTATAATTTCTTCATAAACTCTTGTAAATAAACATCATGCATTGTTTATATTTCCTTCATAAACTCCTGTGAATACATATCACACACACACTTGTTTATATAACTGTCTAGTTATAACATAACAACTAGTCTAACCAATAGGTTCCCCACAGTGTTAGCCTCCTCTTGGGCTTTATACAAGATGACTCTCCCCACATAGTTAGCCTCCTCTTGGGCTTTGTACAAGGTAAACTCATTCATCTGAGTTTAGCCTCCGCTTAGGCTTCATATAAGACAAGACTCCTGAGTCGCCCTCCTCTTGGGCTTCGTTCAAAAGAACTCCTCATTGAGTTTAGCCTTCTCTTGGGCATTATACAATGAAAGAGGTCATAAAATCTCTTAACAGCCTCCTATTGGGCTTCGTTCAAAAGAACTCCTCATTGAGTTTAGCCTTCTCTTGGGCATTATACAATGAAAGAGATCATAAAATCTCTTAACAGCCTCCTATTGGGCTTCCAATACAAAGAATCACCCACGTTAGGATAGAACCCAGAGAGTATAATTTCCCGGTGAAATTGCTCTTAATTCCAGAAGGATGGTTTCCCGGTGAAATCCCTTTTAAAGCCAAAGCCAGCCATACCCTATAGCTTCCTCTTGAGCTTCATACAAGGACCCTCGATGACCCTCGATGACCCTCAGAATGCCTCCTCTTGGGCTAACAATACAAGGACCCATGCGCTTCTTAAAAGCATCCCCTAATCCAATCAATTTCTCCTAGAGATCTAGACGTTTATCATCTCTATGGAAGAAGTATCTCATCTATCACATCACATACAATCAAAAACTTTTCAGATTTTTTTTCAAACTCTTTTCAAACAAAAACATCTCTTAATTGTAAGTGGTAACGCTTGTACACTCAAGCAAAGCACCCAATACTTACAGTCAAAAGATTCAATCACTTTTTTTCAAATATCTTTCTTAAACATGTAAGTGGTAACGCTTGTACACTCAAGCAAAACACCTATAACTTACGATGAAAGATTTTAATCAATCAAACTTTTCAAAATGTATGTGATGAAATAGATTAGATACATTTTTCATTAAGATGACATTTGTCTGTGTCTCTTACTAACATCCCGTTGCTTTCCACTAGCATAAGTGGGAACTACGATTGCTCTGACTTTCTCAACATCCTTTTGAGAATACGTAGGCACAAGGTCTCATCCTTGGCGAGCAAATTTCTTTCTCCCTCAAACCAAACAAACCATAGAACACTGTAGATCCGAGCTACAAATGCTCTGATTCCCACTAGGGGATATGTATGCAGAAGATCCAAAGATCTTTGCGAGCACAATAATAACAAACTCTAGGATCCTTCATAATCTATCCTTCTTGAAATCCCAAAGGAGAAACTTTCCCAATCATAGAAATAGCAATTAAAACACACAAACATATCAAACGTATTCATATATAAAGCTATAGATAACTATATATATTTAGGGTGCTCCATCTATTCCCTTTATATAACAAACCCCCTTACCCGGAATACTCCCCAATGCGTTACGTCTAGTTTGCGCTAGTCGTTACGCATATCAAAATCAATTGAGGGTATTAACAGCTTTCCCCTTTTTCATAATCATTAAATCATATTTCTTGTGTTGAAAATAATAAAGCTTGATGCTCGCGACATCTTTATAAACAAATCAAAAGAGTAAATCGTTTCGAGCCAGAGGATCTGAATTCATATTCGATTCGCTAGCGCGTCACTTTTTAACGTGAACAGGTATTGATAGGTCTCTTGCCAAAATCCACCAAGAAAGTTGATTGATTTTGACGAAGTAAAACAAAAATAAATTCATCTGATGCAAAATAAACTTGGAAATTATTTCTTCTTCTTCATCTTATTTTTCTTGGTCCCGATTCAGAGAAATTGATCAATTGGTGGCATGAACTTTAATGTTCTAACATAAGCCCCAAAAGATGACTTGAGCTTTGATCTTGGTTCAACACTTGTGGCGCTTGTCGTGTGGTCGCATTGATTTCTAATCAAGCTTCTGGCAAGTTTCCTCTAACCGTGTCCATTTGAAATTCTCAATCATCTTTGATCAAGTGATGTGATAATTCCAAAACCGGGGATATACTTGACAAACAACAATTGAAACTTGTCGTGTGGTCGCGTTGATTCTCTCAAGCTTTTGGCAAGTCTTCATGCTTAGGTTTCAAGATGGTCACCTTGCTGATGACTAACAATTAACAATTTGATGATATACTTGACAAGTTTCAAGATGGTCATCTTGCTAACCTTTATTAATTGCTTTTTATTTTCCGCTCATTAATTTCCACATTTACTTTTGTGCTCTTTATTTTTATGCACTTTATTTTCATCATTTACATTTCATGCCATTTTTCTTTGCTCACTTGAGCATTTTATTTTCTTGTCATTTTTCCTTTGCTCACTTGAGCATTTTATTTTCTTGTTATTTTGAATTTTCTCAGTTGAGCTTTATTTTTCCTTTTCCAAAATACCTAATAATTTAACTTAAACATAAAAGACTTTTAATTGGACTTGGTTATTATCCTTGTGCTTGGAGCTTGATCTTTGGACTTCGGATTAGGACCCTTACCTCAACTTGGAGATTTATGTGCCCTTGGTGTTTTTCTGGCTTGTTTGGTTATTATCTTTGTATGCAGGTTATTCCGTTATACTCAATTAAGAGTGGATCTTCTCCAAATACAATCGTTACTCTGCCCATTTTTCTCAAGATAAGAGTTCACCTAAAAGCATTGACTTATCTGAAGCTTGTTTTTTTGTCTGATTATTTGTTACTTATGTGGTAATCCAAAGGATGGGATATGGTATTGGCTCTTGATGTCAAGTACTAGTTTTCTCACCCGGTTAGATCTTTCTTTACCCTTACCTTTTTACATTATGCACTTAGGTTAGCTCTTCATCTCCTCCCCATTCTTTAATTTTCAAAATCTTCCCTCTTTTTCAAAGGATTCTTGTTTCCAAAACTCGTACTGCTTTCATAAAAAACTTGGACTTAGGTCCATGAATTTTCAAAATTTCTTTTCTTAATAAACTTTCAATCCATTTAATAATACTTTGAATTTTCTTTTCATAAGACTAAAAAAACATCTAAGCTCATTCAATTTTTTTGAGCTCTTTGTAGCTTTTCTAACAAACATTTACTTAAAATCAACCAACACACAACTTTAGTCTTTTTTACCCGAACTACTAGGTTTTGCTTTCAATATTGCCCATTGTTGGTATGTAGGCTTGGAACTCATTGGAAGTTCTATCAAACCAAAAATTATAAAAATATACTTCTTCTCCCCCACCACCCATTTTGTACATATACTCTTTTTTAGCACACATATACCAATTTTCAAAAAAAGGTTCCTGTGGAATATTGTAGATGCTTTGGGTGCCTAACACCTTCCATTTGCATAACTAACCTCGGTCCCAGATCTCTAATATTTTTTTAGGATTTTATTCGCTCTTTGTTATTTTTTGAGTTAAGTCAATTCAATGGCTTATACTCGCAGTTTTTGCCGCTACATGATCAATCATGGATGAGGTTGTGGATCAACCCAAATTGTATCCAAAGAAAAGAAGTCAAGTCGTGTATATACTGAAATTCCTGGCAGCAGATACGTGATGTCATAGAGAATGTTATGACACACTATCTGACACTCTGTTAACAATTTACACAATAAATTTAAACAGCAG
Organism: Vicia sativa; assembly: GCA_021764765.1. NCBI lineage: Eukaryota > Viridiplantae > Streptophyta > Magnoliopsida > Fabales > Fabaceae > Vicia > Vicia sativa. Next base: position 66,348,569 of record CM038796.1, on the reverse strand, counting down.
TAAAGAACACAATAAGTTGTTTACCCAGTTCAGTGTCTAACTACACCTACATCTGGGGGCTACCAAGCCAGGGAGGAAATTTACTATTAGTAGAATTAATTCAGGAATAAACCAACCAGTTTATCTCCTTCCCTTAAAACCTACCCAATGCAACTTCAACCTAAGTCCTACTTAGATCTGAGTTCCTACTCACTCCCCCTCAATCACAGCAGTGATATCAACCTATTATTAATTGAATTGTGAAGACACACTTCAATAAACTATCTTGATCTTGCTTCAAAGCTTCAATCAAGAGACAAACACTCGTGCTTTAAAGCTTTGAGTGATAAACTACCCTTACAAACAAATCCTAGTCCAAGGCACTTATCAATTGATAATTGCTTGGCTCACAAGAGATACTAGAATTGCAAAATACAACTGTTAACTCTCCTAACAGTACAAAAAGGAGCAGCAACAGTATAAGGGTTGAATTCCTTTTATAGAAGCAGTCCTGAAACTTCAGTCTTGGGCTTCCATAAAGATAGCTAGGGTTCACTTAATTTAATCCTAAAAACATGGTCTTTTCAACAACCAATTTAGGTCTAATTAAGATTAACCTAGCAGCCACGTGAGCATGCATTCTAGTAACAGAAAAACATAATATAGCAGCTCAACAAACTTCCTGAAAAGTCTCAGGAAAAACAGATTCTGCAGAACAGAATGTCTCACTGAATGTCATAACATCTGTTATGACATCAGACTATTTTCTGCAAAATTTCCAGCACAACTTTTAGCTTCCAGTTCTGAGCTGTACTTCAAACATCCTTGTCAAGTAGGATTTATCGTCAATCTCTGAATGTCATGACCTTTATCAAGACATTGCTATAGCCTAGTTTTACCAAAATTAATGCCAATTTAAAACATTAACAAACTCCCCCTTTGGCATATTTTTGGCTAAAACTACTTAACACATCAGAGTACCTATGCAGCAGAAGACAAACTAGTTCTAAGCTTAAAGAAACTAGAACCTAGAGATAAGATAAATTCTACCCATACAGAAATCCCACAATTCCCACAATTGCCCACATACAAATTTAAAATTGCCATACAGTTTCCCAAAATTCCCAGCCACTGTCACACAGTAGTTCTTCTCCCCCTTTTTAGCCACAAAGGGCCAAAGGAAACAATACAATTTCCCCAAACATTCAACATATAATTAAGTTCCAGCATTGTTTAGGGGTACATCTTTGTCAAGGCATTACAAATCTGTCAATAAAAGGATTACAATCATCCAGCATACACAAAACTTGGAAAATACAGAACAAGAAACAAGAAACATTGACAGAACAATCAAACAGAAGCAACAGGGCACAAGAGTACAACTCAAGTGCTTTCTTCTCCAGAAGAAGCACTGTGGAAGGAAACATCTTCAGAGCCTTCTTCACCAGCAGCTGCTTGGTCAGCCTCAGCATCTTCATCCATATTATCAGTAGGATCATCACCAGCAAGCCTTTCTTCCTCAACCTCTGTGTCTTCCTCCTTTTCAAGTGTAGAGATCAGTTCTTCAATGGTCTGCTTCCTTGTTTCAAGTTCCCTACAGGTCTCTTTTAGCACTACAATGAAATTTGCCTTCTGAGGGTTTGCCTTGACATTTGATGTCTCAACAGATGTCATGACAATGTTTGGAACATGCTTCCCTTGAAATAGCTTGTAGTGGAAACCAAGGGCAGGAGCTCTTTTACACACTAAATCTCTATTAACCAGAATGTCAGGGTATTCATTAGTTATAATACCACACAAGAGGGAGGGAAAGGCTATTGGTCCTTTTATAGCATAACTGTCAGCATGTTTTAAGGTTTCCTAAAAAATGTAGGTTCCATAATCAAACTTTGATTTTGTCCCAACAACAAAGATGAACCTGCCCAGACCAATGGAGATGGTAGACTTGTGGTTTGTTGGAACCCAGTTTGCAGCCCCTATCTTGTGCAAAATAGCAAACTTAACACTTAGTTTGCTGGCAGTTAGTTTACCTTTCATTGGCCAATGTTTCACTTGTTTAGCAGTTATAGTGTGGCAAATGTGGTCATCAGTTTCTTCTAGCTCAGGTTGAGCTTCATCTGATCTTTCCAAGTATTTGTTGATTATACTTGGGGAAAATTTCACTCTTCTCCCTCTGACAAAGAAATTCTTGAAATCAGCTGACCTTCCATCAGCACATCCACTTGACAAGTTCACAATGAACTCCTTCACCAACCCTTCATAACAATTTGAGAACTTCACCACAGTTCTCATCAACCCAGCTTCTTTGATCAGATCAATCACATCCTTGCATTCAAGAGCATCTTTATTCAGTTCCCTTTCAAGTGCAATTTTCTTCAAACTCACATATTTCCACCTGTTTGCATTCTCAGGGTGGTGGAAGTAAATGTTGTCAATTGCCACTTCAGGGACAATGGGAAATTTCCCAAGAGACAACCTCTTTCTTGAATGAATGTCAGAGACATTCTCTGTAACATCAAAATCTGAATCATCATGTTCTGAGGGCTCAGGTGCCTTCCCCTTCTTCACAATTGAGGCTCTCTTTGCCTTAGAGGTACCACCAGTAGACTTTATCCTACTCTTCCCTTTGGATGTTCCAGCCTTGTCTTTACCCGATTTTTCCACAGTCTTGTTCACAACCCTAGGAGACTTAAGAGCAACTTTAGTAACCTTCTCCTGAACAGAACTTGGAATAGCATTTTGCTTCCCTTTCCTATTCATTACCCTCCTAGCAATGCTGGGATTAACCTTTGCTATGAGGTCATTATCAGAAAACTCTTCATCTAGATTGATGATGTGAGAATCAACATTCTGATTAGTGTTTTTCTCAGAAGAATCTTCCAGGTTGTCATCAGCTTGTTTTTCTGGAATTTCTTCAAGAATGCTATCAGAGATGTTATCAGCAGAAATAGCAGGAGATTTAACAGAGGTACAATGTTCTGGGGATTTCTCAAGAATCTCATCAGAAATCTCATTCTCATTAGCAGTAGGTGATTCAATAACATTATCATCTTTACACCCTTCAGGAACTGGAGCAGAAGGGTTTACATCATTCTTGGCAGGAGAATCAACATGTTCACCTGATGTCTTGACATTCTCATTGACATCTGGATCAACTGCTAAACTAGGGCTAGCAGACTTACAGTTCAGAGGGACTGAAATCCCAGGTACAGATTGATTCTCATTCAGTATACTAGTCACTATCCTAGCTATGGCCCATGCATTAACCTAGACCCCTCTCTGTTCACTAGTTCTGGAGGAACTGAGGATGATGGTGTAGAAGTCTTACCAGAAGGAGATGCTTGTGCTCTTCTTGCATTCCTTGTGCGTAACTTCTTGACTTTTTCTGGGTCAGTGGCCATTGCACGCAGTGGAGTAACCCTTAGCGCTTCAGCTTGCATGGCTTCAGTATTTGCCCTAACTTCAGCCATGGAGGGAGACGAAGATCCAGATTCTTGAGATGAAGAGGATGATGAAGACATATTTCGCTGACGATTTTTGAGAGAAAGAGAGCGAAAATGGCAAAGGGTCTCAGGGTTTCTTTTGGATGAAGAAAGAGTGATACTACTTTCAAATGAGGAAACTATTATATGTGGGAGTCTCTTCCTATTCTTGGACCTTTTAAAAATAATGTGAAAATATTTAAATAACCCACTTATAAATAATTGAAGTAACAGGTCCCTTCCATCCCTTGTTGTAAGCACAATTAATTGCTACAACTCTTCATATTGACAAATACCCAATTTGCCCCTTAAAGTTTTAAACTGACTAGCCTCAAGAACTTTAGTACAGATGTCACAGGACAATGTCATGACATCCTGTATGACATTGTACTTAGTCAGCATCTGCTTCATCCATATCATCTTAAAGCAATTTCTCCCAGCTGCTATGTATTCAACTTCATCATTGTATAAATCTACATTGTTTTGCTTCCTGCTGTTCCAAGAAATAAGATTGTTTCTCAAGAAGAAACATCCATCAAAAGGGCTTTTACACAAGCTTTGATCAACACTTTCTCCACTTGTTTTCTTGGACAACTTCAAATGTGGAGGGGTAAGAGTCTTAGTGTGGCTGTCATTCTTTATTCCAAGCTTCTTGACACAATTCCGTGCATACTTGCTCAGTGGAAGGAGTGTTGAGTCTTCCATCTGTGAGACTTGCAGTCCAAGAAAATGAATCAACTCTCCAATGAGGCTCATCCTAGATTCAGCTTGCATTTGGTTGTCAAAGTGTCTCACACTTGTGTCAGGTATTCCTCCACAAACTATGTTATTAACATAAATTTGAAGCACCATGATCTTTCCACCTTTGACAAAGAGGGTTTCATCCAAGACTCCTCTCCTGTATCCTTTGACAGTAAGATGCTTGGTTAACCTTTCATGCCAGTTCCTAGTACTTTGCTTCAGTACTTTAGGATTGGTCAGTTGTCTAGACAATGAGTGTGACATTCTGATTTCCTGTTCAGCCTTATACTTACCACAAATTCTCCCTTTATCCATGTGAAGTCTTGGTCTCCTTTTGACTCCCTCTATGGAACTGATCCTTTTCATTCCTCTGAGATGTGGATGACCAGATTCTTGCTGCCACAACTTTACTTCCTCTTTATCTTTGTCTGTAGAACACACAGAGGATAGAGTGGTGTTCTCAGATTCCCACATGTAGCAGTTGTCCTTTGATCTGACTCCTCTCATAATCACTACTTGTTCATCATTGATTACAAGACATTCAGACTTAGTGAAGTTGACTGTGAATCCCATATCACATAGCTGACTTATGCTAATGAGATTTGCAGTCAAACCTTTTACCAGCAACACTCCATTTAGGTTTGGAACTCCATACCAGTTTGAGTTTCCAATACCTTTGATTTCTCCTTTAGCTTCATCTCCAAAAGTAACAGAACTGACAGAATGAGGTTTAACATCTTTAAGAAGATTTCTGTCTCCAGTCATATGCTTAGAACACCCACTGTCAAAGTACCAATCTTCCTTGGCAGACACTCTAAGAGAAGTGTGAGCTACCAGAGCTGCAGTCCTCTTCTTCCACGTTTGAGTGTAGGGTACCTTGATGTTCTTAGGCTTAACATAGGGAGTCTGATTAGGGTATCCATGTAGCCTATAGCAGAAGGACTTTATGTGACCAAACCTTCCACAATAATGACATCTCCATCTTTGAAACTTTTTGTTCAAGTTTCTATGATTTTGATGTTGAACCCAATGTTGTGACATCTGTTTTGACATTGGTTCATTTGGTATGTTCTTCCTTTTGTTATTAACAAATTTCTTAGCCTCCACATATGCTGAGGCAGACCTATTTCCTGTTTTGTGGTGTGGCATCTTTGCCATTGACCTGCCAGGTTTGTTCCACTTCTGGTTATTAGCAAATCTCTTTGCAGCCACATACCCTGAGCCAGACACATTTCATGTTTTATATTGTGACAACTGTTTTGACATTGTTTTCTCATGTCTCTTCTTCTTAATGTCACTAACAGGTTTCTTTTCAGCCACATATCCTAGACCATGCTTATTTCCAGCATTTTGTCCAAGCTGAAGAATTTCTTCCAACTTATCAGTACCAGATGTCAACATTTTGACAGATTTAGACATCTGATCAAGTTTGGAGTTCAACATTACAATATCACTATTGAGGTGATTTATAGTGGCTGTGTTTTCCTTTTTCTCAACCTCCAGCCTCACATTCTCAGCTTCCAACTTCTCAATCAGCTTTTTCTGTTCCTCATTTTGCTGACAAACTTCACCATTTTTTATACACAGCTTCCTGTAGGTTTCAGCAAGCTCTTCAAATGTCACTTCCTCATCACTAGAATCCATATCAGAATTGTACACTCCAGAGAGAGCAGTGACAAGTTTGGCTCCTTCTTCCTCAGATTCACTTCCTGAATCACCATCAGACCAAGTGACAGCCATTCCTTTCTTTTGTTTCTTTAGAAAGGTGGGACATTCAGCTCTAATATGCCCATATCCTTCACAGCCATGACATTGGATTCCACTGCCTTGACTTCCTTTTTTCCTCTGACTTGGACCTTCTGCTGGAGTCATAAGATCTGCTGATGTCAGATGAAATGTCCTTGACATTTGATCTTGACTTTGGATCAATCCTCTTGATGAGCTTGTTGAACTATCTTCCAAGCATAGCTATAGCTTCAGATATCTTCTCTTCATCTTCTACCTTGCATCCTTCTTCAATATTAGATACAAGTGCTATGCTCTTGTTCTTTTTGTCAACAGTTTCACTGATTCCCATCTCAAAAGTCATAAGAGATCCTATAAGTTCTTCAACCTTCATGGTGCTGATGTCCTGAGCCTCCTCTATTGCAGTCACTTTCATTGCAAACCTTTTAGGTAAGGATCTGAGAATCTTTCTCACCGGCTTTTCTTCTGACATCTTTTCACCAAGTGCTCCTGAGGCGTTGGCAATCTCCAAAACATTCATGTGAAATTCATGAATAGTCTCATCTTCTTTCATCTTCAAATTCTCAAACTTGGAAGTGAGCATCTGAAGTCTTGACATCTTCACCTTGGATGTCCCCTCATGAGTAGTTTTGAGAGTGTCCCAAACATCCTTGGCCAGCTCACATTGATGGACCAGTCTGAAGATATTTCTGTCAATACCATTGAATAGGGCATTCAATGCTTTAGAGTTCCCCAGAGCTAGCTCCTCTTCCTCTTTGCTCCATTCCTCCTCAGGTTTCAAGACAGCAGTCCCATCTTTCTCAAGCTTGGTGGGATGTTTCCATCCTTTGTCAGCAGCTCTCCAAGCTTTAATATCCACTGATCTTAAGAAGGAAACCATACGAGGCTTCCAGTAATCATAATTAGACCCATCCAGAATAGGTGGTCTACCTCCAAATCCTCCTTCTTTATCCATTACGCCAGAAACTATTATCCCTAGATCTCACCCAGAAATAACAGGCAGGGTGCCTGCTCTGATGCCAATTGAAATTCCTGGCAGCAGATACGTGATGTCACAGAGAATGTTATGACACACTATCTGACACTCTGTTAACAATTTACACAATAAATTTAAACAGCAGTAAAGAACACAATAAGTTGTTTACCCAGTTCAATGTCTAACTACACCTACATCTAGGGGCTACCAAGCCAGGGAGGAAATTCACTATTAGTAGAATTAATTCAGGAATAAACCAACCAGTTTATCTCCTTCACTTAAAACCTACCCAATGCAACTTCAACCTAAGTCCTACTTAGATCTGAGTTCCTACTCACTCCCCCTCAATCACAGCAGTGATATCAACCTATTGATTAATTGAATTGTGAAGACACACTTCAATAAACTATCTTGATCTTGCTTCAAAGCTTCAATCAAGAGACAAACACTCGTGCTTTAAAGCTTTGAGTGATAAACTACCCTTACAAACAAATCCTAGTCCAAGGCACTTATCAATTGATAATTGCTTGGCTCACAAGAGATACTAGAATTACAAAATACAACTGTTAACTCTCCTAACAGTACAAAAGGCGCAACAGCAGTATAAGGGTTGAATTCCTTTTATAGAAGCAGTCCTGAAACTTCAGTCTTGGGCTTCCATAAAGATAGCTAGGGTTCACTTAATTTAATCCTAAAAACATGGTCTTTTCAACAACCAATTTAGGTCTAATTAAGATTAACCTAGCAGCCACGTGAGCATGCATTCTAGTAACAGAAAAACATAATATAGCAGCTCAACAAACTTCCTGAAAAGTCTCAGGAAAAACAGATTCTGCAGAACATAATGTCTCACTGAATGTCATAACATCTGTTATGATATCAGACTATTTTCTGCAAAATTTCCAGCACAGGTTTTAGCTTCCAGTTCTGAGCTGTACTTCAAACATCCTTGTCAAGTAGGATTTATCTTCAATCTCTGAATGTCATGACATTTATCAAGACATTGCTATAGCCTAGTTTTACCAAAATTAATGCCAACTTAAAACACTAACATATACCAATTAAAAAGAACACCATGACTGATAACAGAAATATGATTATCTTGAAAAAGCTGAAATAAAAGCAAAATCTGGTTCCTACTTCCGAGGAACGAACGTGTGGGGAGGATAAGGGGAAGCACTTGCATCTCATTATCAAAGAAAATTTATTGAGATCAGTGAAAGTGATTATAGAAGTGAAAGTAAGTTTGTTGATTCTACTCAATTGGAGGAAAAATTTATTGAAACACACTTTATAGTGGAATATGAGAAAGAAAAAGTTAAATACTTTTTGGAAAAATCATGGCCCAATATGTCAGAATTGGTTGATGATGAAACAATAGAAGATGATATAGATTTTGATGATGGTATTAAAGTGGGGATTGATAACTCACTATTTATGAGCAATTCAAGTCCTTATCATTTAACTTTATATTGTTATTAGCAAGTTTATTAGGTTAATTTAAGTTTTCTTTTCTGTTTTAAGTAAGTTTGTGAAGATAATAATATATTCTCTCTTATGTGAGATTTATGTGTTTGTCATTTGTGTATAATTGTTGTATGATAAGTTATGGCATGACAAAACTGAAGTGTCACTTTAACCTCAATTTTTAGCAGAGTCTTAGATGCAAATGAGGTTACAAGGAGGTGGAAAGGTGAAGCATCTAATAAAATTTACTAATAAAAGGGATGCAAGTAGAATCCTTATTTTCAAAGTGAACCAAAAGACAAAATAAAAAGAAAGCTAGTTAATCCCCCTACTAAAACATTAAAAAAAGTTAAGTCTTTGACTATGGGATAGAATAAAGAAAATAGAATTTACACTAATTATATGGACTGAAGATTTCTGACATGATAGAAAATACCATGAATTACACGCACACACATACCTATGTCACATGAAATCACATGGCCAAGAAAACTAACCTCATGCAGCCAAAACTTACATTTTGACAACTTTGCATATAGCTTCTTCTTTTTCAACACTTGCAACACAATTCACAAATGTTCTCCAAGCTCTTCATTCAACTTGGAATAGATTAGAATATCATCAATAAAACCACTACAAAACGATCAAGATAAGAACGAAATATATGATTCATATATTCCATAAACACTCCAAGTGCATTAGAAACTCCAAAGGACATAATTGAATATTCATAATGTCCATACTAAGTTCTAAAAGTAGTATTCTGAATATCTTCATATTTTACGCAAATATGATGGTAACCCGACCTCATGTCAATCTTATTGAAGACTTGTGCACCCATCAGCTGATCCATCAAGTCATCTATTCTTGGGAGTGGATACTTGTTCTTGATTGTTACTTTGTTCAGTTTTTGGTAGTCCACACACAACCTCATACTACCATATTTCTTCTTTACCAACAACATTGGAGCTCCATGAGGTGAAACACTTGGTCTCACAATTTTCTTTGTCCAATAAATCCTCTAATTTCTTCTTCAACTATGCTAACTTTGACATTGACATCTTATATGGTTCCATAGAAATGGATTTTGTACCATGGACAATATCAATAGAAATTTCCACCTCACTTTCTGGAAATACATTTGAAATAACATCTAAGAACAGCTCTAGAAATTCAAGCACTACATACAGTTTAGCAATCACCACTTGGTGCTCTATGGATAGTGATGCAAACAAAGCAAGCACCTGAACTTCTTCTTTCAAAAGCTCTTGCAGCTGCCTAACATATAATAAACCAGTTTCTTCTTCATCATCAAGAGCAAGAAATCTCATTGATTTGGTATAAAGATTTATATGAGCATGTTTGAACTCCAACCAGTTCATTCCCAAGACAACATCTAAATCGACTAACCACGAACAAATAAGATCAACACCGAAATCCCTATAAAAAATTGACAGCTGAAAATTTAAAAACACCAAGGAAGTAATTATCAATCCTTTTAGCAGGAGTATTGACAACCATTTCTCCCTTCATAGAGGCCACAACAAGATATAGCCTTTTTGAACAATCAAAAACAATAAAATAATGAGTATCACCAGTATCAATAATAGCAATTAAAGGAATACTGTTAATATAACATATACCTCTGATCATCTTGTCATCATTAGAAGTCTAAGTTCCAGTTAGAGCAAACACATTCCCTCCGAATGAAGCTTGCTTTGGTTTCTGAAAATGAGTACTGATATGTCTAGGTTCACCACAGTTGTACCAAACCACTACTTTATCTTGGCAATCAGCGATAAGATGTCCTGTCTTCCCATATTGGAAACACTTTTTTATATTTGTATTGCACTCGTTAGTGCGATGACCCAACTCACCGCATCTATAACACCTCAAAATAATAAGGGCATTTCCACCACTAGGCTTCTTAACCTAATCAATCCTTTGTTTACCACTATCATATGCAGTACTATATATATCCCCATGGTTCACATTCTACTTTCCCCTCTTCTCACCTAGACTCTTATAATATGTCAGATGAACTTTATTGTCTTTCTCGTAGACTCTACAACTATTTACCAACTCTGGAAACCTGAAAATCAGCTGATATCCTATGGCCCGATTGATTTTCGGACGCAACCCATTCTCAAATTTGATATACTTTGAGAACTCAACAGATGCTTCACTGTGATGAGGATAGAACTTCACCAGTTCCACGAACTTAGAAGCATACTCAATTTTAGAAAAATTCCCATGTTTCAACTCTAGGAATTCAATCTCTTTCTTTCAGTAAACATCTTCCAGAAAATACATCCTTAGAAACTCCCTGCTGAACATAACCCAACTAATAACCTTCCTTATCGCTTCCATCCTCTAATGGGTACTAGCCCACGAGACATCATCTTCTCCTGCCAGCATATGCGTAGAAAATTGTACCTTATGTGCTTTTGAATAGGCCATCACCTGAAAGATTCGTTCAAGCTCCTTGAGCTAAGCCAGCGCTCCATCAAGATCATACCTACCCTTGAAGGTTGATGGATTGTACCTCAGAAACGTTCAGAAGTTACGAGACTCATCATTCCCACCAGAGTTAGGATGATTTTGCACATCCCAAGCCATATCCCACAAAGCAGCAACAATCATATCATCGTTCCATCCCACCATTCTCTATTTCACAGCAATATCAACAACAATGGTTAGTAGAAACAATCTCAATAGTATTCCATTGTCACACACTACAGACTCAATAAATGGTCGGATGGACGGTCCTGCTCTGATACCACTAATGTAACACCCTAAATTTCCCCGCATAATTACAATTAAAAAAATCAGAGTAATTAAAAACAATTTAAACATTTAATATGTGACCTCCATTCACCAGACATACTCATGTAATAAGACACAGAACCCATATTAAAACATAAACTACATATTTATCATGTCTAAATGTAAATGCCTTTATTAGCAGCGGAAAACATCAACATGAATCAGTCTTAGCTCTTCACTATGAGTTATAATCATAACAATCCAAAATTAACATAAAACACCAAATAAATCCAAAAAAATGGAGTTGTACATAAGTTTACTACCAACATAAACAAAACAAACACAATTTCTCCTAGTTTTATGTATTAGAGCAGACATTGACTCAACCTATGCAATAAGAGGCAATCTCCTTAGGTAACCTCAATCTCAAGCTACTCCTTAGTATCTGCACGTTACCCACGTAGAGGCAACATACAAACAGTATGGGTGAGATATCATAAATATAAAATGGAATGTATAATAATAAGTGAACAAGAAATTATTACAAGCACAACACTCATTCCAACATTATATCACACTCAATCAGCACAACAACACTACACCAATGTAATGCAATGAAACTCAACAACATCGACTCAATGTTTGTGGTACCAAGATGTGAACTCTCAGGCTCACCACTCTGATCCCCACCTAGGACCAAAGCTCTCCAAATGGACCTTCTTCCAAATTGTTACCAATGTAACGCTTCACTTATCCATCACCATATGAATTAGATACTCCCACCCATCCACACAAAGGGATTGAGGCTCACCAAATATGAATATTTGTCCAACACCATGAATGCATGCAACATTTAAGATGCATGAAACATTTGAGAAGCAACAATAATAATATGAACTTTTACTTTTACCATAGTTAGTGTGCTTTGCCTAACTGTCATACCCCAAAATTTGCCCTCCATCTTCTCAAGATATTTCATACATCCATACTCAAGGATTCCTCAAGAGTTGATCAGACAAACTCTCTCCTAGACAATCAACCCAAACTAGGGTTTGGAAATTCTCAGATCAAGATGAGCTTCCAACATCTCCAATGGTCTTCATGCCTCCTCATATGCTTCAAAGATTCTCCATGTCAATTTTCAAGCCTTACAAGTCAAGTTTCCTCAGACAATTGCTCAGATGGTTGAAAATCAGTTGTATTGGACAAAAAGTCAACTATGGTCAACATATAGTCAAACTTCATAATTTTTGGTCAACATCCTCATTTTGAAGTTACATTCATCATTTGATCAAGGGTTGATCATGATTCATCAAGAAAACTCAAGATTTGCTCAAAAGTCAAACTTTCTAAATTAGGGTTTCTAGATGAAAAGTCAACTGAACTTTGACTGATCATAACTTCTTCATACTTTCTCAGAAATTTTTCCACCAACTCTTGTTTTGAAGGAAATTCAATTCTCTACAACTTCATGTCTCACAAGAATGTCCAAAAAATGCTTCATTTGAGAGGTATGGCTCAAAACATTACAGGTCATTTTCAAAGTCAACAAAAAGTCAACTTTTTGTTTTGAAGATATATTGAGCATGGAAACTCCAATTGTGATGAGACCAAAAAGGTTGGTTAGAGGACTCTTAGAGCTTTCCAAAAAGTCCAAGAACACTCAAAAATGTGGAAAAATGAGCAAGATACACCATTCACAAGTTGGGCAATTTTGAAAGAGTGCACAAAGAGAGATGCTTCTAAAAATCAAAATTTTTGCAAATGGGCTTACTTTTTCTTCATTCAAACTTGTTCCTTATACAATTAGGAATATCCAAGCCCAATGCCACGAATTTTTATTTTATTTTTCTATTTAATTTGGAATTTATTCATTTAAATACAAATTAAATTCAAAAATAAAGTATAAAATCAAAATTAATTGCAAACTTGATTTTTATTTCTTCCTTGGGATCCAATCAACTCATTAAAGCCAGCAATTTTCGAAATTGGATTGATATGGCAAGATTGGATTGAGAATTAATCAAAAATTTGAAGATTTGATTTTCTACAAAAATCAAATTTGATTGGCATTGATTATTGATCAATTCTTTCCCAAAACAACTCCAAATCCATCCAGTATAAATGTACAATGCATACCTATCAAGAGAGAACGAAAAAATTGGCTCAAGAACCCTAACCTAGAACTCAAAAAACCGTGCCTCTCAAGCAACAAGCAGCCTTGGATTTAGGTGGTTTCAAGCAATTTTGAGCATTCCATCTTGTTCCTTGTGTCATCCAGAATCGATCCAGACCTTCACATTGCTCGAATCCATCCAGAATCGTGAAATCCGTGTTTGGTTTGTTCTTGAAAAATCCAAAATCGTATTCTATTATTCATGCATTATTAACATATTTTGTGTTTGTTTTTGTGATTAGTGATGTGTTTGCAATCTTTCTGGGCACTCTAATTGAATTTCCATGGCCAGGAACACGTATCACCATTACTAGGGTTTCTGAGGTTGATTTAGGGTTTCACAAAATAGGAAAAATTGGACTATGAGACCTATACCAATGCGTTCGGAATGATCTCAGGAATCGAACCATGGCCTTAGAATTTATTTATATTATGTGTGCTTGCTTTTTGATTTTGCCAGGGCCTGTAGCGTCGAGCAAAAGCCGACGCTGAAGTTTCAAAAATTCAAAAGGAAGAAGATGAAGTCTGGCGCGAGAACGAGGCAACCAGAAGGCGACGCGTGTTTTGATCCCACTCACTCCGTTTCCAAACATGCTTGCACACTTGGCTCAGTTGGTTAAGGCGTTCACTGTTCAGAGATGCTCTCACATGTCCCCAGTTCGAATCTCCCCAGGACCGGTTTTGATTTCCTTTTTCACAAACTTGCATTTTTCCATATTTTCATATTTAATATTTTTGCATCAATTTTAATTCTTTTCATATTTTTATTTATGCATTAAAAAATCATCAAAATATTTTTTTCCTTTTGCATTTATTTTCAGAAAATGTTTATTTAATTTAATAAATTAAAAAATACTATTTTGCGTGCATATTTATTTTTATTCATAATTTTGCATTTAAATCACTTTTAATTCATTTTTAATTATTAAATTGCATCCAAAAAATCCCAAAAATTTATTTTAGCATATTTATATTATTTCCAGCATGTCATATTTTTCTCATTTTAAAACTTGCATTTTTTATAATATTTTTCTCTTATTCGATTCATCTCGTATTTTCCGAGTTCTTATTCTTCTACAGGTTGATCCGATTCAGACGATTCTTCTTTATCATTTTATTTTTTCCAATAATGTAACTGTTTATGGGATGTAATAGTTTAAATTAGGTTTTATTTTTCGCAAGTTTAAATTATGTATCTGCCCCAAAGCCATGTAATAGCGTAGGACATTTACCTTTCCGCATCTTTACATTCCGCATTTTAATTTCCGCACTTATAAACTGCTAGTAATTAGGTGTGTATGGTAAGACTAAAATCAACATAGATCACTCTAATCTTCAAGGATAACATATCTGAATTCGACACACTCTTTTCACACACGCACCCCTTAGGGTAATTCTCTCTCGTTGCCTTACGGAATTCAAAATGGTCAAGTCCCTCGAACGTAGAGGTATTCTAGCACCGTTGCCTTCCAAACAAATCATCATAGTCCCTTCAATACAAAGATCATAAGACCCACGATGTCGCCTCCGAATACATGATCTTGACCCTCGATTGTCGCCTATGAGAAATGATGATAGTCCCTTTGAATGTGCTAGGATACTTCCTACAAGTTGCCTTCTATGACCATCCGATGTCCCTTCGAATGTCCCGCTTACATCCAACGAATGGGGTTACCTACCAACTAATGGTATGGATGACACTATTCTAAAGGAAAGTAAAACGATACGAAAACGACCAATTCTGAGAAGGTGATAAGACTTTTAGTTACTTGCTCAAAACAAATACTTTTTCACACCTCACACTTTTGTCAAAGTTCAAACTCTTTTCAAAAACAAAACATTTCCAAACACTTTGTATACATTCCTACATGAATCATTACAAAGTCAAAGCGAAATGCCTTTTCAAAACATTTTTGTCAAACACATAGAAAGCACAATTTTAAAGTGATCTAAGAGCAACTAAGAGCCCGTAGATAACTACGGATGGAAAGGGGTGCTAATACCTTCCCTTCCCATAACCATTCTCCCGTACTCAGAATCTAACGAAGGTCTTTTTCTGTACTTTTACCTTCCCTTAATTGGATAAAAATAAAAGTCGGTGGCGACTCTTGCTATCCGCATTTGCGATACAAAAACTAAAAGTCAGTTCACCGTATCACGAGGCTGGCGACTCTGTGGGAAACACCCTAAAGAGAGATTACCTTAGGGATTTCTAAATCACCTTTCTTGCTTTTGTTTACTTGCTTGCTTTATCTTTAAGGGTTGTTTGGGTATTATATTGTTGGGGATCCTACACCGGATCCGGTTTCCTTTAGGTAAGTAGCAATAAATCGTCGCGACCGTTAGCGTATATCAAAGCGGTCAACATGATGGCTACGTTAGCGTGACACTTTGGATGTCCGATACTCTTCATTCCCAAGTTGAGGATAGTATTTGGCTTCGTGGTGTCATCAAGCTAACTAAACTTGTAGAACCTTAATTGACCCATCTTGGCCATTAGAAGGTAGTGAGATGGCCGGCTTTGGTGCAGACTAAGGTTGGTTGATACTCGATGCTACGCTTATTGAGATCAGACTTTTGGGATATTTTCGGTCGACCACTTGGTAGTCGTATTGAAATAAACGCCTAGGAGAAAGATCAATGATGTGAGATTCCTAGAACCCGGTTACTATTATAGGACAGGATGAACCAACTCAAACTTTTGGTGGGGTAATCACCTATACCTCTTGCAAGCCTTAAACCTAGGCTCATTGTGTGAATTGTTTGTGTGTGCTAAACATGACATCATGACATCATTTGCATTGCATATCATTTCTAACTATTTCAAGGACCTAGGGATTTATCTTTGCTCTGTTTTGTAGGGTATTATGGGTTCTAGAAAGACTATCCGAATCAACTTCATGGGTATACCTTCTCAGCTCAAAGAATTGGTTTCAGAAATTCCCGACCATGCTCAGTTCATCAAAAGACATGGTTATCTACTTTATTTGGTTATCTCCGGTTCCGAAACACCATTGCTTTACATTCCCAGATTATCAGTTGGTTCCTACCTTGGAAGAGTTCTCTAAGCTACTTGGGGTACCTATTCTTGACCAAATGCCATTCACCAGTTTAGAAAAGGTTCCTAAGTATGAAGACATTGCATCCGCCTTACATCTTAAGCGCTCAGACATTGAAGCCAATTGGGAAACCAGAAGTGGAGTTAAGGGTTTACTTGCCATGTTCCTAATTAAGAAAGCCCGAGAATTCCTCAAAGTTATGAGTTTCCATGCGTTCGAAGATATTGTGGCCTTGCTAATCTATGGTTTGGTTCTATTCCCTAACTCGGATCAATTCATAGATGTCAACGCCATCAAGATATTCCTTACTCATAATCCAATGCCTACTTTACTTGGAGACATTCTACATTCTCTCCACACTCGTACCATCAAAAGACAAGGAACTCTCATGTGTTGCATACCGTTACTTTCCAGGTGGTTTATTTTGAACCTTCCTCCATCAGTTTTGAAGAACGAACAAAGGATGAGATGGTCTCAAAGACTAATGTCACTCTCTCATTCAGATATCCGTTGGAGTCTTTTCTCTCAAAAGGACTTCACATTCATTGAGCGTTGTGGAGAATTCCCTAATGTACCACTCCTTGGTATAAGAGGAGGTATTACTTATAACCCTTCTCTAGCTCTACGTCAGTTTGGTTTTGCTCGAAGAGATGGTCCACATGATATGCTTCTCCAAGATATTGTGTTCGATTACAATCACGATCTCCAGAATTACCGACGAAGGTTCATACACGCTTGGGGCATGGTAAAGAAGACTGATACCAAGACTTTGGGGCACCAAAATTCCATTCCTTGGGAACCTTACCTCAAATGGGTGCGAGCTCGAGCTCAAAACCTCATGATACCATTCACGCCTGTTCTACCCGTAATTATGGAACCTGTTGCTATAGGTGACGTACCCTATACCGTTCTCTATCCCGACATGCCTACTGATTTTGAAGACTTGAAGAGATCCTGGATTCAACTCAAGGAAGAGAGGGATACCTTTGAAGCTCAGTGCTATGCAAGTGAGAAGAAAGTGCTAGAGTTAACCAAGCTACTTCACGAGGAGCGAAACATCAACGCCTACATCGGCACCAAGAGGAAGCGCCCATGGGAGACTTAGAGCTTTAGGATTCTCTTTTATTGTTTTGAACTATCTCTTGTACTTAAAGAAAAAAAAGAAGAATAATAAAAAGAGAGCTAATAAATGTTTGTTCATTGCTTGTTTAACAAATTTAAATCTCTAAGGTCCTTGAAAACATTGCATTGCATTCGCATAAACATTGCATATCATAGCATAACATTGTATCACAAGTACATTGAAGATTGGTTTTCTCATTTGCTCGCTATTTATTTTAGCAGAAATGGCTCTTGAACAGTCTGTCAAAGATCTTCAAGCTCAGAATGCTCAGTTTCAGCAGATGTTTACCGGCTTGGTCCAAGGCCAAGAAGATCTGAAGAAGCTCATCAACAGAAAGAAGAAGGTTGTTGGTCTTCTCAACATGGGCAGACGCTACAAAGGAGGTCCTATAGTGGTTAGTCGGATTGAGCTCTTTGAAGGAAGTGTCAAGAAGGAGGATGAGCAAAGTAACAAGGGTGATGGTGAAGGCAGTCAGCCTGAGCTTGAGAAGAACTATGACGATGGCCAATACTCTGATGAAGATGACAAGTACAAGCAACTTGAAGACCGTCTGAATGTTGTGGAAAACCTGAAGATGTCTGGGCTGAATTTTGATGATCTGAGTCTTGTCCCTGGTGTTGTGATTCCTCCCAAGTTCAAAGTTCCAACTTTTGCCAAATATGACATGTCTTGCCCTAAGTGCATTTGAAGTCTTATGTCCGAAGATCAATCCCCACTAATGAGTTGTGGATGCACTATTTTCAAGAGAGTTTGTCCGGAACCCGGTTGGAATGGTACTATCATAGAGAATGGTATCCGTACTTGGGTGACTTAGTGATGCTTTCTGAGTATGAGTACAATCTGAATTGACACCCACTCGCATGCAACTACAAAGCATGTCTATGGGTCGTGATGAGAAGTTCAAAGTATGCTCGAAATGGAGAGATCTAGCGAGGAGTTCAACCACCCTTGTCCAATAGGGAGTTGGTTGATATGTTCATGGGAACACCGGGCCCATTCTTCAATCATCGATTGGAAACTCTTCACCGGATTACGAGCTGATTTTATGACGGCGTATTGAAGCTGGTATCAAGAGTGGAAAGATTCAGATAGAGACATCTTCAAACGCTGCGAAGAGATCTTTTGGTGGTAAGAAAGAAGCCAATGCTGTGTATGGTCAGAAAAGCCGAGCCAAGACCGACCGTGCTCAATCTGTGGGGGCAGTTGTGATCTCCAATCCTACATCAGCACAACCTCAGCGAGACAACGTGCGTAACCAGAACGCGCAACGAAGACAGTTTACGAAGATCAACATGCCATTGTCGCAAGCCTTGCAACACATGTTGAAAGCAGAGCTGATTACCTTGAGGGATCCTCCTCAGAGTGTCAATACTTCCTCTCCGAGATACAATCCTAATGCTAAGTGTGCTTACCATTCCAATAGCCCAGGACATAGTCGATGATTGTTGGGCTCAAAGAACAAGATTCAAGATATGATTGAAGCTAAGAAGATTGAGTTTGATCCTCCTGTTGAGACTCCAAATGTGATCAACGCGCCTATGCCTAATCATGACAAGAGTTCCAATGCTGTTGGGGAGGATACTTGACCATTCCTCTGATGACTGTTAAGAAGAATTTGTTGCAAGCCGGTGTCAACCCAGGATGCCCAGAGAATTGCCGTTGGTGCCCATCTGCACCTGATGGTTGTGCTTGGTTGAGAAGACGTGTTCAGTGCATGATGGATAACCGTGAGATACTATTTCTGAAACCACCTGTGCAGAAGTTGTGTGAAGAAATGTCTAAGTTGAAGATTGACAATGCAAATGAAACTGTACCATCTGTGTGGGATACCTTGGGGCAGCCAAGTGGAAAGTATGATTACATGGTGAAGTACACTGTTCCTGAGAGCTACAAGATCCCTATTGAAGATGTTAAGGCGACCGGATGGGGTGACGATTTCCCAGAAGATTATGCTGATGTTAACACCATAAGGATTTCCTCTGCTGATTCTGTGCCTAGAGTGGCATCCCTCATCATTACTTCTCCAAGACCAGTTCCATATTCCTCTGACAAGGCTATCCCTTGGAATTATGGAGCTGATGTTTACTATCATGGCGTCAAGCAAGACCCTCTGACCATTGAAGATCTTACAGTTGAAACTACCATTCCTGACATTGACAACATCACCGAATCATGTAAGGTGACCAGAACCGGAAGAGTTTTCTCTCTAGAAATCTCTCCTCCAAAAGACGCTGCGACTCCAGCTCGCATTCTAGCTATTCAATCCATTCCCCAAGCTAGAGGGAAAGAACCAGCGATTCATCCTGCTCAGACAGAAGTGCCAAAGGATGTTGCTGAAGACACCTCCAAACAAGAAATGGAGGAAATTCTGAAGATTATCAAGAAGAGTGACTACAATGTTGTGGAACAGTTGGGACAGACTCCGTCCAAGATCTCCATGCTTGCTCTGCTTTTATGCTCCGAGGCTCATGCTAACGCCTTGGTGAAATTTCTGAAGAATGCTCACGTGCCGCAAGACACTACCACCGACCAGTTTGAAGTTTGTATTGCTAGCCTGGCTGCCAACAACGGCCTAGGCTTCTCTGATGCTGATTTGACTCCTGCCGGAAAGAAACACAACAAAGCCTTGCACATCTCTGTTGAGTGCAAAGGCACTACCTTATCTCATGTTTTGGTTGATACCGGTTCTGCTCTGAATATCCTACCGAAGACTGCTTTTGATCGACTTGATATCGAAGGGTTGGTTCTGAGACCCAGTGATATAATCGTGAGAGCTTTTGATGGTCCTAAGCGAACAGTACTTGGAGAGCTCACTCTGCCTGTTAAAGTCGGTTCCCAGACTTTTGATTCCACATTCTTTGTTATGGACATCCGTCCGCTTACTTACCTACTTGGGCCCTTGGATACATGGGCGGCTTTACCTCTACCTTGCATCAGAAGCTGAAGTACCCGGTGAAAGGGAAAGTTGTTACAGTATGTGGTGAAGAAGAGTATATGGTCAGTCATCTACAATCATTCCGATACCTTGAGATGGAAGGAGAATTCTTCGAGACTCCCTGTCAAGCTTTTGAAACAATCCCCAGAGTCATGCCTGTTGACTCTCCTGTTACTCCTGAAATTACACCAGCTCCGCCTAGGATGGCCTCACTGAAAGATGCTCAAGCTGCTGTTGAACAAGGAGGTAGTACTGTTTGGGGTCAGCTCCCCGATCTTCCTTTCAAACCCGACAAGACTGGTTTAGGCTTCACCATCAAGGGTCAGAAGATGATGCGCCGCGAACGTGCCGGCCAACTTCCTTTCCGCATCAGCCAGAGTGGAATCCATGCTATAGAAGACGACGACCACGACTTCGACATCAACAAGTGGATCTTCCCAACTCCAGATCAAGGGCTCAGCAATTGGAAGACTGAAGACGTCATACCAATCTCCTTTAGTCAGGAGTAATTGCTCTTGTTTTGTTTTGCTTTTCGTATTTCTTTATGTTTGAACAATAAACTTTGAAAGCCTAGTGCCTTGCCCGGGGCATCATGGCTCGTTGAGGTTATTATCTCGTTGTTTGCGCGTTTCATTCAATAAATTCGTTGGACTTTTGCATTCAATTGTTTGTCTTCTTTCTTTACTTTATCACCCCTTCAAAAAGCTATGTGTTTCTTACACACACCCGTGATACAACTGCAGAATCACTCGAATCTCGTTAATAACGCTATGCTATTGCTAAATATGACTTCGATAATCCGATCTACCAAGCCAAGGCGAAAGTGAGGAAGATTGTGAAGTGCCGGAGAACTTGCGGATGCTACAACAAGAAGAGCGAGTTATACAGACCACACGAAGAGCAAGTTGAGGTTGTGAATTTGGGTACCGACGAAGACTGAAAAGAGATCAAGATAGGAGCGGATCTTGAGAACAGTGTTAAAGAAAGGTTGGTTCAGATGCTACGAGACTATATTGAGGTTTTTTCTTGGTCGTACGAAGACATGCCGGGTTTGGACATTGATATTGTGGTACACCGATTGCCGACAAAAGAAGGTTTTCTCCCAGTGAAACAGAAAGTTCGTCGCATGCGTCCTGAGATGTCAGAGAAAATCAAAGCCGAAGTTATGAAGCAGTTCAACGCCGGTTTCCTAGCTATTACTTCCTATCCACAATGGGTTGCGAACGTGGTACCCGTACCTAAGAAGGATGGCAAGGTACGAATGTGTGTGGATTACAGAGATCTGAATAAAGCGAGTCCGAAAGACGATTTTCACTTCCTCATATTGATGTTCTGGTTGACAACACCGCTCAGCATAAGGTTTTCTCCTTCATGGATGGTTTCTCCGGTTACAATCAGATCAAAATGGCTCCCGGAGACATGGAGAAGACTACTTTTGTTACACAGTGGGGCACTTTCTATTACAAGGTTATGCCGTTCGGACTGAAGAACGCGGGCGCCACCTATCAGCGTGCTATGGTGACGTTATTTCATGACATGATTCATCACGAGATAGAGGTCTACGTCGACGACATGATAGCTCGATCACAGACTGAAGAAGAACATCTTGATCATTTGCAGAAACTGTTTGACAGATTGAAGAAGTACAGACTGAGACTTAATCCTAACAAATGCACTTTTGGAGTCAGATCCGGAAAACTCTTAGGGTTTGTTGTCAGTGGAAAAGGTATTGAGGTTGACCCCGCCAAGGTTAAAGCTATTCAAGAGATGCCAGCGCCCCGTACCGAGAAGGAAGTTAGAGGTTTCTTGGGCCGATTGAACTACATTGCCAGATTCATTGCACACCTAACTGCTACTTGTGAGCCAATCTTTAAGTTACTAAAGAAAGATCAAGTAGTGGAATGGAATGACGATTGCCAGATCGCTTTTGACAAAATCAAGGAGTACCTACAGAATCCTCCCATCCTGATGCCGCCTGCCGAAGGAAGACCTCTTATCATGTACCTGACAGTGCTAGAGAATTCAATGGGATGTGTGTTGGGGCAACATGACGAGTCTGGTCGAAAAGAGCATGCAATATACTACCTTAGCAAAAAGTTTACCGACTGTGAAACAAGATACTCACAGCTCGAGAAAACTTGCAACGCTTTGGCTTGGGCTGCTCGCCGACTAAGACAGTATATGTTGACTCACACTACCTTGTTGATTTCCAAGATGGATCCGATAAAATACATATTTGAGAAACCAGCTCTCTCAGGAAGAATAGCAAGATGGAAAATGATCTTGACCGAATATGACATTCAGTACACTTCTCAGAAAGTAATCAAAGCAAGTGTAGTAGCCGATCATTTGGCTCATCAAGCCGTAGATGACTATCAGTCTATGCAGTTCGAATTTCCAGACGAAGATGTTTTACTAGTTACTGATTGTGAAGAACCAGGCCCGGACGAAGGACCTGAACAAGGATCCCGATGGACCATGGTTTTTGATGGAGCCTCTAACGCACTTGGCAATGGCATTGGCACCATCATTACGTCCCCTGCAGGCGGACACACGCCTTTCACCGCCAGATTATGTTTCAGTTGCACGAACAACATGGCTGAATATGAAGCGTGCATCATGGGTATCAAAGCTGCTATTGATTTAAGAATCAAGTTCTTGCAAGTATATGGAGACTCAGCTTTAGTGATCAGTCAGATTAAGGGCGAGTGGGATACGAAGCATCCGAATCTTATTCCCTATCGAGAGCATGTTATGAGTTTGATCCCCTACTTCGAAGAAATTACTTTTGATCACATTCCACGAGAAGAGAATCAGTTGGCAGACGCATTAGCTACTATGTCATCTATGTTCAAGGTTAGATGGGACAACGAGGCTCCCCAGATCATCATTGAGAAGTTTGACGAACCAGCGTATTGTTATGAGCTTGATACAGACGAGAAACCTTGGTACTACGACGTGAAGAGGTATCTTGAGACTCAGGAATATCCCGCAGGGGCATCTGTTAATGATAAGAAGTTCATGAGAAGATTTGCATCCAAATTTTTCCTCAGCAACGACATCTTATACAAGCGCAACCACGACTTGTGCTTACTCCGCTGTGTAGATAAGAAAACAGTAATACGTATCATGGAAGAGTTACACGAAGGCGCATTTGGTACTCACTCCAGTGGACATACGATGGCTAAGAAGATTTTGAGGACAGGTTACTATTGGTCCATCATGGAAGCTGATTGTCACCGCTACGCTCGATCTTGTCACAAATGCCAGATTTATGCCGATAAAGTACACGTACCTCCAGTACCTCTGAACGTTTTAACTTCTCCTTGGCCATTTGCAATGTGGGGCATTGACATGATCGGAGAAATCAAGCCCACCGCTTCCAATGGACATCGTTTCATCCTTGTGGCAATTGACTATTTCACCAAGTGGGTAGAAGCAGCCTCGTTCGCATCTGTTACTAAGAATGTCGTGGCTCGATTCATCAAACATAATCTTATCTGTCGATATGGCACTCCCGAAAGTATTATCACAGATAACGGTTCCAATCTCAACAATAAGATGATCACCGAACTCTGCACGCAGTTCAAGATCAATCATCACAACTCTTCTCCTTATCGGCCTAAGATGAATGGCGCAGTGGAAGCCGCCAACAAGAACATTAAGAAGATTATACAGAAGATGACAGTGACTTACAAAGATTGGCATGAGATGTTACCATTTGCTCTTCATGGTTATCGCACTACAACGCGAACATCAACAGGGGCAACCCCCTTCTCTCTTGTATACGGTATGGAAGCCGTCTTACCCATCGAAGTTCAGATACCCTCAACCAGAGTCCTCCAGGACACAGAGTTAGGCGAATACAATTGGGTCCAGACTCGCCTTGACCAGATTAATTTGATTGATGAGAAACGACTCGCGTCCATCTACCATGGACAGATCTATCAGAAGCGAATGATCAGAGCATTCAATAAGAAGGTCAAGCACCGAGTCTACCAAGTCGGTGATCTAGTAGTCAAGCGCATCATTCTTCCACAAGGTGATCCCAGGGGCAAATGGACTCCCACCTACGAGGGACCATTTGTAGTCAAGAGTGTTTTCCGGAGCTATGATACTTAGCACCATGGATGGTGAAGACTTCCCACACCGTGAACGCAGACATAGTCAAAAATACTACGCATGAAATAGACCCGCTAGGTCGGCGAACCTAGGCAAAAATAAGGGCATCTGGCGAACCAAAAGGTTCGGGCAAAAGTTAAGGATATATGCAAAACATGTACACCGAAGTCGAAAACACGAAAAGGCGGCTTGGGCAAAAAGGTATCGGTAGACTGAGAAAGGGCGGTCTAGGCAAAAGTTAGGGATTTAAGCGTGCGACTATGTCTCTTCGGATCACCGCTAGACTACTATCGCATTCAAGATTCAAATGGCGAAGATCACCTACTCACTTTCTACCGACAGCAAGGAGATGAGATAGTCGAAATATATGAGTACTAGCATAGTTGGAACTTAACGAGATTGTTTCCGCATAGCTTTTTACCTTTCTTGTGTACAAACTACTTGGCCATACGCCACCTTTCAAATAAACGCAAGCTTCTTTCTCTTTACAATTTTTGTTGTTGTCGTTTGCAATAAGTCCAACGTTTATTTTGAATGACTATACGCATTTGACAATAAGAATCTAATCACAAACATACGAAAAGCGGACATACAAAAGTAGTTACTACAGGCTCTAGGAATTGAGATGACGACGAAGGTCACCAAAAACATTCCCCCGCAGAACATAATCTCCGCAGAGGTGTCACTCACTAAACCTCCCCCAGCGGAGTATATGTTAATCCACGAACAGTGATTCCACTCAACTGAGAAATGTTACATCAGGCTCCGAGCAGTAACACTTCATCCCCAGCTAAGATGTTTATCCCCAGCGGATATCTCTCAACAATTCTCCTTTTCTCCAGCAGCGGTATCCAAACTCGAGACTTGGAGAAAAGGAAAATCTACATCTCCTATTCCCCAGTCAGAGATTCCAACGGACCCCAACCCGATCTTCCAGCAACCATCAAACGTCCTACAGCGAGATCTACGCTCAAAATCCCTAGTAGAGCGCCACCTAATTCTTCCCAACAGGGTCTACATACAAGATCCCCAACAGATTGCCTCCCAGACTCTCCCCAGTAGGGTCTATGTATGAGATCTCCAACAACGAGTTTCTCAATCTCTACCTTCCTCAACAATATCTAGGCCCAAGACTTGGTCAGATAGTGCATCGGAGGGATCGAAGTTCTTTTCTTCTCAGGATCTCAATTCCCCAAGCAGAAGTCAGAAATCCTCAAACAGAACATCCGCATCTTCTTCAAGATCGATATGTTTTGAAATACCACAACATCTATCATTCATACATTACTCATAAAGTCATAATTCATGCATATGTCATTCATATACATTGTCATGCATCATAATTTGCATAAGACTAACAAATATTCTATCAAAGTTTCTCTTGTTTTTTCCAAAACAGGTGAAAGCCACTTCCAATGGTCCAGATTAAGCCCGAATCGACGGAAAACTATCGAAAGACCACCCTAGTTGTCCTCCGACATGGTCGAGATTAAGCCCGAATCGACGGAAAACTATCGAAAGACCAGCCCTAGTTGTCCTCCGGCAATGGTCCAGATTAAGCCTATCTCGAAAGACCGCCTGGTTATCCTCCGATAACAGGCAATGGATCAACACCCGATGCACAACAGGGAAGATATCCACATTTTGCCAACTACTACCTCCCTCAGAGTAACCGGCACGAAGATTTATTCTGATCCCTTCTTATTATCAACAGCAACTCTGAGTCCAGTCGACTCGGTTGCCTTGGATGGCATCTTAAGCCCATCTCCGGCTACTTGTCAACATTTCTTCGCCTTCAGAATGCTGCATATTGGTTAAAAAATCAATACAAATCAATAACTTCATTCAAAGATGAGCACGAAGTCTAACATACGACTCCCTCCGGATGGCACCTTAAGCCCATCTCCATGCTCCTTTCACTTCGAAGCGACTACGAGCCTAGCGTACTCACTCCCCATCGATCTTTCCGGATGGCATCTTAAGCCCATCCCCGTCAATTCTCCTATCGACATTCTCGAGTCTAGCGTATGACTCATCCCCCAGCGAAGTATCCAGCTTCTCCAAAAGGCATCTATAAGCCCATTCCCGCATCATCAGCCAACAGTGAGTGCAAATTTTCAGGTGTACTCGAGTGTTCAATCATCTCCTACCTTCAGGTCACGAAAGACAGACGTGTCAATCTAACCTTCCAGTACAAGAAGATTGAACAGGGGCAGCTGTCATACCCCAAAATTTTCCCTCCATCTTCTCAAGATATTTCATACATCCATACTCAAGGTTTCCTCAAGAGTTGATCAGACAAACTCTCTCCTAGACAATCAACCCAAACTAGGGTTTGGAAATTCTCAGATCAAGATGAGCTTCCAACATCTCCAATGGTCTTCATGCCTCCTCATATGCTTCAAAGATTCTCCATGTCAATTTTCAAGCCTTACAAGTCAAGTTTCCTCAGACAATTGCTCAGATGGTTGAAAATCAGTTGTATTGGACAAAAAGTCAACTATGGTCAACATATAGTCAAACTTCATAATTTTTGGTCAACATCCTCATTTTGAAGTTACATTCAACATTTGATCAAGGGTTGATCATGATTCATCAAGAAAACTCAAGATTTGCTCAAAAGTCAAACTTTCTAAATTAGGGTTCCTCTGAGAAAAGTCAACTGAACTTTGACTGAGCATAACTTCTTCATACTTTCTCAGAAATTTTTCCAGCACCTCTTGTTTTGAAGGAAATTCAATTCTCTACAACTTCATGTCTCACAAGAATGTCCAAAAAATGCTTCATTTGAGAGGTATGGCTCAAAACATTACAGGTCATTTTCAAAGTCAACAAAAAGTCAACTTTTTGTTTTGAAGATATATTGAGCATGGAAACTCCAATTGTGATGAGACCAAAAAGGTTGGTTAGAGGACTCTTAGATCTTTCCAAAACGTCCAAGAACACTCAAAAATGTGGAAAAATGAGCAAGATACACCATTCACAAGTTGGGCAATTTTGAAAGAGTGCACAAAGAGAGATGCTTTTAAAAATCAAAATTTTTGCAAATGGGCTTACTTTTTCTTCATTCAAACTTGTTCCTTATACAATTAGGAATATCCAAGCCCAATGCCACGAATTTTTATTTTATTTTTCTATTTAATTTGGAATTTATTCATTTAAATACAAATTAAATTCAAAAATAAAGTATAAAATCAAAATTAATTGCAAACTTGATTTTTATTTCTTCCTTGGGATCCAATCAACTCATTAAAGCCATCAATTTTCGAAATTGGATTGATATGGCAAGATTGGATTGAGAATTAATCAAAAATTTGAAGATTTGATTTTCTACAAAAATCAAATTTGATTGGCATTGATTATTGATCAATTCTTTCCCAAAACAACTCCAAATCCATATAAATGTACAATGCATACCTATCAAGAGAGAACGAAAAAATTGGCTCAAGAACCCTAACCTAGAACTCAAAAAACCGTGCCTCTCAAGCAACAAGCAGCCTTGGATTTAGGTGGTTTCAAGCAATTTTGAGCATTCCATCTTGTTCCTTGTGTCATCCGAATCGATCCGGACCTTCACATTGCTCGAATCCATCCGAATCGTGAAATCGTGTTTGGTTTGTTCTTGAAAATCAAAATCGTATTCTATTATTCATGCATTATTAACATGTTTTGTGTTTGTTTTGTGATTAGTGATGTGTTTGCAATCTTTCGGGCACTCTAATTGAATTTCCATGGCGAGAACACGTATCACCATTACTAGGGTTTCGAGTTGATTTAGGGTTTCACAAAATAGGAAAAATTGGACTATGAGACCTATACCAATGCGTTCGAATGATCTCGGGAATCGAACCATGGCCTTAGAATTTATTTATATTATGTGTGCTTGCTTTTTGATTTTGCGGGGCTGGCGTCGAGCAAAAGCCGAAGTTTCAAAATTCAAAAGGAAGAAGATGAAGTCTGGCGAGAAGGGCAACGGCGCGTGTTTTGATCCCACTCACTCCGTTTCCAAACATGCTTGCACACTTGGCTCGATTGGTTAAGGCGTTCCTTTGTTCGAGAGATGCTCTCACATGTCCCAGTTCGAATCTCCCAGGACCGGTTTGATTTCCTTTTCACAAACTTGCATTTTCCATATTTTCATATTTAATATTTTGCATCAATTTTAATTCTTTTCATATTTTTATTTATGCATTAAAAATCATCAAAATATTTTTTCCTTTTGCATTTATTTTCAGAAAATGTTTATTTAATTTAATAAATTAAAAAATACTATTTTGCGTGCATATTTATTTTTATTCATAATTTTGCATTTAAATCACTTTTAATTCATTTTTAATTATTAAATTGCATCCAAAAAATCCCAAAAATTTATTTTAGCATATTTATATTATTTCCAGCATGTCATATTTTTCTCATTTTAAAACTTGCATTTTTTATAATATTTTTCTCTTATTCGATTCATCTCGTATTTTCCGAGTTCTTATTCTTCTACAGGTTGATCCGATTCAGACGATTCTTCTTTATCATTTTATTTTTTCCAATAATGTAACTGTTTATGGGATGTAATAGTTTAAATTAGGTTTTATTTTTCGCAAGTTTAAATTATGTATCTGCCCCAAAGCCATGTAATAGCGTAGGACATTTACCTTTCCGCATCTTTACATTCCGCATTTTAATTTCCGCACTTATAAACTGCTAGTAATTAGGTGTGTATGGTAAGACTAAAATCAACATAGATCACTCTAATCTTCAAGGATAACATATCTGAATTCGACACACTCTTTTCACACACGCACCCCTTAGGGTAATTCTCTCTCGTTGCCTTACGAATTCAAAATGGTCAAGTCCCTCGAACGTAGAGGTATTCTAGCACCGTTGCCTTCCAAACAAATCATCATAGTCCCTTCAATACAAAGATCATAAGACCCACGATGTCGCCTCCGAATACATGATCTTGACCCTCGATTGTCGCCTACGAAAAATGATGATAGTCCCTTCGAATGTGCTAGGACACTTCCTACAAGTTGCCTTCTATGACCATCCGATATCCCTTCGAATGTCCTGCTTACATCCAACGAATGGGGTTACCTACCAACTAATGGTATGGATGACACTATTCTAAAGGAAAGTAAAACGATACGAAAACGACCAATTCTGAGTAGGTGATAAGACTTTTAGTTGCTTGCTCAAAACAAATACTTTTTCACACCTCACACTTTTGTCAAAGTTCAAACTCTTTTCAAAAACAAAACATTTCCAAACACTTTGTATACATTCCTACATGAATCATTACAAAGTCAAAGCGAAATTCCTTTTCAAAACATTTTTGTCAAACACACAGAAAGCACAATTTTAAAGTGATCTAAGAGCAACTAAGAGCCCGTAGATAACTACGGATGGAAAGGGGTGCTAATACCTTCCCTTCCCATAACCATTCTCCCGTACTCAGAATCTAACGAAGGTCTTTTTCTGTACTTTTACCTTCCCTTAATTGGATAAAAATAAAAGTTGGTGGCGACTCTTGCTATCCGCACATTTGCGATACAAAAAACTAAAAAGTCAGTTCACCGTATCACAGTATGTCATACTATATGTGTAGGCATGGGGTGGGTGCCGACCGACACCCTTGTTTCTGTGCATGTGTTTCATGAATTTTGTATTTTCTTTCCACACTGTAGTTTAATATGACAATATATTTTAATGAGTAAAAAGTAAACTTCTAGTTACCTAAGCTACTACACTTCCACGTTCTAGTTAGTAAGATAAATACATTCCACTAACAGTGAAACTAACAATAAAATAGTACTTTTATATTTTATAACTGGTTTTATTAAATTATTTTAGTACTAGAATTAGTATTACCAGTAAGAATTAGAGGTAGAAGTAGAATAACTAAGAAGTATCTCATGACAGAAAAAATAGTGAAAATTGAATATAGCAGGTATTTTAGTAGCAAAAAATATTTTAGTGGAATTAATTAATTAATTTAGTAGATAATGCTTAATAATTAAATAGCGGCAGTGGTAAATAAAATGTTTTAGGCGTAGAAATCATAACTGTTAATTTGTGTAGAATTTGTCGTTGTTGTTTCCTTGTGATGATATTGTTAATGATTGCGAAGTTGCAGGTTGTGATGAAATTGGTTGTTGTTTGCTTGTATTAATTTTGTTGAAAATTGCGAAGTTGTAGTTGATACGTTGATGAAGTTGTAGGTCTTATGACCAACGTTGATAAGTTGTTTTACAGTTGATGAAATATTATGTTGTAGGCCTATGGCCAATGTTGAATTGCGGTTGATTTGTTGTTATATTGTCGTTGTTGTGTGTTGTTATTGTTGTTGCCTTGTTGTGAATTTGTTGTTGAAGTTGAGGTCGCATGGCATACATTGCATTATTAAGTTGGTCTGGATTGGCACCACGTTGGTCTGGATTGGCAAAACATTAAGTTGAAGGCTTATGCCTTGTTGATGCCTCAATAAATTGGAAGATTTTAAGTTGGGAGTTCTGCCCCAATGGTACCACGTGCATATGCACAATTGAGTCGCATTTGAGTTTCATATTGATGTTGTTGTTATTATTACGTTGTTTGTTGATTGTCGCTTTGCTGTTGTTATAAGTTACTGTTTTTATAAGTTAATGTTGTTATAAGTTTCTATGGTTATAAGTTGCTGTTGTTATAAGTTGTTGTTGTTATAAGTTAATGTCGTCATAAGTTGTTGTTGTTATAAGTTGTTGTTGTTATAAGTTTCTTTTGTTATAAGTTGTTGTTGTTATAAGTTGTTGTTGTTGTTATAAGTTGTTACGTTGATTGATTAAAGTTGTCTTGTTGTTGTGATTAAGTTGTTAGTTGGTTGTTGCGTAATTGTTGATATGAAGTGGTGATACTTGTATGCTCTAATATAATATATTGTTTATCATACACTTGTTTATATTGGTTGATATCTCACCCCTTTCATTTGTTTTGCCCTTGCCTTTATACTGGTAACGTGCCGGTATTCGAGAATGAAGAATTAGTTATTGTTAGTCCAAGTCGGTTTAGTTGCTATGATATGTAGCACTCAGGGGGGAATGAATGTTATTTATTTCTATGTTGATGTTACTACTAAAGATGCTGAATTATTATAAGTTGAAACTTGTTTTAGTTGAATAAAATTATTAAATGATTTTCAAGTTGAAAGTTGTGATTCCACTGTGTATTTAATAAAAAGGTTGTTACGTTTTCATGTGAATAAAGTATGTTGTAAATTGTTCATCCGAATGCTATGTATCTATGATAAATGCAAATACAGGTTTTGTTTTATGTTGAAATGTGATACCTTGAATATGTTGGAAGTTTTTAAATACTCTGATTTTTGTGATAATTTCCGGATAGATTTGGGGTGTTACAATGCTCATAATCATAATATATTTTACTTCTATTTGATCTATTTTCTCACTTTTGTTGCATAGATATTTGTACAAGATAGATAATTCATCATGAGGTATCTCTTCACTTATGAAGTTTTCGTTAGGATCCCATCTTCATGTTAAGGCGGTCACATAATTAGCATGTTTTTCCTTAGTATATTCCTCATCTGACCAAGAATCAATCAATTCCTTAGGTTTACCTTTAAGAAAAGTAGGGCATTCTGATCTTATGTTTCCTAAGCCTTCACACTTAAGAAACTTAATTCTTATTTCTTGATCCATCAAATCTACACTTCAGATGTCAGATAAGATATTTTGACCGGATCTTTCCTTCCTTCTTTCCATCCTTTCTATTCTCTTCAATACATTCCTGAATTGATTTCCAAGTAAGACAACACAATCTAACATCCTTTCCTCAGAACCCATTGTGCCTGAAATATGTTTTCACTGGAGCTCACCCAATAGAAAAAATAGGATGCCTTCTTTGATGCCAATTAAAATTCGGACACTTTAAAATAAGTGTTAAAACAAATGTCTCAACATAAAATGTGATGTCATGACAGATGTTATAACATCACTTGTTGACAGAAGCTTTTACCAAAAATTGAAACAATGTAGAAATAAATTATTGACAAAAGAACCTAATAGAAGATTACACTTCAAATAAACAAAACCTTGTGACTAGACAAAAGAACCCAATAGAAGATTACACTGAAAATAAACAAAACTTAGTTAAGACTCTTAACTAAGAATAATACTTAGTTTTACTTAAAAGCTTAAACTAAGAACAATACTCAAGTTTTTGCTTAGAAGCTCATGAGTGAGAACAATAGCTTGATAAACAAGAAATAATCAGTCAAGTCAACGCATCAAAGAAACATGAGTGACACATACAAAGAACACAAACACTAAAAACCAAAAAGCTCCCAAAACCATAAACTCTTATGTTGCACACACTGTTTCTTCTACTGAATGTTTGTTATTTTAGGTCTAGAAAGTTCCTTTATATAGACTCTTGTAGGGTGGGCTTGGACTCTTCAAAAAGATTCAATCTTCACGTTCAAAATAACTGCAAGATCTTATCATAAAAATAGGAACAAATCTTTTTAAATCTTCCTTAAATTTTAAGAAATCCAATTAAATTTGCACTTTTGTTCCTAAATAATTTCCTTGACTTGTTCATAATGATGAGGTATATCCAAAAGTATGTCATCAAATCAAATTCAATCGGTCAAGAGATACGTAACAAAAGCGCATGTAATGCCCCCAAATTCTAGATTAATTACTTAATTTATTAATTTAGTGTGAATATATGAGTTATTGTGAAATATTTGATATATTTGATGTTTAGGTGGTTTTATGTGAGTTATTATGATGTTCTTTGATGTTTCAATGCGTATGAGGTGTACCATGATAAATTTAGACGGAGTATGATGGTTAACACGATGTTTTGTGTGGGGGTGTGATGGTGTAGTGGTAATTATTGAGAATTAAGAGGATTTATGAGCATTTTAAAATAATTATAATAATTATTTAGAATTATTTGGATTTAAATAAATAGAGTAATACTGGTGTATAGGAAACAAGGACAAGCTGGTAATTAGTGAAGAGTAAGTGAGGGTATGATGGGAAGTTCATTATTAAGGATCAAAGAGTTAAACAAGGAATAGAGAGAAAAGTGATCATTCAGTGCAATCGTGAAAAGAACACATGTTGTGTAGAAAGAGGGCTAGGGCACAAGAACACAGACGAATTTTCGGCAGAACACAAAGAGTGAGGCATGCTACTAAGAATATGAGATAAGGGGTGTTTATCATTGTTATTATAATTGATTTAAGGCTTAGAAAATTGTATAATTGTGTTAGGTTTTGGTTGATGATGATTATGTGGTGTTTGATGATGAATTGATGAAATTGTGATGTTTACGTTGCAACGAATTGACACATAAGAAGTGTGGTGTTTCAGAATGTTGTGATATGGTGAAATTGAAAGAATTTGGGACAAGTCTATGCAGGAAATCGCAACAAGAAAATTTGGTCTGCGAAGCGTCACTGGGAAAATAGGAAGTGTCGTCGGACGATGATGACTTTTCTTGGAAGTCGCTAGGAGAGAGATGGAGTGAAGTATGGGGGAAAGTGATGCTACTGGAGTGCGCCGCTCCAAGTGTCGCCGGGGAAGGCTAGACGCGATGGAAGCGTCGCCAAGCACGGGAAAAGTGGTGTTGTCAGGCGATGGTGCCCAGAATTGAATGGTTGTGTTGGATTTTCTTAGAAGTTCCATAACTTGAGTTTTAGAACTTGGTTTGAGGTGTCGTTCGAAGCGTTGGATAGATAACGCCATGAACTTTAGTTAGATGGAATAAAATTATAAATAAGGAGAGTATTCACAATATCTAAGTTAGATAAGGTTAGGTTTCCCCGTGTTGGATTGTAAAAATACATGCAAAATATATGAGTTTAGAAGGGTGTTACAACGCCTGTT
Source organism: Vicia sativa (assembly GCA_021764765.1). Taxonomy (NCBI): domain Eukaryota; kingdom Viridiplantae; phylum Streptophyta; class Magnoliopsida; order Fabales; family Fabaceae; genus Vicia; species Vicia sativa. Next base: position 66,314,110 of record CM038796.1, on the reverse strand, counting down.
GTATATAGTCCAGGATGTCACGACATATGTCTTCGACATCTTGCTAAAAACACATAATAGTAAAACTGTTATAAGAGTTGATAAAGATGTTATAACATCTTGTTAAACACTAGTACAAAACCATTTTGTACCAAAATTTATTCAATCATAAACCTATGAAATTAACAACAATCCTTAGTATTCTTTCACCTTCTTACAAATAATGGTAAAGTTCTGAGAGCTCCTCAAAAGATAAGTTCAAACTGTTACCAAGCCAGTCACCAACCTTAGTCCAAATACTTATTGGATAACCAAATACTTATTGGATAACCATAAGAAGCGAACAAATGACTTAAGGAATCTTCCTCTCTAAAGCAAAAAACACACCACGTGTCTTTATCCTTCTCCAAAATTCCCATTTTCAATAACTGGTCTTTGGTATGGTATCTATCTATAAGCAATATCCAACTAAACATCAATAAATTAGAAGGCACGTGTGCAAAGGAAACATCTTGATGAAGGTTTTATGTAGAAGAATTGGTATATTTGTTGATAACTTCGTGTACATGATAGCAACGTGAAATCGTCGTACCCGTCGAGAAACCACTCAAAGGCGTCTTAATCGTTCTGACTTGGATTGAATAACTGGAATTGTTCAATAAATTCAGCAAACTGCATTTTGTCTGCAATCTCCACAACTCCCACAATGGTATCGAAGTCCCAGCGCCACATATCTCCCTCCCACAAACCTACATATGCTACACATAACATCTCATCGACAACAACTACAAAAACCTCAGGAAAAGCTTCCTTAAAGGGCTGATTACCCAACCACATAACGTGCCAAAACATGGTTTTTATGCCCTTATTGCACCTGTATAAAATGCAACCAGCAAACCCACCATATTTGATGCTAGATTTGAAGTCCGTTAACACCAAGTTCCTCTACCAAACCGAGTCTCCTCTAGATAACATACTTTTATTGATAATAACCACTTTAACTTCCGGCTTCACGTACCTATGCCTCAATAAATCGCTCTACAACGCATTATGCTCTTTTAAAATCTTCCACTTCCATTTGGCTAGAAGGGCCTTATTCAGAATTCCAATGTCATTAATACCAAACCCCCACATGTTTTAGGAATGTAAACCAATTTCCAATTAACCCAATGAACCGTCCTCTTATTCTCATTCTCTCTCCACAAAATGTTACTTTGAATGCTTTTAATTTCGGATAACATTTTAGTCGAATCCTTGTAGTTAGAAAGAGCGCAAATAGGGAAGGCATTTAGAACCAAATTGATGAACACTATTCTCTCACCTAAAGAAAGTTACCTTTCCTCGACAAAAAAAACAATCTATTCCTTATTCTTAATCAAATCCTTCCTCATGAACTTTGCTTAGGGCTTCCTTCACCATGATGCCGGGAAATTTAAAAGGTAAATGATCGGTGCAGCAAGAGGAGAAAGAAGAAGCATCACTCAAGAGCCAATCACTTATGTAACATCTTAAATTTCTCCTCGTAATTATAATAAAATTAAAGTAATTTAAAACATCAAATCATAATTCAAGACGTCACATTCTTCAAACATACACGGTTTTCTGTACTATCCAAATGATACGTAACACATGTTAAAACACAAACCGCATATTCACCATGTTTGAACTTCTTTACATTTATTTGCAGGAGAAAACATCAACAATATTTAATCTTAGCTCTTCAACATGAGTTATAATTTTTCAAGTTTAACATGAATCATCAAACAAATCCAAGAAAAGAAAATAAAGTTATACTTAAGTTCACTCCCAGCATAAATAAAATAAAACGAAACTCCTCAGTGTTATGTATCAGAGCAGACATCGAATCAATCAATGCAATACGAGGCAATCTCCTCAACTAACCTCAAATATCGAACTACTCTTGAATATTTGCATGTTACTCACGTGGATGCAACCACTACGCCAAAAAAGACCTACGAAAACACATTTTTAGGCCTTTAATAACGCTTAAAAGTGCTGTCGTAGGTGGCGCTGCTATAGGTTTTAGCAGCGATTTTGGTTTGGGAAAAAGCGCTTTCGAAGGTCTACCTAAGACAACGCTTTTTCTTAAAAAGCGCTTTCTTAAGTAAGCTTTTAGCAGCGTTTTTTTTCTAGAAAAGCGTTTTCTTAGGCCTACTTTAGAATGCCTTTTATGCTTTCTGTAGGCATCTTTAGAAAGTGCTTTTAAGGAAAAGCGCTTCCTTAGGTATACATAAGACATCGCTTTTGAAAGCGCTGTCTTATATATACCTTAGGCAGCGCTTTTATACAAAAACGCTTTCATAGGTGGCCTAAGACAGCGCTTTTCTTGAAAAAGCTCTTTCTTAAGGTTTTTAATAAACCTATAATTTATATAATTCATAAACCTGCATTTTTTGCAGCATTATTTCATAAACCTGTAATTCATAAACCGGTAATTTACAAACGTAATCCCGTTATTTCAACAAAGAGATTATATACAAATACCATTATATACCATTGTTATCCAAAATATATACACACCATTGTAATTCAATTCACATATTTTTAACATTACCAAAATCAGCCTTACAAAATCAGCGCTAACAATAACTAAATCTGCCCTAACGTATGAACAAAACACAATCAATTATGTATTCAATAGTCTGGTCCTGCAAGGTATGAACATAATAACACGGTCAATATTATATTCACACAATAACGTATTCATAACACTTTTCACACAATAATGTATTCATACCTTATATGATTCTTTGCTCAATAAAATATTGACACAATTCCTCTTTGATTTCTTCCCACTGGAGTTTCGTGTAATATGCACACTTGTGTTCATTGAAGTACTACATAACAAAACATAATATGCATGATTTAGTTAAAAGTAATAAATTATATGAAATATCCGATAAATAATAAAATAATTCCTAAGTTATAAATTCATACCTTGGTGGAATCTCTATTTGTTTCATTTGAAAGATTTCTTTGATAAATCTCAAAGCAGTATCCATAATCTATACCGTTTTGTTGTTGAGGACACTACATAGAAAAACAAATAAGAATATATAGTTGTCTTGTTTTATCAAGTAGCATAAATATTATAAGCAAAATTGTGGAAATTAATATACCTACACTTTGATCCAATTAATGTTGTTTGATTTAGACCGTTGTACCCGATCTTCTCTTTGACACCGAAATACTTGTATTGCTCTAACAAAATAAAAATATATATTTAGAACAATGCCACAGAAATAATTAAATATATAAATACACATGACTATTTAGAATAATATCACTTACGTATCAATCATTAACTTCATATCCGGATAATTTGTCCAATCACCGTCAACCGAATTCAGATAGTAGACCACTTCTTTTATAGGATCGATAGAAACCAACAATCAGTGACGTCTATAAATTAAAACAACAGTTTAGATGAAAATTTTCTACGCAAAAAATACAAATATTAAAATGAACTTAGAATGAAAATCTAACCCTGTAGGAATAGTATTATACGCCCAAAGATACAAGCTTTCTGTATTGCCGGTGGCCATGAATCTCTCGACTAAGTGCTCTCTTACTGACTTCGGTTCTCTAACAATTGTCGCTCCGCTGACACGAGAGGAAGACACGAAATGGAATTTGTTTGACAATTGATTCCCGCGCATCAATTTGTCATATAACAACCTTAAGTAAAAAACATAATTAATATTATACTATTTTCATTGAAATGTTTTAAAAAAATGTTCAACTAATTAAATAATATATTGATCGGGTTACCAAATGTATGAGTGCATAACACCGACGTCTAATTCTCTATGAAGAAAAATCTCTTCCATGTCCTATTGTTCAATTATTTCGGTGCAAGAAAAACCAAAGGTACCTTCATCCATATCCATTTGACGAATACCACCATTCATCAAATCTGATGTTCCCACTATTGTTTCAAGACACTGGCGGAATCGAGGCAAATTTTTTCTGACAGGAACCCTTTTCTTGGGTGGTACGCTACCAATTTTCTGGCTCACTTGTTGTGACCCTTGAAAAGGTACCTAAAAATCATATAGACTTAGGTAAACTATGAAATTATGCAGTATTTTATTCGGATCATATAATTAACACTTTAAACGTACCTCTTTTTGTGATGCAACAGACTTGTCGCGCTGCAAAATCCCTTTATCCTTAGATGCGGGTTTTGTAGGACTCTAAAATTACCATGTAAAAAATTGAGGTAAAAAATGAAAGTTGAATACTTAAAGATTCATAATGGTTTTCAATATACCTGATCATCTATGAAAATGAGGTCTGATGGCCATGCAACAAAAGATCCTATTGCATCTTGCAATAATGTGGTCTCAGCAACAATGTCAGGTACCGACAGCAACGCATCCAGATCTAATGCAACATCAACCGATACCTTCATGTGTCCATCTGAGAGCGGTCTATGGTGAAGTAAATATCCCAAAGTGTTATGCACATTTCCCTTGCCAAGTAGGCGATAAGTCGGTGACGATAGGTATAGCTGACAAGATGAAATGCCCTAAACCAATAATAACCGTTAGAGGTGACTAAAAAAATTCTGTAATAATAACGGATATATATTGTTCAGTTCCCTTCCTTTATAAATTGCAATTAAACTTTCTCAAATGGATTATCATCTTAATTACCTCAGGAAATTTATGTCAAAACAATATACTGCGTTTCTGTCAAAACGCAAAGTATACACGAAATGGATCCGTAGCAAGAAAACGCAACATATTCACACAATTTTAGACAAATTCATCACAATACCACTAATTTGAGGAAGAAATTTACCTCGAATTTACCGAACAACAACGTCGAGAAGTTGAAACGAGAAGGTTAAACTCACGGAAACACAGGGAATGAGCGTTGTACATATAAAAAACATCAAGGATAAGTCATAACATGTATAATTCAAGAAACTTATATAAGAATAATTCAAGAACCAAATAATCGATCATTCAAGAAATTCAATTCACAAATGAAACTAAAACCAAAGAAACTCAGTTCTAAACCCCTAAACCAAAATACGGGCTGCAACTACCTAAATTCAGTCATACTCAATGAAATTATCTCTAACTAGTGTTCAACGCAAACGGAATTCACAACGTCACCATAACCGAAGTCACTGTTCCAAGTTCAAATTTAAAATTCAGCCAAGACGTCACGAAAATTCAGCCATTGGTTTATAGTTACACTAGTAGCCACACTTATATCAATTTCATTTCATGTCTATGTTGATTTTGTAAGGTTCGTTCAACATTAAAAAATAGTTTAAAACATAGTAGAGTATAGAACAAACCAACACAGTCCACAAACTTATGCATAAAAATAGTTATATAGCAGGAGATATTCATTTAAAAATCTATCAACTGAAATAATAATCCCTAAAATAGAATGTATAATAAACTCATGAGGTAATTTTGATTATTCCTATGCTAACTAATGACACACTTTTGTCACTTAGTGACATAGTCAACAATTTGTTTGGGATGTCATACAACAGACATTGTAAATACTAGAAACCAAAACTTGTGTTAAATTTCAATTGGATGGAGAAGAACATTGGTATTGCACTTGTGTTAAAGTTCATAAAACAGACCCTGTAAATAATAGAAATCCAAACTGAGTTCCATTATCAAAAAACCACAATCAAACCAAAAACAATAAAACAAAACTGGGAATTAAATCAACAAAAAGGATGAAAGTGAATATGTTTACCACTTGAAGAAGCTGTAAATGGTGAGGCAGTGACGATGAAGAACACAGTGAAGAGTTGGTGGTGAAAAGTTAACACAGAGACGGAGGTTCCCGGTGACGGCGGTTTGGATAGAACGCCGAGAGACGAAGATTTCCGGGGACGGACGCGAGTATAGGTGAGAACGACGAAGAGAGAACAGTGAAAATCGTGGGTCGGAGAAGGGAAAATCGAAAGAATTAGTTTAGTGTTTAAAAATTTTAAATATAAAACTAGCAACAACAACGCTTTTAAAAGCGCTGCTATAGACATATGGAATGAAAGCGCTTTTTCCCTAAAAAGCCCTTTCATTCCATATCCCTATATCAGCGCTTTTTAAGATCAATAATTTTAAATATAAAACTAGAAACGACAACGCTTTTAAAAGTGCTTTTTAAGATCAATAATTTTAAATATAAAACTAGCAACGACAACGCTTTCAAAAGTGCTTCTATAGGCATATGAAATGAAAGCGCTTTTTCCCTAAAAAGCGCTTTCATTTCATATGCCTATTGTAACGCCCTGTTTTATTTAATATTATATTATATTAATATTTTTGAGTTACTGTTAGACGATTGTTTTGGGGACGTTTCGTTCGGTCCGGTTTTTTATTCTGTTCGGTTCGGTAAAATATTATTCGGACCGATATTTAATTTCCCGGAGTTATTTTAATTAATTGAGTTAATAATATTATTAGAGTATAATTAATATGTTAATTAATAAGACAAGTTAGGGGTGTGAGGACTAATTATTGAGAATTGGGTGTACACCCTTGGCTTGGTAGTAAGAATACAACATAAAACCATTATTTCCTCATTTCTTTCCATTTCAACACTAAACCAAACTTAGAAGCATAGAGAGAACTAGAGGGTTTTAGAAGAAGAAGAAGAAGAAAAGAAAGCTTGGGGTTTGGAATTTGTTGGAGCATCTTGCAATCATCCAAGCACTTGATGTAAGGGGTTTGATCTTCCATTTCATATAGTTCGGGTTTGATAGATATGTTGTGGATTTAGGAAAAATTGGTATTTTGATTCATGAGTTTTGGTTGAGTGATTGTTGAAATAACTTAGAAGGTTGAGTTATGAGTATGGATTGTGGTGTTTTTTTGCTAAGCTTGTAGGAACTAGAAGTTATAAATGGAAATAAGAAACTGTAAAAGAAAATCCAAAAAACACACAGTCTGTACAAGATGTCGTGGGAGAAGATGAAGTGGAGGGTATAGGACGAGGGAGGCACCCACCTCACCCTGAGAGGCGACCGTCCCACCCTCTAGGGAGGCCGCCTCCTGCCCTTTGGGGTGTTGGGACGTGCGTCCCTGTATGCTGGGGGAAGAAACATAATTATGCAGTTTTCTGTTTTCTATATTTTGAGTTTCTGTCTTCTGCATAATTTGTTAACTGCATAATTATTTAGTTTGCTTCTGTTTCTTTCAATTTCCTTAATTCCTTATACTACTAGTTGGTATTAATAAAATATAATTATGACATAAGTTAGCCGGTTAAATTTGGAACCCGATTATGTTCCGATTTCCCTTTTGATAATTTCGGCGACGAAGCAAGTTGCTCCGAATTCAACAAAAATTGACGTACTAGCTAAGTTCGACGTGTAGAACGTAGTGGTGAGGTTAGTTTTTCGAAATTACGAGTTTTTACAAAATGACCCAAAATAGGCCAAATTACGGTTTAATTGAATCGGATTGCATTTTAGTCGATTTAAGACAGGTATGGACAATCCGATTGCGATGTTGACGATTATGATTAATGTCGGTTATTAGGAATGACTTTCGCGACGATTATTGGTGTTTGACTATTTTTTCCATATTTGGAATTTGATGCATAAATTGATAATGACGTGGGGTGATTAAACATTATATTTGCGACGATTTATTTATAACAAATACTTGATGATATGTGATGCGATGATATATTTATCTTGATGTGGATAAATACAGCGATGTGGACTTTATGTAAATGTTGATGAGCGATGATTATGTTTTTGTTGTGTCGTGTTTGTGATGTTGTATTTTCGAGTCACATACATTGCATAGGCGACGAGGGCTTTTATGCCAAGCGACGATGGGCTTTATGCCGAATGTTCCTAATTATGAATAAAGCAACGGGTACCACATGCATAACATAGTCGTATCTCATGGAGTCGGTGATGTTTATGTTTGAGTTGTTTGGCGTTGGGTTTTAATTGATGGCTTATGTTGAATTGCAATGATATATGATACTTTGTGTTGATATGAGTATAATGATTATGTGACAAAATTAAAGTGTTAATTTTATACACTAAATGCTAATTTAAAGTATGTAAGATTTTGATATATGTTGACATACTCTTATTAACTTATATCATTTATAATTCCAAAAACTATTTATATATCTTATCATGCCTTTAATTATATGTTTTGGAGTATCTCACCCTTTACTTGTTTCGCCGTTGCCTTTATATTGGTAACGTGCAGGTGATTCACGAGGATGATGAGGATTAGTTCGAGTCTCTTTATTTTGAGTCGCTCTGCTCTGATCGTAGTAACACTTGGGTTTTGGGTGATGTTATTATTTTGATAGGATAGTTTATGTATACTATCTTATGATGTTATAACTTTATGAATTGATGATAACATGATGATATGTATATTTTATGAACACATCTGCTGTGTTGTGAATAGTCATATGTTTATATGACGAATTATGATATGAATCGGTATATCCGACTTTTGATTTTTGTGATGTGCATTATAATGCAAAGTGATGAAAACAAGAATATGTGATACCTCAATTTATGTTGGAGGAAATTTTGAAACTCTGATTTTATTATTAATTACGAGGGGTAGAATTGGGGTGTTACACCTATAGCAGCACTTTTAAAAGCGCTTTCTAAAGGTAGCCTCAGAAAGTGCTTTTTTTAGCGAATTTTTTTCGGCAACCTATAGTAGCGCTTTTTGCCAAAAGCGTTGTCTTTGTAGTGTTGCCAAAAGTGCTTTTTGGCATAGTGAAAATTCAAATAAAAGGTGTTAAGTACCAAAATGTAGATATTTTTATAGATAATTTTGTGGTCTTTTACTATTTCCTTGATTATTAGTAGTATATTAGTTGTTAATTTTATATAAATATGTTTTTAAGTAGTTTTTGTTGTAAATAACTTAGTTTACCAAGTTTTATGTTCATTTTGTAGGTTTTTGAAGTGGATTCTTGAAGCATTGAAGTTTGGGCATGCTTAGATCAAGTTGGACCAGCCAAAAGAGCCAATTTTGTAGTTTTGAACAGGAAAGGCCGCTGAGCGCAAATTGAAGCGCGCTTTTCCTGTTACTGTTCATGCAGAACAATTTTGGAATTTTGAGGCCGCTAAGCGGCGTGGTCCCGCTGAGCGCGGGCCACTGAACATGGATTCTTATTTTGCTGATGACTCTCAGCGCGGTCAGGCCGCTGAGCGCGAATATCTGTCATAGTTACTTCTATAAGTACCATGCTTAGACATTTTCTTCACCAACTCTACCTTTTCCATCCAAAATCAGTTTTAGGGCATAAAAGAAGCTATTTTTCTCCATTGTAACTCAAATTCTTGGAGGAATATCTTGAAGCTTTGCTTCTTTATTTTCCATCCATGTTCATCATCATCTCTCCATTTCTTGCAAGTCAAGCTACCATGAGAATGAGTAGTTAAATTTCTTTGTGTCAAGATTAGAGGTAGTTAACCTAACTTTTACGTATTTCTTTTGATCTCTTGGTGTATGAACTTGGTTGATGATATATATATATATATATATATATATATGTATATGTGTGTGTGTGTGTGTGTTAAATATCTTTGTTTTACTATCTTTTTATGCTTTAGATCATGATTGAGAAATATGCTTCAAAGTTTACCTAAAATATTCTTCTACTAAGGAACAAATGCTAGATATAGATTTGTGAGTTAGTATTTAGTTGTATTGAACATAAAGATTATCATGTCAATAGTTAGAGTGAGACATTATCTAAAGATTAACATGATAAAACTCACAATATTGGGTCGAAATCAACAATATTGAGAGGATACGTCATTATATCGATCATCAACTAGTTCATTCGCTTGGTTAATTGAATTTATATGAAATTACGTTAATGAAACTAATCTTGACATGTCTTTACCAATTGAAAACCAATCAAAACTCTCTTTAATCGAAACAACTCTCTTTTGGAATTGATACTAAACTTGTTTGATTGAAATATATGATTTTTGTAGTTAGAAAACAAAACTCTTTTATTACCAAATCTTAAAATACGTTTTAACTATTGAATGGCGGTAATATCACATCAATCCCTGTGGCGCCGTTGTCGGGGATTGGCGTTTGATATTGCAAGTATTGCAATAGTTTGTGTGTTTTAAGATAACTTATCTACTAATATATCTTTGTTTATTTTTGTGTGGTTTGAATTTTTCAGCGTATAGTTTATGCGAGGAAGTGTTCCATTCGATCAACTCCTATTCGATCCAGAAATTGAAAGGATTGCAAGAAAACTTAATAGTAGTGCTAAATGAAGGAAAATACTAGCTAGAAAAAGACAACCAAGAAGAGAATCATCTACTTCTTCTACACCACAAGTGTTGGGAGAAGTCGTCATGGAGGATCCACCACCACCACCGAGAGGCCCTTGTGCAAATAGCCCTTGTCACACCGCTCAGTTTGTTCGCCTAGCCAATGCGAGGTTTACTTAAATGAAGAAGGGATTTATCGACCTAATTTATGGAAATCCTTTTCATGGTCATGACCATGAAGATCCTTACACTTACCTCACAAAGTTCTATGAAATTGCGGGTGCGGTCGGAACTCCGGAAGCCGGAGAGGAACAATATTTTCAAAGGCTTTTTTCTCACTCTTTGGTAGGGAAAGAAAATCATTGGTATCTAGACCAACCACAATAAACAATGAAGAAATGGAAAGTGTTAGAGGAGAAATTTCTTGAAAGATTTTTTTCCTCAATCAAGATTCATGGAAGCTAAGCCTGCGATCTCGGTGTTCTCGCAAGGTGGTAATGACCCCAAATCTACCCCTTAAATATTATTCAAATGAGAGTGTGGAAAGATAATCATACAAGGGATGTCACAATTTCTTCGCAAAACAACATGCATTTAGTCACAACTATGCCGATACATAACACTTAGTTCATGGATGAACTTATAACAACACTTTTCAATTAATTCAGTTAATCAATCTAAACCACATAATCATAATTCTTCAATAATAAAACTAATACATCTTTTATTCAACCTCAAAATATTTCACAATATTATTAACATTATTTAACTTCACTTAGCATAATTATTCAACTAAACCAACTTCGAGAATCAACATGATCAAATATTTACATTATTAATAAACTTCAAAAATTTAAGCAACTAAAATAAATTAAGCAAACAACGTTCATCCCCCCGAGTGTTACGTATCAGAGCAATTGACACCAACTTAAACTAAGAAAAAATAATTCTTCATTCCTGAATACCTGCACGTTACCAGTATAAAGGCAACGACGAAACAAATGAAAGAGTAAGATATCAAGCTATATAATTAAGATTATGATAAATACTATATAGTTAGAATCATACAAAATTATCATTTTACAGTTACAACATCATCAATCAATTCCCTTCATGACATCCACATTTATGCCAATTCAAAATAAGACACAACAATCAATAAACATTCACAATTATTATCAACGATTAAAAATGCAATTCGGATGCGACACAACTGTGTATATGCACGTGGTACCAACATGGCTTCAACCCTCTTGACTAATTTCCAATTAATTGAGGCACAAGGCATAAGTCTTCTTCACATATACGCCAATACATGCCTTCACAAGTATGCAAATTTAATGCAACACTAACAACATATAACAACAAGATAAATCCACTTCACGAGGCATACGCCTATATCACTGTTATTACCAATAATTAGAGGTAATTATTGTCACTGAAAACACCCTGCAACTTCGCATAATCAACAATATACAGTAACATAATCCTTGCCAATAAATCACAAACAAATCAACAACACAATGCATTCAACATAATTCACCAAAACAATCAAATTACAACTTACCTACTAACATATACGAACTACCAATTCTTAAATAGCTCCTATTACTAACTCTCTAATCGATACTAATTCCACTCAATTCCGGTATCATTACCTATTAATTATTATCTTTATCTTACTCATAAAAGCCTACTAAAAGTTATCTGTTTTAACTACTTGATTTGGACAGAATTCAAAATCAGAATTTATTGTCAGAATTCGCACAGCACGCGCCGCGTCCTCACATTGCGTCGCGATTTTAGCAGGTTTCAGTTCGTGTCGCGTCCAACCGTTGATGCCACGAACTGAACAAAACAGAATGGGTTTTTCATGCGCAAACAGCTTCTTCTTCAACCTAAATCCATAACTTTTTGACATCCAACACATCTATAAACCAGAACGATTCAGCTTTATGGTCCTAACAACATGGAAAATAAATCAAAACAACATTTATCACTTTCATCAACCAAACCAACGGATTATCAAGAATCAATTTGAATTCCTATCAACAACAACAAGACACAAATCAGAATTTCATAAACCCAAACTACCTATCATTCATCATATTCTCAATTATAGAGCAAGAACCCCACCCCTTACCTGGACTCAATGGCAGTTCAACTCCTAATTTCTGATCGAGCTCCGATTTGGCTTTCTGGTTCGTAATTCTCCTCCAGCGGCTAGTTTCCCAAAACCTATTCTCTTCTCACGTACTGTCTCTTTTTGCCTCTTCTGTTCTAACCCTAACCTTCTTACTTTTCTATATATATTAATCCATCTTACCCAATAATAATAATAATAATAATAAAATAATAATAATAATAATAATAATAGTAATAATAATAATATTGCTATTATTTCTACTTGGCTTAATTTTCACACCTCCTTTCTATACTTCTAACACCAAATAAATAACTCTATTAATTCGACACTAATTCCTAATGTTAGTCCCAATAATATTCTACAACAAAATTAATTCATCACTAATTAATCCCAACTTCTCATAATCCACTTAATCATCTTAAATTAACTAATAAATCCAACTTCTACTAAATTCCGATAAATAAATCGTTAATAATTTTATTTAAATAATTAAATAATTTCCGGGTGTTACAACTCTCCCCCACTTAGGATATTTTCGTCCTCGAAAATTCGTCCGACACATCCATCCTTAACTCTGTCTCTACACCTAACCACAACCTATTATAATTAAAATCCAATGTACACACACAATTCCATTTCAACTCATTCATCACCAATCATAATAATCAACGAAGTTAGATCCACGAAATACATACCTATAGTATCTCTGTCTGTTGGAGTTTCAACCAACGCGAACACCTTTGCACCAGGAGCTTTCTTCGGCTTATGACACTTAGTACTAATATGGCCTTCCTCACCATAATTGAAACAGACATCCGCCTTATGCCTACACTCAGGAGATGCATGTCCAACCTTGCCACAACGAAAACACCTGTTTACATTGGTAATAGTGCACACATTACTCTTGTGACCAGGTTTCCCACACTTGAAACAAGTCGCACTAGCAGGAGTGTCTCCCCCACTAGTTCTCTGACCCTCAGCACCTTCCTATTTTCCCTTACTAGTTGGAGCATCATACGGCTTACTGCGATTCTGATTCTTGCGCCTCTTCTCATTAACTATCTTGTAATGAGCATTGTTATCCTCTTCAAACATTCTAAAACTATCCACCAAGTCAGAGAAAACACAATTTTTTTGATATCCAATTACCTTCTTGATCTCCGAGCGCAACTCATTCGCAAACTTGATGCACTTCGAAAATTTAGCAGTTTCTGCGCTATAGTGCGAATAGAACTTAGCCAACTCCACAAACTTTGCCGCATCCTCTATAACCGACATCTTTCCTTACTTCAACTCAAGGAATTCAATTTACTTCTTACCCTGAACATCTTCAGGATAATGCTTCCTCCGGAATTCCCTACGGAATACAACCCATGTGATCTCCTCACCTGCAGCTTCCAACCTCTGATATGTTTCTAACAACCATTCGTCAGCCTCACATGCTAACATATGTGTCCCATAACGAGCCTTCTGCGCTTGGGTGCATTCCATCACACAAAGGATTCTTTCCATATCCTTTAACCAATCCAAAACTCCATCCGGATCATACTTACCCTTAAACACTGGCGGATTCTCTCTCTGGAAAGTTGCCAAACTTCGGGACCCAGCATCCCCTCCAACATTCAGTTGATTCTCCATAGCATGAGCCATTGCTTCCAAAGCAGTAGCATCACAACATCGTTCCTTCCAACCATCTCAACTTATAAATAGATTCAATGGTCACAAAATAATTAATAATACTCGATTGTTAACGACTCAACAACTTTGGTCGGACGGGCCGACCTGCTCTTATATCAGTATTATAACACCTCAAATCTAACCATTGAATATTATTCAAATCAGAGTGCAGAAAGATAATCATACAAGGGATGTCACAATTTCTTCACAAAACAACATGCATTTAGTCACAACTATGCCGATACATAACACTTAGATCATGGATGAACTTATAACAACACTTTTCAATTAATTTAGTTAATCAATCTAAACCACAAAATCATAATTCTTCAATTTTATTCGACCTCAAAACATTTCACAATATTATTAACATTATTTAACTTTAGTTAGCATAATTATTCAACTAAACCAACTTCGAGAATCAACATGATCAAATATTCACATTATTCATAAACTTCAACAATTTAAGTAACTACAACAAATTAAGAAAACAACGTTCATCCCCCCGAGTGTTACGTATCAGAGCAATTCACACAAACTTGAACTAACAGCAACTAATTCTTCATTCTTGAATACCTGCACGTTACCAGTATAAAGGCAACGGGGAAACAAATGAAAGGGTGAGATATCAAACTATATAATTAAGATTATGATAAATAATATATAGTTAAAATCATACAAAATTATCATTTCACAGTTACAACATCATCAGCCAATTACCTTTACGACATCCACATTTATGCCAATTCAAAATAAGACACAACAATCAATAAACATTCACAATTATTATCAACGATTAAAAATGCAATTCAGATGCGATAGAACTGTGCATATGCACGTGGTACCAACATGGCTTCAACCCTCTTGACTAATTGCCAATTAATAGAGGCACACGGCATATGCGTTCTTCACATTTCCACTAATACATGCCTTCACAAGTATGCAAATTTAATGCAACACTAACAACATATAACAACAAGATAAATCCACTTCACGAGGAATACGCCTATATCACTGTTATTACCAATAATTAGAGGTAATTATCATCACTGAAAACACCCTGCAACTTCGCATAATCAACAATATACAGTAACATAATCCTCGCGAATAAATCACAAACAAATCAACAACACAATGCATTCAACATGATTCACCAAAACAATCAAATTATAACTTACCTACTAATATATACAAACTACCAATTCTTAAATAACTCCTATTACTAACACTCTAATCGATACTAATTCCATTTAATTCCAATATCATTACCTATTAATTATTATCTTTGCCTTACTCATAAAGCCTACTAAGAGTTATCTGCTTTAACTACTTAATTTGGACAGAATTCAAAATCAGAATTTATTGTAAGAAATCGCACAGTACGCGCCGCGTCCTCACTTCGCGTCGCGAATTTAGCAGGTTTCAGTTTGCGTCGCGTCAACCCGTTGGCGCCGCGAAATGAACGGAACATAATGGATTTTTCCTGCGCGAATAACTTTTTCTTCAACCTAAATCCATAACTTTTTGACATCCAACACATATATAAACCAAAACTATTCAGCTTTATGCTCCTAACAACATGGGAAATAAATCAAAACATCCTTTATCACTTTCATCAACCAAACCAACGGATTATCAAGCATCAATTCGAATTCCAATCAACAACAACAAGACACAACTCAGAGTTTCATAAACCCAAACTACCTATCATTCATCATATTCCCAATTATAGAGCAAGAAACCTACCCGTTACCTGGATTCAATGGCAGTTCAACTCCTAATTTATGATCGAGCTCTGATTTGGCTTTCCGGTTCGTAATTCTCCTATGGCGGCTAGTGTAACGCCCCATTTTATTTAATACTATATTATATTAATATTTTTGAGTTACCGTTTGACGATTATTTTGGCGACGAGTATATTTATATTAATCGATATATCTATTAATGTATTTGGAGACGTTTCGTTCGGTCCGGTTTTTATTCCGTTCGGTTCGGTAAAATATTATTCGAATCGATATTTAATTCCCCGGAATTAGTTTAATTAATTGAATTAATAATATTATTAGATATTATTAGTGTGTTAATTAATAAGAATAGATAGGGGTGTGAGGAGTAATTTGGTAGAATTGGGTTTGCACCCTTAAGCTTGCTAGTAGAAAACAACATTATAAACCATTTTCCTCCTTTCTTTCCATTTGTCAACACAAAGCCAAACTTAGCAACATGGAGAGCAAGAGAGGGTTTTGGGAGAAGAGGAGCAAGAGCAAGAACAAGCATGAGGTTGGGATTTTTTTGGAGCATCTTGCAATCATCCAAGCACTAGAGGTAAGGGGTTTTGATTCTCCGTCTCATATAGTTAGGGTTTGATAGTTATAGTTTGGATTTGGGGAAAAATTGATAGTTGATTCATAGGGTTTTGGTTGGTTGATTGTTGGAGTAACCTAGAAAAGTTGGATTAGGAGTATGGATTATGGGTGTGTTATTGCTAGCATTGTAAGAAATGGAAGCTATAAATGGAAATGAAAAAGAAAGAAAACTGTAACTATTAAAAACATAAAAACCAGAAACAGTTTTGCAGGGAAGATGAAGGAGTTTTGGTGGAGGGTGGCTAATGGGGGAGGCGCCCACCTCAAGCTGAGGGGCGGCCGTCCCCCTCCCTGAGGCACCCGCCTCCATGCTTGTACAAGAAACAAGGGACGTTCGTCCCTGTGATGCTGGAGGGAGAAAATGGAAAACGTAGTTTTTTCTGTTTTCTGTAAATATGTTTTTCTGTTTTCTGTAGATAAGTTTTCCTACATAACTTTCCATGCAGAATATCATTTTGGTTCTGTTTCTTTATTTTTCCCCATATTCACACAGCAATAGTTTATACTAATAAAATATAATTAGGACATAAGTTAGTCGATTAAATTTAGAACCCAATTATGTTCCAATTTTCCGATTTTGGTAAATTCGACGACGGAGCAAGTTACTCCGAATTCAACGAAAATTGACGTGCTAGCTAAGTTCGACGTGTAGAACGTAGTGGTGAGGTTAGTTTTTCAAAATTACGAGTTTTTACGAAACGAACCGAAATAGGCCAAATTACGGTTAAATTGACTCGGATAGCGTTTA
Source organism: Vicia sativa (assembly GCA_021764765.1). Classification (NCBI taxonomy): domain Eukaryota; kingdom Viridiplantae; phylum Streptophyta; class Magnoliopsida; order Fabales; family Fabaceae; genus Vicia; species Vicia sativa. Next base: position 66,296,900 of record CM038796.1, on the reverse strand, counting down.
GTTGATTTAAGACACGTATGGACAATCCGATTGCGATATTGACGATTATGATTAATGCCGATTATTAGGAATGGCTTTCGCGACGATTGTTGGTGTTTTGACTATTTTTCCGTTTTTGGAATTTAGTGAATTAGTTGATAATGATGATATATGTCTTTGTACATGATGATGTGATGATTATATTGATGTGTTAATAAATGCTTCCGATTTGTGAATGCATGACTTTTGATGATGATGAATTATTGGTGATGTTTTGCATAATGCAAATATGATGCGATGATATATTTATCTTAATATGGATAAATTATGGCGATGTGGGCTTTATGCCAACTTTGATGAGCGGTGATGATGTTTTTGTTGTGTTGTTTTTATTGTCGAGTCACATACATTGCATTGGCGACGAGGGCTTTTATGCCAAGCGACGATAGGCTTTATGCCAAGTGTTTGATATTGTTGTTTGATGTTGTTGTTTATGATTGTCGTGTCGATTAGTGACGTATTGACTTGTGATGATTTCATGGTGATGAAAGTTTATGTGTTGTTGTGATGATTTATGTCGATGAGGTGATGGCGATGAAGTGTTGATTATACACATTAGAATGACGATTAAAGTGAGTGAGATTTGGATATATGTTGGAATGCATTTACTAACCTATATCTTTTATGATTCCAAAATTATATATATATATATATATATATATATATATATATATATATTATCATGCCTTTAATTATATATTTTGGAGTATCTCACCCTTTACTTGTTTCGCCGTTACCTTTGTACTGGTAACGTGCAGGTTATGAAGATGGAGTTTATAGCTGTTATTAGTCAAGTCGGTGACGCTCTGATACGTAGCACTCGGGGGGAATATTTATTATGTCTTGTTGTTGTTCTTTTGTTGTTATTCCTTTTGTGAATAAGAATCATACTTTATGAAAATATAATTTGATGAGGAAGTTTAATAAAGAAGATGTTTTGATTTTTAAGAATCAATTTATGATTTTCGACGATGCTATGTATCCGAGATTTATACTTTAAAGAAAACTGTTTAAAGTAATTTGGTTTTGAAGGTGTGACGCCTCAGTATTGAATTTATGAAATTTTAAATTACTCTGATTTTTGCATATAAAACCTTGGGTAATATTGGGGTGTTACATTAGTGGTATCGAGCGGTCGGTCATCGGCCGGTTATTAATGTGTTTAACCCTATTGTATGCGACATGTGTGTGAAACACTGTCAGTACTTGCTTGTTTCTATTTTTCTGTCTGTAGAGATGAGTTTGAAACAAGTGGGGGAGAAGTTTTACTTCTTGGTGCCGCTTGTGGCTTAGAGATGGAGCCTTAAGCAGGGTTACGCTTGGGTAACTTGAAGTGTAAGTTGAAGACGCTGTTGTAGTTTGGAAAAGGTGGTTTATGTCACCATCATGATTGTCGACTGCCTATTGACAAATTGAGGAACTGATCACCCTTAATCTCTTGTTGATAGTAGTCGGGATTTGTGTTGGTTGGGATGAACTTGTCTTTCCAGCTTAATAGTGTATGAAGCAGATGAGTTGGCACAAGGTGGTGCATGGTTACTTGAGTTGCGGGCGAATTTGGATTTTTGTGAGAAACAAGATTTTGGCAAGCGAACTTCTTATTGTGACTTTTTTGAAGCATATTGTGAAGATGTGAGTGAATTACCGCCGTAGTGTGAATTGAAGTGTTGATGGATTTAGTTTCTAGAACTAGTTGTGATTCGAAATATCCTTAGGGGATGTCTGCTTCTGAGTTAGAGGTTAAAAGTGAACTTGAGGATTGGTTTTAGTAGAGTTTGTTTGTTTTTTTGAGTGGATCGCCGTGGAGTGCGTCGGTTGTGTTGTTCGAGAAGAACAAAGGTCGCTTAAGTTGGTGTGTCGTTTTCAGACAAAGGAACAAAGTGGATGTTGAGGACAAGTATCTATTTCTAAGGACTGATGTTGGATAAATCAGTCATTTGGAAAGAAAATGGTTTTGTGTCAAAAATTAAATAAAGGTTTTTGGAACCTAAATCTAAAAATAAACATGTTTACAGTTATTTTTAGAAAAAACAAATTAGTGAAGAAAATTAAAAGGAAAATAGAAAAAATAAATGATTTTTTGTTTTTGTTAGAACTTCTGACCCGGTTCATCCCTAAACTTCTAGCTCACTCTTTCCAAAACTTCTGGAAATTGGGTCATCAATCCTTGCCAGAACTTCTGGGAACCTATATGAAAGTTCCTTCTAGAACTTCTGGAAACATGTTTTCCAGAACTTCTGGAACCTGTATGGAAATTCCTACCAAAACTTCTGGAAACCTGCTTTCCAGAACTTTTGAAGACTTGCATGGAAGTTCCTTCCAGAACTTCTGGAAACCTGCTTTCCAGAACTTCTGAAGGCTTGTATGGAAGTTCCTTCCAGAACTTATGGAAACCTGCTTTCAAAAACTTCTGAAGGCTTGAACGGTAGTTCCTTCCAAAACTTCTGGAAACCTGCTTTCCAGAACTTCTGAAGGCTTGTATGGAAGTTCCTTCCAGAACTTCTGGAAACCTGTTTTCCAGAACTTCTGGAGGTTGTATGTATTACCTGTGTAAATTAGAAAAATGTTAGAAAACTTTCACAAAAGGCAGGGTTCGAACCCGTGCCTTTGAGAGAGAGTGACTTAATGCGCGCAAGGTGACCGTTGGGGCGGTGATACATCCATGTATCAAACTAAAACAATAAATATATATGTGAAAGTTAGTTCTGAATATCAAACATAAAACAAAACGCGCCAAAGTGGGTCCCCTAGTTTCAAATCGTCTAGTGATTCTCTGCCACGCCTGCCCTAGTTCAGTCTTTGTCGGTCAACCACCTGAGGACGGTGGTTCTGGTTACCATCTTCGCCCATTCAAACGTCTGAACTTGCAAAATCGAAGCAAAAACAAAAAAGGACAACCCAGATCGACATGGAATCGCCCCCTGAATCCGAATCTGGGGTTATTTTGGGTTGAAACGTCCTATAACTGTGAATACGAAAGCTTAGATGCTTCGTGCACTAGCCATGGTGTTCCTTTATTCCTGCATCAAACCTTGAAACTATTGCATGAAATCAATTCAAATCAACATAATAAACATGTATAAATGCATAAACACAGTTTGTATCGTGTAAATTAAGAGTTAGAAATCCCAAGTTTTACGAAACCGGTATAGCCTCAAGGAATGAGTTCTAGGCATGGTATAGCTTTTGTAAGGACTTGAATTAATTACTAGAAACCTCAGGAAGGTGATGGAAGGCTTGAATCACCTTGAGAACGGCTGGAAAATGGCATACGAATTTGCAAGTTTGTATGAAATTTTGGAGAATTAGGGTTGCTTGTGGAGGCAAGGGTTCCTATTTTTTTTCGTGTCCCTTGACTTCTGATCTTTTGAGGTATTTATAAGAGAGTAGAATTAGGTTAACAAAAGGAGAAATATCTTACATTGATTGATATAATTCCTTGAAAATAAAGACCAAATATTGCCTTTTTGGTCTCTAATATTGCCTATCAAGTCTTGCACGAATTTGACAGCTAGCATGGGCTTCCTTGGTCCTCAAGATGCTTGGAAAATAAGCCCAACATGTATTATCAATTACCTTTATATTTTATTGAATTAATTTTGAATTTTAGTCATTTAATTCCAAAATAAATTAAATAAAAAGATAGGAGGCGTGCACTTGAGTTTACAGGCCATGGATAATGTCAAGATTAAGTTTGGATCATAGAATCTTAGGACCATTTGAAAAATATTTGCATTTGCTAGGTATTTCTCTTTAAGCACCTCCTCAAAAATGTCAAACTTGCACAATTTGTATCTTGCTCAATTTTCAACATTTTTGAGTGTTCTTGGACTTTTTAGAAATATCAATATGTCCTCTAAACACTCCTTTTGGTTTCATCTTCATTTAATTTTCCATGTTCATGAACACTTCTTTGCAAAAAGATGAATGTTTGTTGACTTTTAGAAGGACCTGTAATGTTTCGATCCATAACTTCCAAATGAAGCATTTTTTGCCAAAGCTTGTGAGACATGAAGTTTTAGAGAATTGAATTTCATTCAAAATGAGCTTTGGTGGAATTTTTTTTTATAAAGTATGTGGAATTTATGCATGGTCAAAGTTCTGTTGACTTTCTGTCCAATCTGAGCAATTAGATGAGCAAATTTGAGTTGTAAGGCTAGAAACTTGACATGGTGATCCCTTGAAATATATGAGGAGGTATGATGACCACTTGAAGCATTGGAAATCCATTTTGACTTGAGAGGAGCAAAACCCTAGTTTGGATTGATTGCTTGGAAGAGGGTTTGTCTAGTCAAGCCTTGTGAAATCCTTAAGTATAGAGATGTGAATTGTCTTGAGAAGTAGGAGGGCAAATTTTGGGGTATGACAGATAGAAATAGAAGAAGATTTGGATGCTCCTTTGACTCTAGGCCGTCCATTCATGAAGACCTCGAGAATGATGATTCATATCGATGATGGTTTGATGAAAGTGCGTGTGCAAGACGAATATATTTGTTTCAATCTTTTTGAAGCAATGAAGAATTCAAATTATAAAATGGATTGTTTCAAGATAGATGTTATTAAATAAGAAATAGAAGATGTCACTAGCCAAGTGCATCTTACAAATCCGCTTGAAAGAACCTTGACCGAAGCCTTTAATGTGCTCGATGGCGGTGAAAGGAGGGAACTTGAAGAATATTTGGAGGAGTTAGAGATTTCAAAATAAGTGCAACCATTGGAGGAGGAGATGGAGATTTTAAAGAATGATCCTTAAGATGAAGAACCAAAATGTGAGTTGAAGACACTAACTTCTCATTTAAAATATGTGTTTCTTAATGATGGAGGTAACAAACCCGTCATTATTAGTAACACTCTATCTGAAAAGGAGGAGTGTAGTTTGATTCATGTTTTGAAGACTAACCAAAATGCAATAGGTTGGGTGTTATTTGACTTAAGAGGCATAAGCCCCACTTATTGTATGCATAATATCATTTTGGAAGAGGAATTCAAACCGGTGGCCCAACCTCAAAGGCGCTTGAATCCAGTTATGAAAGATGTTGTGAGAAAAGAAATTGTTTAAATGTTGGAAGCTGGCATGATTTATCCGATCTCGGATAGCATGAGGGTTAGTTCGGTTCATGTGGTCCCCAAAAATGGTGGTATGACGGTTATTTCAAATGAAAAGAATGAATTGGTTCCGACACGAAAAGTAACGGGTTGGAGGATGTGCATCGATTATAGAAGGCTAAACAAAGCTACTAGAAAAGATCACTTTCCTCTTCCTTTTATGGATCAAATATTGGAAAGGCTCCCGGGGCAACAATATTATTGTTTCTTAGATGGATATTCAGGTTACAACCAAATTTCGGTGAATTTGGAAGACCGTGAGAAAACAACTTTCAGTTGTCCTTTTGGGATTTTCGCGTATAGACGTATGCCTTTTGGCTTATGTAATGTGCCGACAACTTTTCAACGATGTATGCAAGCCATATTTTCCGACTTGATTGAAAAGACTATTGAGGTATTCATGGATGATTTCTCCGTCTTTGGAACATCATTCGATTTGTGCTTGAAGAATTTAGACACTGTCTTGAAGAGGTGCGTTGATACTAACTTGGTTTTGAATTGGGAGAAGTGCAATTTTATGGTGACCAAAGGCATTGTTCTGGGGCACAAAATTTCTTCAAAAGGGATCGAGGTTGACAAAGCCAAGATCGATGTGATAGAGACGCTTTCCCCACCTACTAATGTCAAAGGGATTCGGAGTTTTCTTGGTCATGCGGGCTTTTATCAAAGATTTATCAAAGACTTCTCCAAGATAGCAAAGTCGTTGAGAAATCTTCTCAACAAAGATAAGTCTTTTATTTTTGATCAAGATTGTTTAATTGCTTTTGAAAAATTAAAGGAAAATTTTATTAATGCACCGATAATCACCGCACCAAATTGGAAATTAGATTTTGAATTAATGTGTGATGCGAGGGATTATGCAGTGGGATCCATGCTTGGTCAAAGAAAGAATAAAATTTTCCATGCAATACACTATGCGAATAAAGTTTTAAACAATGCTCAAATTAACTATGCAACAACTTAAAAAGAGTTGCTTGCTTTAGTGTATGCTTTGGAAAAATGTCGTTCCTATCTTATCGGCTCCAAAGTTATGATTTTTACGGACCATTCGGCTATAAAGTATTTGCTAACCAAGCCGGATTCTAAAAAAAGATTAATCTGTTGGATTCTTTTGTTGCAAGAATTTGATTTGGAAATCCGGGATAAAAAAGGTTCCGAAAACTTGTTAGCGGATCACTTATCCCAATTGGTCAATGTAGAAATTACAAAGAAAGAAAAGGAGGTAAGAGAAGAATTTTCAGATGAGAAACTTTTTGTGTTACACGTAAGGCCTTGGTTTGCCGATTTTTCTAATCATAAGGCAACCAGTTTGATACCGGAAGACCTTACTAGTAATCAAAAGAAGAAATTCTTATCGAATGTCAAGCAATATGTGTGGGATGACCCATACTTGTTTAAGGTGGGTGTGGACAACATTTTGAGAAGGTGTGTAACAAATGAAGAGGCTAAAGATATTCTTTGGTATTGTCACAACTCTCCATATGGAGGACACTATACTTGTTTGCGTACGGCCACTAAAGTCCAATAATCGGGATTTTATATGCCGTCATTATTTAAAGATGCTCATGAGCAAGCAAAAAGTTGTGACCAATACCAAAGAAGTGGTGGAATTGGTAAATGAGATGAAATGCCTCTAACCAATATGTTAGAAGTTGAGGTTTTTGATTGTTGGGGCATTGATTTTGTTGGCCCATTTCCAGCGTCTTTTTCCAATGAATACATACTTGTTACGGTTGACTATGTATCAAAATGGGTGGAAGAAATTGCTTCACCCAAAGCGGACTCCAAAATGGTGATAAATGTTTTAAAGAAAAACATTTTTTCACGTTTTAGTATGTCGAGGCTTTTGGTAAGTGATGGGGGTTCACATTTTTGCAATGCACCTTTTGAAATTTTTTTACTACATTATGGTGTCAAGCATAAAGTAACCACTCCTTACCATCCCCAAGAGAATGGTCAAACCGAAGTGTCCAATAGGGAAATATGAAGAATTCTTGAGAAAATTAAAATGGATGTGGCTTTGTGGGCATATCGTACCGCATATAAATATCCCATAGGACATACACCATTCCAAATGATATATGGTAAGACTTTCCACCTACCGGTAGAATTGGAACATAGAGCACTCTGGGCTCTCAAACTTTTGAATTTTGATACCAATCTAGCTGGAGAAAAAAGGAAACATCAACTTCATGAATTGGAAGAATTGAGAAATGGAGCTTACCACTAAAATAAGATCTACAAAGAAAACTTTAAAGTCTATCATGATAAGAATCTCAAGAACAAAGATTTTCAACCAGGCCAAAAGGTACTTTTGTTTAACTCTCGGATGCGGCTTTTTTTGGGAAAACTTAAGTCAAAATGGTTCGTTCTGTTTTTAGTCAAAGAGGTCAAAGATTATGGAGCTGTTGTGTTGCAACACCCGGGAAACAAGAAAGAGTGGACCGTCAATGGGAAAAGGTTGAAAGTGTATGTTGGCGGCGAGACAAGCTGGGAGATTTCGACATTATACTTTGATGATCCTTGATCATCTTAAACCGTCGAGCTCGAAACGAAGTTAAACAAAGTGCTTGTTGGGAGGCACCAGAACATTGTAAGTATTTCCTATTTTATGTTGTTTTAATAAGTGTTAGAAAGTGTGGGAATTTTGGGCTGAAACCAGACTTGTTGCCTTATTTTTTGCTGGTGTCGCAAAGGCCGCTCAGAGGCGTGCAGCGCACTCAACGCGGGTATAGTTATGCAGAAAAAAATTGTGTGGGCTAGAGGGCCTGACCCATTCAGCGCCCTAAAAGCGCAGCTAGGGAAAAAATAATCCCATTCCCACTTTTGTCAATCATATTTCTTGCAATTTCTCTTTTCTTCTCAAGATTTTCAAGTGATTTCAAGTTGCTTTCCCCAAATTCCTTGCTAATCCTCCATCCTCAACCCAAGGTAAGTCCAATTTCTTTAATTTTTTGTTTTGAATTAGATGTTTAGGGTTTTTTGTGTTTAGAGTAGATTGAATTGTGGTTAAGATTTGATTAGAAGGTTTTTAATGTTAAAAATTGTACAAATTTGTGTTAGATTTTAGAATGTTAGGGTTAGGTTCTTGTTAATCTTGCAATTTAGGTTGTGTAAATGCTTGTAGGTAGTACCCACTTTGCTAGCATGATGATTTAGGGTGTGGGTAGAGTTATTGTGGAATTCTGCCATGGCAGATTACAAAGCTCAAGGAACTGCTGTCTAGTGAGGCGCGCTCAGGAGCCCCACGCCGCTCAGAGGCCTCAACTGTACACAATTTTATTTTTCTATTTTTGTATTCTATTCGATTTTTGAGTGATGCTTTATCAAGTAATTTTAGTATATTTGCATAATCTTCTGTATAGTTTATATTGACGTGGTATGTGTTTGTTTTTTGTGGTATTTTTTGTTATGTTTGTGCATATGAGCTCAGAGGAAATCAGTCTAAGCGATCTAGGTTCGCTTTTGTTGGGTCATCATCTCGCTCTCAACAAGGAGCTAATGTTGAGGATGCGGAGTTCGATAACTCCAGGTTTATTGGGCCACCTCAAGAGATGTGTTTTAATAGTTTGCTTGAACGTCAAATCTGGCCAGAGAAAATTTTTGCTGTGAATCCTCAGGGAACTTACAGGTACTTTGTGAATGCTATTAAGGAGAGGAAATGGGATGCCTTGTTATCTCCTCCCGTTGAGCTGAACTTTGACTTGATTCACGAATTTTACGCGAATGCAATGCTGGTTGAAAATGTTATGTATACTTGCATTTCATATGTACGGGGGAAAGCAATTTCATTCACAAGGGTGCCATTAACGATTATTTGGGGAAGCCCTTTATGCTTCAAAGGAGGCAAAAGTGCGAATATCAGAAACAAGTGGCTAAGAGGAATTGGAAATTAGATGAGGTAGGTCTAGTTTTAGGCCTTACACCTAACCATGCATTTCATCTGAACGCAACTAATCAGCCCGTTCATTTCAAAAAACAAGGCATGAATCAAAAAGCTCAATTGTTTTTTACTTTTCTGCTTAATAACATCAAGCCGAGAAGTCATATTTCTACTATTCTGATTGAGACCTCTTGTATTTTGTATGCTATGATTGATGGGTGGGAAATTGACGTTGCTCAGATAATTTCAAATGAGCTTAAAACGATTTCTATTAGTGGACATGTGCATGGTACCAAGACCCCGATGACGCTTGGATTTCCGGGGCTTATTATGGGGTTATGTAAGAAGGTTGGTGTGGTTATTCCTGAGGTGGTAACCAAGGTGATAAAAATTGTGGTGAATGATGACTATGTTACTAGGCATTGTGTGCCTAAGCTTAGTGGTGAGGGATCCCCTCAACCACAAGCTAATGCTCCTCCTACGGGTCCTGCTATTTTTAATCGACAACAGGCATGTATGTATTCCTGGAAGATGATGGAGGCTCAAATGAGAGCCTCGTTTTTTTTACATGATTCTATGCAGATGTTGTACCGCCACCAGATTGCGCCTGAGGAGGTTCCTACTTTTCCCACTCGGTAACTGTTCTCTGCTTATGCTAATTACCCTAAGGATATGCCATTCTTCAGAGAGGGGGCAGCAAATGAGGATGCTGCTGAGGAGGATCAGGAAGATGAGGCTCACCAGAGTGATGCAGAGATGGATGGTTGATTCCATCCTTTTTAGCTTTTTCATTTTATTTATGTTTGTTTTTTTTTTTTTTAAGAATTATGTTTTAAATATTGAGACATTATTGTAGTAGTTTCCATCCTTTTTATGATGAGGGTTTTTATGTGATGTACTTTGATATTTTGAAGGCATTATGCCTTGGTACAGTTGTAGAACACCATTTTGGGGTGTCGTTTAAATTTATGCACTATTTATTTTAATTTTATTTCTTTTAGTCTGTCCTTGTTATTCAATGATGCTCAAAAGAAAGAATAAGTGTGTTTTCACCAAAAGGTGATGGTGATGATATGATTCTCAACTTGATCCGCGCTTAAGGTACATTTTTAATTGTTTTGTAGAATGTTAACATGTGTATGAAATTTGTGCTTTACGCAAAATATCTTGGCATGTACAATTTTAAAAAAATTGTTTTCATATTTGAATCATTAGGACATAAACCACAAAGGTGAGAAGCATTCCACCTTGTACAAAAATTGAGAGTTCTAGTAGTGGTGTTAACTCGTTTAATTCATGCTTAATCTTAATTTCTTTTTAACATTATGGAAACTTAGAAAGGATCAAGGAAATTTTTTGTGTATTATGAGAAAAACCATCAATTCCAAAAGGGATTAATCTAACCTTGTGAGTGTGTGAATCTTAGTTACCCCTTTTGAGCTTTAAATTGAAATTTGTCAAATGAATCATTCTTAGTCAACTAAGTATTAAGTAGGCCACTTAATAGTTTGTTGATGATCTATGAAAATCCAATGATGATTCATTCTTTGAAATTTTTCTTGTTTGTAAACACCAACCCAATCGTTTGATTAGACTTTGTGAAGAGCATGTTCTTAAATAGAAAGGATAAAAAATTGAAAGTTAGGGAGATTGATCAAAAAGAAATAATGAATTGATGGTACAATGTATCCTTTGAAAAAGAAATAGAAAAGAAAAAGAAAAAAAATGGTTGTAATGAAATAAGGAGGAAGCGTGAATGGATGTTGTGAAATGTAAAATGCTCTTAATTATCTTTACCCCATTTTGCTTCAATTAATTTTTATATATCCTTTGTTTTTAACCCAACCCAAGTTACAACCCTTGAAAGTCCTTAGTGATCTTTGTTTCTATTTTTCTCATTTAAATTGTTTTGATGAATGCATGAGTTAGATGTGCATGGTTGCTAGCGAGAGTGTTTAGTCCTATGTAAATATTGCATTTTGTGTTTAGAACTTAATTCATATCCATGTTGTGTTTTGAAGAAGTGATTATTTTGTATCTGTGTCGGGTATGTTGAGTTTGAACCATCCATTTTGTGTTGATTTGCATGTTTTAAATTTTGTGATCTTGTTTGCTTGTTGAGTTTTTTGACCTTTGTTCGAGGACAAACAAATAAGTAAGTTGGAGAGAGTTGTTAAGAACTAAAATGTAGATATTTTTATAGATAATTTTGTGGTCCTTTACTATTTCCTTGATTATTAGTAGTATTTTAGTTGTTAATTTGATATAAATATGTTTTGAAGTAGTTTTTGTTGTAAATAACTTAGTTTACCAAGTTTTATGTTCATTTTGTAGGTTTTTGAAGTGGATTCTTGAAGCATAGAAGTTTGGGCATGCTTGGATCAAGTTGGACCAAACAAAAAGGCCAATTTTTAAGTTTTGAACAGGTAAAGCCGCTGAGCGCAAATTGAAGCGCTTTGCCTGTTACTGTTCAGGTAGAAAAAATTTGGAATTTTGAGGCTGCTGAGCGCGGGCACCTGAACGCATTCTTATTTTGCTGATGCACTCAGCGCGGTTAGGCCGCTGAGCACGGATACCTATCATGGTCACTTCTATAAGTACCATGCATAGATATTTTCTTCACCAACTCTACCTTTTCCATCCAAAATCAGTTTTTGGGCATAGAAGAATCTATTTTCTCCATTGTAACTCAAATTCTTGGAAGAATCTCTTGAAGCTTTGCTTCTTTATTTTCCATCCATGTTCATCATCATCTCTCAATTTCTTGCAAGTCAAGCTACCATGAGAATAAGTAGCTAAATTTTTTTGTGTCAAGATTAGAGGTAGTTAACCTAACTTTTATGTATTTCTTTTGATCTCTTGGTGTATGAACTTGGTTGATGATATATATATGTTGAATATCTTTATTTTACTATCTTTTTATGCTTTGGATCATGATTGAGAAATATGCTTCAAAGTTGACCTAAGATATTCTTCTACTAAGGAACAAATGCTAGATATAGATTTGTGAGTTAGTATTTACTTGTATTGAACTTAAAGATTATCATGTCAATAGTTAGAGTGAGACATCATCTAAAGATTAACATGATAAAACCCAAAATATTATTTGAAAATCAATAATATTGAGAGATACGTAATTATATCGATCATCAACTAGTTCATCCGCTTGGTTAAGTGAATTTATATGAAATTAGGTTAATGAAACTAATCTTGACATGTCTTTACCAATTGAAAACCAATCAAAACTCTCTTTAATCCAAACAACTCTCTTTTGGAATTGATACTAAACTTGTTTGATTGAAATATATGATTTCTGTAGTTAGAAAACAAAACCCTTTTGTTACCAAATCTTAAAATACACTTTAATTATTGAACAACGGTAATATCACATCAATCCCTATGGAAAACGATAATTAAAAATACTTGTGTTAGAAAGTACATACAACAAAAGGTTGGGATATCGTAACCATATAAAAGAGACCATAATAATAAATAGATAGTAATTTGTAAAGCCTACTCATATGTTTTTCGTCTCACATATTCACATCATTTAAAAAAAATCATATGGTATGTGTAACACGATGGGAGAACTGACTTGTTTATTTTGCATTTAATCGCAAATGTTGCGGATAACAAGAGTCGCCGCCGACTTTTCTTTTATCCAATTAAGGGAAGGCGAAAAGAATAGGAAAAGACCTTCGTTAGATTCTGAGTAAGGGAGGTGGTTATGAAGAGGGAAGGTGTTAGCACCCTTTCCATCCGTAGTTATCTACGGGTTCTTAATTTCTTAGCTAACTTTAATTGTTTTTTGTGTGTGTGTTTGAAAAGATTTTTGAAGAGGCATTTCTCTTTGACTTCGTAAGGATTCACGCTGGAATGTATACGAAGTGTTCGAAAATGTTTGGTTTTATAAAAGGACTTTGTAATGATTCACGCTGGAATGTATAGAAAGTGTCTTAAAAAGAATTTTTTTTGAAAGTGTGAGGTGTGAAATGTATTTTGGGCAAGCAAAAGAGACTTATTACCTACTCAAAACGGTCGTTTCCGTGTTATTTTGCTTTCCTTTAGAATAAGTCTATCCATACCATTAGTTGGTAGGTAATCTTATTCGTTAGATGTAAAAGGGACATTCGAAGGGACATCAGATGGTCATAGAAGGCAACATGTAGGGATACCTTAGCATATTCGTAGGGACGATCATCACTTTTCGTCGGTAACAATCGAGGGACGAGATCATGTATTCATAGGCAACATCGAGGGACTATGATCTTTAATTTGAAGGAACTATGGTAATATATTATAGGCAACTACACTAAGATACCCCACGTTCGAGGGACATGACCATTTTTGTAAGGCAACGAGAGAGGATACCTTGAAGGTGGTGCAAGTGTGAAATATGTGTTGTAGGAAAAGTAAATGTCCTACGCTATTACATGGCTTTGGGGCAGTTACATAATAGGGGGTGCGGAAAGTAAAAGCAGAAATATAAATCTACACTATTACATGAAAACAACCTTGCAACCTATACATCCTTTCTAGAATTTAAATGCAAAAGAAATAAGATAGAAAAAAATGGTCTAAGTGAAAACCTAAATCCTAATATTTTGGTATTTTTGAAAGTTAATGTTAATATGGGAGGAACCCTAGTTCTAATTGATTTTAATTGAAAAAAGGTTTAATGAAAATTATTAACCTAAATTAAACTAATTAAGTTAATTAATTAAAAAAAGCATGGAGAAAATTATTTGAGAAATTAACCTTAATTAAGATAATTATTTAACCTAATTACTAATTAAATTAATTAGTTGAATTAATTAAAGAAAATGGAATAAAAAGCAGAAAACTAAATAACATAAAGATAATCCATCAGAGCTTCTGAAGGAAGCTGCCACAGAAGTCATGCCTTCTGTGAGTGGCGCGCCTTGGGCATCCAGAAACTAGGGTTTCTAGAGAGGATCCTCGGGGTGTCCGAGTGGAGCTTCGATCGAAAGGCTCGGCTAGGGCTTCAAGATTCTTGGGGACATCCAGTGGAGCTTCAGGGAATCTGGTGGAAGGGTCCGGCGGAGCTTGGAAATCGGCATTTGGGGACGTCTAGAAGCTGGAGCTTCTGGAGGATTCTGCATCTGGGGATGTCCAGAAGCTGGAGCTTCTAGAGGATTCTGGCGCTGGGGAAGTCCAGAAGCTGGACCTTATGGAGGTCTCTTCTGGAGATGCCTCTTCCGGAGATCCAAAAGTTAGAACTTCTGGAGATGCCACCGGAAGGGAAACTCCGATCGTCTTCTCCGGTCACCACCTTTTGTAAAACCTGTGAAAATGAACAGAAAAGCAAAAACAAAACATCCAGATTTAATAATTTGACCCTTGCGAACAAGATGATGGGATTCGTTTATCCTAAAACGACCTGTAACTATGGTTTCGAAACTCAACAGCTAGCTTGCCCTAACCATGGTAGTTAACGATTTGGCCACCAAATCTTGCAAACGATGGATGAAACCTGTCTTATTTGATCCCAGGAAGACATTAGTGGTGTTTGTGTTGATCAAAACAAGCCATAACTTAAAATACGATTTTGAAATATTCACAAATGGGATGCATGCATATTGGATGATACAACCAACATGAACTATGGACAAGGGTGTATTCTTACCTTTACCTACCCCAGGAACACGATTGGATGATTGAAACGGCTGGAAAGTGGCTGCAAAGGGCTGCACGATTTTGCCAACTTTTGGATTTTTTTGAGAAATTCTAGGGTTGTTGTGGAGGCAAAGATTTTGTGTAAGAAGATGGCCAAGAGTCTCCTTGTCTTGTGGTGATGTTAAGTATATATAGAGGAGTGGAAAAAGGTCAAGACTTTAACAGAAAATATTCTCCTTAAATGAAAAATATTTGATTGGAAATTTGTATGAAATCTTTCCAAATTTGCTCAATCTTTTCCTCAATCTTCTTGCATGAATTTGACAGCTATTTTGGGCTTCCTTGGTCCTCAAGACATGCACAAATCAAGCCCATCTTGCATTAATAATTTATCTTTGTATTTTATTTAATTAAATTTGAATTTAAGCCATTTAATTCAAAACTAAATAAATAAAAGGATAGAAGGCGTGGCATGCAGCATGGAAGTCATGGATAATCTTATAATCAAGTTTGGATCATAAAATCATACGCCCATTTGGAAACTATTTGTTTTTGCTCGGTATTTCCCTTCATGAACCTCCTCAAAAATGCTCAACTTGCACAATTTGTATCTTGCTCAATTTTCAACATTCTTGGGTGTTATTGGACTTTTTAGAAAGCTCAAGATGTCTTCAAAACAGCCCTTTGGGTTTCATGTTCATTGAAGTTTCCATGTCATGCACACTTCTTTGCAAAAAGATGACTTTTTGTTGACTTTTTAAGAGGATCTGTAATGTTTTGATCTATAACTTCCAAATGGAGCATTTCTAGCCAAAGCTTGTGAGACATGAAGTTGTAGAGAATTGAATTCCCTTTAAAAATGAGCTTTGGTGTAAAAAAATTGGATAAAGTATGTGAAAGTTATGCTTGGTCAAAGTTCTGTTGACTTTTGTCTAAAAAGCCCTAATTTAGAAACTTTGACTTTTGATCAAATCTTGATTTTTCTTGATGAATCTTGGTCAACCTTTGATCAAATGATGAATATTACTTCAAAATATTGGTGTTAATAAAAAATTATGAAGTTTGACTGTACTGTATGTTGACCACAGTTGACATTTTATCCAATACAACTGATTTTCAACCATTTAAGGAATTGGATGAGCAATTTTGACTTGTAAGGCTTGAAACTTGACATAGTGAACTCTTGAGATATATGATGAGGTATGATGACCATTTGAATCCTTGGAAATCCATCTTGATTTGAGAGGAGCAAAACCCTATCTTGGATTGATTGCTTAGAAGGGGTTTTGTCTGATCAACCCTTGTGGAATCTTTAAGGATGGAGTGATGGATTATCTTGAGAAGTATGAGGGAAAATTTTGGGGTATAATAGTTCCCCCTGTTCAATCTTCTTGTACCGGAAGGTTTAGATTGGTATGCTTGCCTTTTGTGGCCTGAAGGTAGAAGATGATTGAACACTCGAGTACACCTGAAAATTTGCACTTGCTGCTGCATGGAATGGGCTTATAGATGCCATTTGGAGATATGATGCTGGAGAGCGAGCCGTACGCTAGACTCTGTACTCTTCTTTTGGACGAGAGAGATATCGGAGATGGGCTTAAAGACGCTATCGAGAGAGCTGAAGATGTGTAGTCGGAGATGGGCTTAAGATGTCATCCGGGTGTTTGATAATAAGGGAGAGTCAGAATAAACCTTCATCTGGGCTACTTTTGAGACGAATACTTGGCAGAATGCAGATAGTTTTCCCATCTTATTTCGGTTGTTAATCCATGATTCGTTGTTTGGAAGTAATTTGCATGGTCGTTCAAATAGTTCTTCCGTTTGGAAAATAGCTTTTACCTGTTAGGGAAATAGATCTTGACAGGATATGGTTAGTCTTATGCAGATATGACGTATGAGTATGTGACAGTGTTACGATTAATGCACATGTCATGATTTTTATATAGATGCATGAATGTAGATGTATGAATGTAGTATTTCAAAACATATCCATCTTGAAGAAGATAGGAACGCTCTGTTGGAGATCTTTGATTTTTGCTTTGGGATGAGTTTGCTGAAAACCATGGTTGGGGAATAAGAGATAATTCAGATTCCTCCGATGCACTATCTGACCAAGTTTCGAGTCTGGATATTAATGCTATTGGAGTAATAGTGATGATTGAGAGATACTCGGCTAGGGATCTTGTGTGTAGATCTTGCTGCGGATGATTACATTGCCCATACACCTTGCTGGGGACAATGGGATGAGGATGATGGGATCACTGCTCAGGGACTAACGTGATGCGACATAACCTGTTACATCTTGTAATGTGGTGAAGATGATAGAATCATTGAAGCTGATGAGGCTGATAGGATCACCGCTCGGGGACTGACGTAATGAAGTTTGATAGGATCACTGCTCGGGGACTGACGTGATGAAGTTTGATATCTTGCTGTGGATGATTACATTGTCCATAGGCCTTGCTGGGGACAATGGGATGAGGATGATAGGATCACTGCTCAGGGACTAACGTGATGCGGCTTAACCTGTTACGGCTTGTAATGTGGTGAAGATGATAGAATCATTGAAGTTGATGAGGCTGATAGGATCACTGCTCGTGGACTGACGTGATGAAGTTTGATAGGATCATTGCTCGGGGACTGACGTGATGAAGTTTGAT
Organism: Vicia sativa; assembly: GCA_021764765.1. Lineage (NCBI taxonomy): Eukaryota > Viridiplantae > Streptophyta > Magnoliopsida > Fabales > Fabaceae > Vicia > Vicia sativa. The sequence goes on along the minus strand of CM038796.1, from coordinate 66,279,575 downwards.
AGGATCACGGCTCGGAGACTGACGTGATGAAGATTGATAGGATCACTGCTCGGGGACTGACGTGATGAAGTTTGATAGGATCACTGCTCGGGGACTAACGTGATGAAGTTTGATAGGATCACTGCTCGCTGACTGACGTGATGAAGTTTGACAACCTCGACCGGCTCTTCGTGTGGCTGTATAACCCTGTTCTTCCTATTGTAGTAGTCTGACAAGCTCTCCTGGCACTTCACAATCTTCCTCACCTTCGTCTTCGGCTTGGTAGATCGGATTATCGAAGTCATATTTAGCAATAGCATAGTCGTTATCGACGAGATTCAGAGTGAATCTGCAGTGTATCATGTGGGTGTGTGTAAGAACACATAGCTTTTTGATGGGTGATAAAGTAAAAGAAAGAAGAGAGTGCAGTATTTGAATGCAAAAGTCCAATGATTTTATTGAATGAAAATATGCAAATGACAAATAATAACCCTAAAAAACGAGCCATGGTGCCCTGGGCAAGGAACTAGGCTTTAAGTTTATTGTTCGAACATAATGAAAGCGAAAAGCATAACAGAAAAAAAGAAAGCAATTACTCCTGTCTAAAGGAGATTCGTATGACATCTTCAGTCCTCCAATTGTTGAGTCCGTGGTCTGGAGTTGGGAAGATCCAGTTGTTGATGTCGAAGTCATTGTCATCGTCTTCTATAGCATGAACTCTATTTGTGTTGGTGTGGAAAGGAAGTTTGCCAGCACATTCGTGGCGTATCATCTTCTGACCTTTGATAGTGAAGCTTAAACCAGTCTTGTTAGATTTGAATGGAAAATTGGGGAGCTGACCCCAAACAGTACAACCTCCTTCTTTGACCGCAGCCTTGGCATCTTTCAGTGAGGCCATCTTTGGTGGAACTCTGGGAACTTTAGGAGTGACAGGAGAGTTAACAGGCATGACTCGCGAAACTGCTTCGAAAGCTTGACACGGAGTTTCGACGAATTCTCCTTCCATTTCGATGTATCGGAATGACTGCATATGGCTTACCATATACTCTTCTTCACCGCATAATGTAACAATATTCCCCTTCATTGGGTATTTCAACTTCTGATGCAATGTAGAGGTAACAGCGTCTGCCCCATGTATCCAAGGGCGTCCAAGTAGGCAGGAATAAGTTGGACGAATGTCCATGACGAAGAAAGTAGAGTTAAAAGTCTGGGAACCAACTTTAACTGGCAAGATGAGCTCTCCAAGTACTGTTCATTTAGAACTAGAAAAAGCTCTTACGATTATGTCGCTGGGCTTCATGACCACTTCTTCAACATTAAGTCGGTCGAAGCCGCTCTTCGGCAGAATATTCAGAGCAGAATCGGTATCTACCAATACATGAGATAATGTGGTACCCCCTTGCATTCAATGGAGATGTGCAAAGCATTGTTGTGATTCATTTCGACAGGAGTTAAATCAGCATCAGAGAAGCCTAAACCATTGTTGACGGTCAGGCTAGTAATACAACCATCAAATTGTTCAACAGTAGTGTCTTGGGGTATGTGAGCATTCTTCAGAAACTTTACCAAGGCTTTAGCATGAACTTCAGTGCACAATAGCAGAGCTAGCATGAATATCTTGGACCGAGTTTGTCCCAACTATTCCACGACAATGTAGTCACTCCTCTTGATGATCTTTAGAATTTCTTCCATTTCTTGCTTTGAGGTGTCTTTAACAACTTCCTTTGGTACTTCTGTCTGAGCAGGATGAGTTACTGGTTCTTTCCCTCTAGCTTCGAGAACTAGTTCGATAGCAGAAGGGCGGATTGGTGTAGTAGTATCCTTTGGAGGAGAGATCTCTGGAGAAAACACTCTTCCGGTTCTAGTTACCCTGCTTGATCTGGCAATGTTGCTGATGTCAAGATTGGTAGCTTTAGCTGCAATGTCTTCAACGGTCAAAGGTTCTTGTTTGACGCCATGATAGTAAACTTCAGCTCCATGGTTCCAAGGTATAGCTTTGTCAGAGGAATATGGTACTGATCTGGGGGAGGTAATAATCAAAGGTGCTACCCTAGGCGCGGGATCGGCAGAGGTGATCCTTATTGTGTTCACATCAGCATAGTCTTCTGGGAAATCGTCTCCCCATCCGATTGCCTTGATGTCTTCGATTGGAATCTTGTAGCTTTCAGGAGCAGTATACTTAACCATGAAATCAAAATTTCCACTTGGCTTCCCCAAGGTATCCCAGACTTCTGGTATCACTTCGTCTACGTCTTCGATCTTTAGATTCTTAGAGATGTCTTCGCACAAATTCTCCACAACTGAGGGTTTTAGAAATAACACTTCTCGATTTTCCATCATGTGTTGAATATGCCTTTTGAACCAAGCACATCCGTCAGATTCAGATGCACACCAACGACAATCATCAGGGCATCCTGGAAATACACCGGCTTGCAGCAAATCTTTCTTGACAGACATCAGTGGAATAATCATCTTGTTCACATCATAAACATAGGAGTCATTGTCAACAGCATTGGAAATTTTACCATGGTCAGGCATTGGTGCATTGATCATATTCGGAGTTTCGACGGGAGGGTCGAATTCAATTTCCCTTGCTTCAATCATATTTTGAATCTTGTTCTTCAGAGCCCAACAATTGTTAGTGTTGTGCCCCAGGCTGTTGGAGTGGTATGCACACCTTGCATTAGGATTGTACTTTGGAGAGGAAGTATTGACATGCTGAGGAGGATCCCTCAAAGTAATAAGCTATGCTTTCAACATGTGTTGCAATGCTTGTGACAACGGCATGTTGATCTTCGTAAACTGTCTTTATAGCACGTTCTGGCTATGCGCGTTGTCTCGTTAAGGTTGTGCTTGTGCAAGATTGGAGATCACAACTTCCCCCACAGATTGATTACGATCAGCTTTGTCACGACTCTTCTGACCATACACAGCATTGGCTTCTCTCTTACCACCAAAGGATCTCTTCGCAGCATTTGAAGATGACTCTACTTGTATTTTTCCGCTCTTGATTCCAGCTTTGATACGTTCGCCTGTCAATATCAGCTCGATGAATCCGGATGAAGAGTTTCTGATCAGATGATTGAAGAATGGGCCTGTCAGTGTTCCCATAAACATATCAACCAACTCCCTATTGGACAAGGGTGGTTGAACTCTGCCTGCTAGATCTCTCCATTTCTAGGCATACTCTTTGAACTTCTGGTCACGACCCATAGAAATGCTCTGTAGTTGTATGCGGGTATGTCCCAATTCAGCGTTGTACTGGTACTGCTTGTAGAAAGCATCTGCTAAGTCATTCCAGATATAAATGTGGGTACTCTCTAGCTGATAATACAACTCTAACTGAGTTCCGGATAAACTCTCTTGAAAGAAATGGATCCACAAATTCCTGTCTTCAGTATGAGGATGGATCTTCTGAACATAGGACTTTCGATGCAGCTTCGGGCAAGAGATGCCATTATACTTGGAAAAGGTAGGAACCTTGAATTTACGGGGAATTACCACACCAGGAATAAGACTCGGATCATCAAAACTCAGCCCGGACATTTTCAAATTTTCCACAGCATTCAGACGGTCTTCAAGTTGCTTCTACTTGTCATTGTTAGGAGGATACTGCTCGCTCAAGTAGTCTTCTTCGTTTTTAGACTCATGATGGATTCCTTCATTGTTTTTGATACTTCCCTCAGTTTCACTGCTCTTATCTGAGAGTTCAAATTGCTTGACCATCCTGACTAGACACTTGTGATTTCTTCCCATGTTGAGGATACTAATGGTCTTCTTCTTTCTGGTGATGAGCTTCTTCAGATCTTTCTGGCCTTGGACCAAGTTGGTGAACATCTCCTAGAATTGAGCATTCTGAGCTTAGAGATCTTTGACAGTCTGTTCAAGATCAATTTCTGTTGAAATAAACAGCGAGAGAATAAGAAAATCGGTCTTCGGGGTACCTGTTATGAAATGTTATGCCGTGATGTGCGATGTTATGCAATGCAATGTTTTCAAGGACCTTAGGAATTTAAATTTGTTAGACAAGCACGTATAAACTTTTTATTAGTTTATCTTTTAGCAAGTATAAAATAAAGTTTAAGCAAATAAAAAGGAATTCCTAGAGCTTTCAGGTCTCTCATGGGCGCTTCCTCTTTGTGTTGAAGTAGGTATTGATGCTTTGCTCCTCGTGGAGTAGCTTGGTCCACTCTAGTACCTTCTTCTCATTTGCGTAGCACTGAGCTTCGAATGTGTCCCTTTCTTCTTTAAGTTGAATCCAAGATATCTTCAAGTCTTCGAAATTAGTAGGCATGTCTGGATGGATAATGGTATAGGGTTCGTCACCTATAGCAACAGGTTCCATAATCACTGGTAGAACAGCTGTAAATGGCATCATGAGGTTTTGAGCTAGAGCTCGCACCCATTTGAGGTAAGGTTCCCAAGGAATAGAATTTTTGTGTCCCAAAGTCTTGGTATCAGTCTTCTTTACCATGCCCCAGGCATGCACAAATCTTTGACGGTAGTTCTGGAGATCATTGTTGTAGTCAAACACAATGTCTTGGAGAAGCATATCATGAGGACCATCTCTTCGAGCATAACCAAACTGACGTAGAGCTAGAGAAGTGTTGTAAGTGATACCCCCCTTATGCCAAGGAGTGGTACATTAGGTAATTCCCCATAATGCTCAATGAAAGTGAAGTCCTTTTGAGGAAAAAGACACCAACGGAAATCTGAATGAGAGAGTGACATCAGCCTTTGAGACCACTTCAATCTTTGCTCGTTCTTCATTACAGATTGAGGAAGGTGCGAAATAAACCACCTGGAAAGTAACGGTATGCAACACATGAGGGTTCCTTGTCTTTTGATAGTACGAGTGTGGAGAGAATGCAGATTGTCCCCAAGTACGGTAGGCACAGGATTACAACCCTTGAAAGTCCTTAGTGATCTTTGTTTCCATGTATTAGATGTGCATGGTTGCTAGTGAGAGTGTTTAGTTCTATGTAAATATTGCATTTTGTTATTCAAGGAATATTGAAGAAATCTTTTTCTTTGTTTACATGTGTCGATGTTTTGTGTTTAGAACTTAATTCATATCCATGTTGTGTTTTGAAGAAGCGATTATTTTGTATCTGTGTCGGGTATGTTGAGTTTGAACCATCCATTTTGTGTTGATTTGCATGTTTTAAATTTTGTGATCTTGTTTGCTTGTTGAGTTTTTGACCTTTGTTCGAGGACAAACAAAGAAGTAAGTTGGGGAGAGTTGTTAAGAACTAAAATGTAGATATTTTTATAGATAATTTTGTGGTCCTTTACAATTTCCTTGATTATTAGTAGTATTTTAGTTGTTAATTTCATATAAATATGTTTTTACGTAGTTTTTGCTGTAAATAACTTAGTTTACCAAGTTTTATGTTCATTTTGTAGGTTTTTGAAGTGGATTCTTGAAGCATAGAAGTTTGGGCATGCTTGGATAAGGTTTGAACCAACCAAAAGAGCCAATTTTGAAGTTTTGAACAGGTAAGGCCGCTGAGCGCAAATTGAAGTGCACTTTTCCTGTTACTGTTCAGGTAGAACAAATTTGGAATTTTGAGGCCGCTGAGCAGCGGGGTCCGGCTGAGTGCGGGCCACTGAACGTGGATTCTTATTTTGCTGATGGCACTCAGCGTGGTCAAGCCGCTGATCCCGGATACCCATCATGGTCACTTCTATCAGTACCATGCTTAGATATTTTCTTCACCAACTCTACCTTTTCCATCCAAAATCAGTTTTTGTGCATAGAAGAAGCTATTTTTCTCCATTGTAACTCAAATTCTTGGAAGAATCTCGTGAAGCTTTGCTTCTTTATTTTCCATCCATGTTCATCATCATCTCTCCATTTCTTGCAAGTCAAGCTACCATGAGAATGAGTAGCTAAATTTCTTTGTGTCAAGATTAGAGGTAGTTAACCTAACTTTTATGTATTTCGTTTGATTTCTTGGTATATGAACTTGGTTGATGATATATATATGTTGAATATCTTTATTTTACTATCTTTTTATGCTTTGGATCATGATTGAGAAATATGCTTCAAAGTTGACCTAAGATATTCTTCTACTAAGGAACAAATGCTAGATATAGATTTGTGAGTTAGTATTTACTGGTATTGAACTTAAAGATTATCATGTCAATAGTAGAGTGAGACATCACCTAAAGATTAACATGATAAAACTCACAATATTGTTTGGAAATCAACAATATTGAGAGGATACGTAATTATATCGATCATCAACTAGTTCATCCGCTTAGTTAATTGAATTTATATGAAATTAGGATAATGAAACTAATCTTGACATGTCTTTACCAATTGAAAACCAATCAAAACTCTCTTTAATCCAAACAACTCTCTTTTGGAATTCATACTAAACAAGTTTGATTGAAATATATGATTTTTGTAGTTAGAAAACAAAACCCTTTTGTTACCAAATCTTAAAATACGCTTTAACTATTGAACAACGGTAATATCACATCAATCCCTATGGAAAACGATAATTAAAAATACTTGTGTTAGAAAGTACATACAACAAAAGGTTGGGATATCGTAACCATATAAAAGAGACCATAATAATAAATAGATAGTAATTTGTAAAGCCTACTCATATGTTTTTCGTCTCACATATTCACATCATTTAAAAAAAATCATATGGTATGTGTAACATGATGGGAGAACTGACTTGTTTATTTTGCATTTAATCGCAAATGTTGCGGATAACAAGAGTCGTCGTCGACTTTTCTTTTATCCAATTAAGGGAAGGCGAAAAGAACAGGAAAAGACCTTCGTTAGATTCTGAGTAAGGGAGGTGGTTATGAAGAGGGAAGGTGTTAGCACCCTTTCCATCCGTAGTTATCTACGGGTTCTTAATTTCTTAGCTAACTTTAATTGTTTTTTGTGTGTGTGTTTGAAAAGATTTTTGAAGAGGCATTTCTCTTTGACTTCGTAAGGATTCACGCTGGAATGTATACGAAGTGTTCGAAAATGTTTGGTTTTATAAAAGGACTTTGTAATGATTCACGCTGGAATGTATAGAAAGTGTCTTAAAAAGAATTTTTTTTGAAAGTGTGAGGTGTGAAAAGTATTTTGGGCAAGCAAAAGAGACTTATTACCTACTCAAAACGGTTGTTTCCGTGTTATTTTGCTTTCCTTTAGAATAAGGCTATCCATACCATTAGTTGGTAGGTAATCTTATTCGTTAGATGTAAAAGGGACATTCGAAGGGACATCAGATGGTCATAGAAGGCAACATGTAGGGATACCTTAGCATATTCGTAGGGACGATCATCACTTTTCGTAGGCAACAATCGAGGGACGAGATCATGTATTCGTAGGCAACATCAAGGTACTATGATCTTTAACACGAAGGGACTATGATGATATATTATAGGCAACTGCGCTAAGATACCCCCAAGTTCGAGGGACATGACCATTTTTGTAAGGCAACGAGAGAGGATACCCTGAAGGGGTGCAAGTGTAAAAAATGTGTTGTATTCGGATATTTTTATCTTGCCATACAAGCCTAATTACTAGCAGTTAATGAGTGCGGAAAGTAAATTGCAGGAACATAAAGTGTGAAGTAAATGTCCTACGCTATTACATGGCTTTGGGACAGATACATAATAAGGGGTGCGGAAAGTAAAATCAGAAATATAAATCTACACTATTACATGAAAACAACCTTGCAACCTATACATCCTTTCTAGAATTTAAATGCAAATGAAATAAAATAGAAATAAAAATGGTCTAAGTGAAAACCTAAATCCTAATATTTTTGGTATTTTTGAAAGTTAATGATAATATGGGAGGAACCCTAGTTCTAATTGATTTTAATTGAAAAAAGGTTTAATGAAAATTATTAACCTAAATTAAACTAATTAAATTAATTAATTAAAAAAAGCATGGAGAAAATTATTTGTGAAATTAACCCTAATTAAGATAATTATTTAACCTAATTAATAATTAAATTAATTAGTTGAATTAATTAAAGAAAAGGGAATAAAAAGTAGAAAAATAAAGAAAATAAAGAAAATCCATCAGAGCTTCTGACGGAGGCTGCCACAGAAGCCAAGCCTTCTATGAGTGGCACGCCTTGGGCATCCTGAAACTGGAGTTTCTGGAGAGGATCCTGTTGGGAGTGTCCAGAAGCTGGAGCTTCTGCATCTGAAAGGGTCCAGAAGCTGGGGGCTTCTGGAGATTCTGCTGTTGGCGACGTCCAGAAGTTGGAGCTTTTGGGGAATCTAGTGTTGGAAAGGGTCCAGAAGCTGGAGCTTTTGGAGATCTGCATTTGGGGACGTCCAGAAGCTAGAGCTTCTAGAGGATTCTGCATCTGGGGACGTCCAGAAGCTGGAGCTTCTAGAGGATTCTGGCGCTGGGGAAGTCCAGAAGCTGGAACTTCTGGAGGTCTCTTCTGGAGACGCCTCTTCTTGAGATCAAGAAGTTAGAACTTCTGGAGATGCCACCGGAAGGGAAACTCTGGTCATCGTCTTCGGCCACCACGTTTTGTAAAATCTGTGAAAACAAACAGAAAAGCAAAAACAAAACATCCATATTTAATAATTTGACCCTTGCGAACACGATGATGGGATTCGTTTGTCCTAAAACGGCCTGTAACTATGGTTTTGAAACTCAACAGCTAGCTTGCCCTTACCATGGCAGTTAACGATTTGGCCACCAAATCTTGCAAATGATGGATGAAACCTATCTTATTTGATCCCCGGAAGACATTAGTGGTGTTAGTTTTTATCAAAACAAGCCCTAACTTAAAATACAATTTTGAAATATTCACAAACGGGATGCATGCATATTGGATGATACAGCCAGCATGAACTATGTACAAGGGTGCATTCTTACCTTTACCTACCTCAGGAACACGATTGGATGATTGAAACGGTTGGAAAGTGGCTGCAAAGGGCTGCAAAGGGCTGCACGATTTTGCCTACTTTTGGATTTTTTTGAGAAATTCTAGGGTTGTTGTGGAGGCAAGGATTTCGTGTAAGAAGCTGGCCAAGAGTCTCCTTGTCTTGTGGTGATGTTAAGTATATATAGAGGAGTGAAAATAGGTCAAGACTTTAAGAGAAAATATTCTCCTTAAATGAAAAATATTTGATTGGAAATTTGCATGAAATCTTTCCAAATTTGCTCAATCTTTTCCTCAATCTTCTTGCATGAATTTGACAGCTATTTTGGGCTTCCTTGGTCCTCAAGACATGCACAAATCAAGCCCATCTTGCATTAATAATTTATCTTTGTATTTTATTTAATTAAATTTGAATTTAAGCCATTTAATACAAAAATAAATAAATAAAAGGATAGAAGGCGTGGCATGCAGCATGGAAGTCATGGATAATCTTATAATCAAGTTTGGATCATAAAATCATAGGCCTACTTGGAAAATATTTGCTTTTGCTAGGTATTTCCCTTCATGCACCTCCTCAAAAAGGCTCAACTTGCACAATTTGTATCTTGCTCAATTTTCAACATTTTTGGGTGTTCTTTGACTTTTTAGAAAGCTCAAGATTCCTCATAAACAGCCCTTTTGGTTTCATATTCATTGAAGTTTCCATGCTCATGAACACTTCTTTGCAAAAAATGACTTTTTGTTGACTTTTTAAGAGGACCTATAATGTTTTGATCTATAACATCCAAATGGAGCATTTCTAGCCAAAGCTTGTGAGACATGAAGTTGTAGAGAATTGAATTCCCTTTAAAACGAGCTTTGGTGGAAATATTTCTGATAAAGTATGTGAAAGTTATGCTTGGTCAAAGTTCTATTGACTTTTGTCTAAAAAGCCTTAATTTAGAAACTTTGACTTTTGATCAAATCTTGATTTTTCTTGATGAATCTTGGTCAACCTTTGATCAAATGATGAATATTACTTCAAAATATTGGTTTTGACCAAAAATTATGAAGTTTGACTGTATGTTGACCATAGTTGACTTTTATCCAATACAACTAATTTTCAACCATTTGAGCAATTGGATGAGCAATTTTGACTTGTAAGGCTTGACACTTGACATAGTGAATGTAACACCCCTTCTAAAATACCCACGAATATAATATTTAAATCAGAGTAACATGCAATAAAGGGCATTACAATTTATTTAAATATAAAAATCTCACAACAGTAGTCATGCTTCACTAAAGAACTTTACTAAAATAATTAAAAACCAATGACATGTTCTACACAGCAGAAAAATACCAACAAACTGGAATAAAATTCAATTCATAATTATTCCCAAAAATTAATCAAAGAACAAATGAGTATAAAATAAAACTCTCAGCCAAACGTTCCGCAGTGTTACAACTATCAGAGCATGACACTGACACGCGGATAACTAAACAGCACAGCTCTATAAGCCATCCTCACCAACTCTTGAGCTGCTAACTTTAATCTGTAATCATCAAAGTAAGGGTGAGATTTCATCGCAATATAAAATGCATTATACGTTTCAAAAAAACAACAGGACAATTCAATACATTATGTCACCCTCATTAGCATAATCAGATTTCAGTATACAAACACAATTCATACAGTTCATTATACACAAAACAACAACAACAATAAGATTATAACACTGGAAACCATCCTATCATGTTATAATCCATATGCAATGCAGACTCTATGCATGTGGTACCAAACGTGAACTAAACTCACACCTTGTTCTGTTTACACCTCGGAAACAACGTTAATCAACGATTCTCCCATACACCACTGGGACACGAATCTAGCCTCACCACCACTAAACCACTGGGTACGGGTATTGGCTCAACAGGTCCAATTCCACACAATGGGAATTAACCACGACCAGAATGCATATGCATGCACACCAAAAGCATTCAACATTCAAATAACGGAATATGATATCACAACATCATTCCATACATAGCCAACACCAACAAACAACACATGATAACATCATAATCATGAATAAACAACAGAATCATCACATAAGTATGTAGTCCTCAAATCCAATCAGTCAGAACAACTCTAATCGGCTCGTCACCATTTCTAAAATCACTTTAGTTCACAAAATTGGAAAATCGACACTTTTTAAAATAAAATCCATAAAATAGTAATTTCTCAATTTTATAAAATAGTACGTTTAATTTAGAGAACGCTGCCCAAAACGGAACTCAAATCGGAGTTACGGTTTAGAAAATACAAGTTTTTGAAGTTTAAAACATTTTTGAAAACAACACAGTGGTAACCGGTTCCTCCCAGGGAGAACCCGGTTCCCACATTTCTCAAAAACACGCTCCCTGGTTTTACTATGGGGAACTCGGTTCCTCCATACTGGGAACTAGTTCCCACAAAAAAAAGCATTTCCTTTGAAAATTTTCAATTGGGAACCCGGTTCCTCCCTAGGAGTAATCGATTCCCAATATCCTAGAATTCCTCCTCTCTGCTTTTTATACCAGGAACCCGGTTCCTCCCACATGGGAACCGGTTCCTGCGATTTGCAGAACCCAAAAACAACAGTTTGACAGTATGTGATTTCCTCAACTTTTTCCTTTGCATTCCCATACGAATTATAGCAGTAAGAACACCGAAATTCAACCAACACATACCAATACAACACACATAGCATAATTTCATCATTCCCCATTAATCACATCACATACTAACGATTCTAATTCCTATAATTCGACACATTAGGGAATAACCCTACAAACCTAGAATTTCTAATTCAAGTTTCCTAACATATTCAACCGTTCAATCGAGTTCCAAAACCCATAAGGAATCATAATTGAATAAAATCACCCCTTACCTCGTGATAATTCTTCGAACTCTGACGCTTTGGTTTTTTCCTCTTTTCTCTTCCTCTTCTCAATTGCACGTATGATGAACTTCTCAATTCTCTCTTTTTCCCTTTTCCTTTATTTATTCCTTTTAACTATTCTAAAATAATAATAATAGAATAATTAGTATAAGTAGAGTGTTTTACTCCTCACACCCTCCACTTCACACCTCACACCCCCACTTTCATTCTATTTAATTAAATAATTAATTCTGATAATTCAAAAATACCAATGATTAAACTTCTAATTAAATTAATAATTAAAAATTCTAATTATTTAATAATTTAATTATTTGGGGTGTCACAGTGAACCCTTGAGATATATGATGAGGTATGATGACCATTTGAATCCTTGAAAATCCATCTTGATTTGAGAGGAGCAAAACCCTAGCTTGGATTGATTGCTTAGAAGGGGGTTTGTCTGATCAACCCTTGTGGAATCATTGAGGATGGAGTGATGGATTATCTTGAGAAGTATGAGGGAAAATTTTGGGGTATAACAGTATGTCAAATGTACAATCAGACAATCCAACAACACATATCATCCGTTAAGGTATAACACATATTCATCTACATATTTCAACAAAATGATAATTAATAATGCAATGCAACAACGCTGACTCATAGACTCGATGCATTTGGTACCAACAGGGAATAAACCGTCATCTTTAAGTTGAATAAGGCAGCATCAGGGCATAAGCCCTCATCATAACACCAATACAGGTCATCAACAGAGCATAAGTTCTCACCAGGAATACATGCATCACCGACATGAAATAATATATTATGCATTGATATTCATATGCACCAACGCAACACGCCAATACATGCCAGCATCATTATCATCATCATTACAAGTGCAACATATTATACAAAATGCATACAACTTCATAAAGCATCCTCACACTCATTTGGTTATTTGTGTTTCCAAGTCAAGATAGTTTGTTCTTGGCAAGAGTTGACATGTTATGGTGTGTGTGAAATACCCATCTAAAATGCTTCAAGAGACAATTCAATTCTAAAGGATATTTGAAGTTGAATCTAAATTCATATTATTGCAAGTTTTGATTCAAATTTTGTTTGCAAGATATGAAAATATCCAAGGTTCCATAAGTCTTATTATTATTACCAAAAAGTAAGACTTAAAAAAGAAGAAGGTGTTCGCGTTAAAAAGTGACGCGCTAGAGAATTCGAATATGAATTCAGATTCTCTGGCTCGAAACGATTTACTCTTTTGATTTGTTTATAAAGATGCCGCGAGCATCAAGCTTTATTATTTTCAACACAAGAAAAGATGATTTAATGATTATGAAAAGGGAAAGTCGTTAATACCCTCAATTGATTTTGATATGTGTAACGACTAAGCAAACTAGGCGTAGCATTGGGGAGTATTGGTAAGGGGTTTGTTATATAAAGGGAATAGATGGAGCACCCTAAATATATATAGTTATCTATAGCTTTATATATGAATATGTTTGATATGTTTGTGTGTTTTAAATGCTATTTCTATGATTGGGAAAGTTTCTACTTTGGGATTTTAAGAAGGATAGATTATGAGGGATCCTATGTTTTGTTATTATTGTGCTCGCAAAGATCTTTGGATCTTTACATATCCTAGTGGGAATCGAGCATTTGTAGCTCGGATCTCTGGGATCTATGGTTTGTTTGGTCCGAGGGAGAAAGAAATTTGCTCGGCAAGGATGAGACCTTGTGCCTCGTATTCTCAAAGGGTGTTGAGAAAGTCGAGCAATCGTAGTTCCCACTTATGCTAGTGGAAAGCAGCGGATGTTAGTAAGAGACAGACAAATGTCATCTTAATGAAAAATGTATCTAATCTATTTCATCACATACATTTTGAAAAGGTTGTCTGATAAAAAATCTTTCATCGTAAGTTATAGGTGTTTTGCTTGAGTGTACAAGCGTTACCACTTACATGTTTAAGAAAGATGTCTGAAAAAGATGATTGAATCTTTTAACTGTAAGTATTGGGTGTTTTGCTTGAGTGTACAAGCGTTACCACTTACAATTAAGAGATGTTTTTGTTTGAAAAGAGTTTGAAAAAGTTTTGAAAAAGTTTTGACTGTATGTGATGTGATAGATGAGATACTTCTTCCATAGAGATGATAGATGTCTAAATCTCAAGGAGAAATTGATTGGATTAAAAGGATGATTTTAAGAAGCCCATGGGTCCTTGTATTATTAGCCCAAGAGGAGGCATTCTGAGGGTCATCGAGGGTCCTTGTATGAAGCTCAAGAGGAAGCTATAGGGTATGGCTGGCTTTGTCTTTAAAGGGGATTTCACCGGGAAACCATCCTTTTGGAATTAAGAGCAATTTCACCGGGAAATTATGCTCTCTGGGTTCTATCTTAGCGCGGGTGATTCTTTGTATTGGAAGCCCAATAGGAGGCTGTTAAGAGATTTCTGGTCTCTTTCATTGTATGATGCCCAAGAGAAGGATAAACTCAATGAGGAGTTCTTTTGAGCGAAGCCCAAGAGGAGGTGACTCAGCAGTCTTGTCTTATATGAAGCCTAAGCGGAGGCTAAACTCAGATGAATGAGTTTTCTTATATGAAGCCTAAGAGGAGGCTAAACTCAGTTGAAATGAGTTATCTTGTACAAAGCCCAAGAGGAGGCTAACTCTGTGGGGAACCTATTGGTTAGAATAGTTGTTATGTTATAACTAAACAGTTGTATAAACAAGTGTGTGTGTGTGTGTGTGATATGTATTCACAGGAGTTTATGAAGGAAATATAAACAATGCATGATGTTTATTTACAAGAGTTTATGAAGTATAAACAAGTGTCTGTGAAACGAACGTTTGAAACGAACGCAACTTGATTATTTACAAGTTTGAATGTGTACAAGGAAGTAAATATGTACACGAACGAGTATTTATGTACAGGAGGATGTGGATGTACATAGGAGGGTTGGGACTTACACCATAAGGGTGGCCCATTGGTTTAAAAGCAGTTTCACAGGGAATAATGCTCCTTTCAAATACCAATGGTATTCAGTGTATATACAGACGAAACGGAAAACAAACGATCGAAGTTTATCTGTGAAAAGTATCTGCATTATGTACAGACAAAGATTGGTATGAATATAAAATGAATTTTTGATATGTACAAGGAAAATATGTATGTACATAAAAGAATGTTTTGTTTGTGTATACACAAGTAAAGTGAAAACAAACGATCGAAGTTTGTCTGTACTTGAGTATAAAAAAGTATCTGTATTATGTACAGATGAAAATTTGTATGTATCTGAAGAGAGTTTGATATGTACAAGGAAATAATTATGTACATAAAAGAATGTTGGTTTGGGACTTACACCGTGAGGGAGGCCCATGATCGATTAAGAAATTCGAGAGAAAACGAATCGGTTTTATCGTTTAAATCGGATCGATCATGGTAAAAAGATGTAAGCTTGATGAAAAAAGTTTTGAATAAATGATTTTGAAAGTGTTTTGAAATGTGAGGTTTACTCATGAGAGGTTTTGAAAAGAATCGGAAGTCGAAAGTTTGAAAAATTCACCTTTTAAAGGTGGTTTGAAAAGTGTCAAAAGTGTCGTTTTCGGCTGGATTAAAATATGATCAGATGAAAGTTTTTTCTGAAACTTTTTGCACTATCATAAAATAGATATATTTATTGACAAGTGTACAAAAAGTCACCTCAAAATGAGGAGTTTTGATTGGTTAAAAAAAATGTTAAAGTTTGTGAAAAAACATGAAGAAAATATGAAAAGTTTGGAAAAAGTGGTCCATGGGAGGTTTGACCCCAGGACCTGATGGATGGTCACGTGGCAAAGAGAACTACGAGCGAGCTAGAAACCACTGGGACAAGAGCGCTTTTGTGTATTTGAATCAAAACACGTGTTAATATTATATTGGAAAATTTAAATTTGAAAAAAAACCAAGAACACGCGCGAATTGCTCATCATCCTCTTCAATCCTTGATCAATGCTAGAATCCTTGTTTCTTGATGAAATTGGACGAAGTAAACAGGAAAGTTGCTCGAAATTTAACAAGGAATATGATGGTGGTTGTTAATTTCATTTATGTTTGGTTAATCATGGTTGAATTCTCAGAAAACGTGAAGAACCCTAGAACTGGAATTTCTAATTGAAATGATGTATGGTTGATGATTTTTCAAATTGTTTGAGGGTTTATGATCGTGTTAGGTGTAGAAAACAAATAGCCAAGAGTTTTTTCATTTAAATGCAAGGAATCATGAGATGGAGTTTCGAGCTCATACCTGTTCAAGCTGAGATCGAAGATGGTGTTGGAGTGTTTCCAGAACTGGTTTTATGATTGCTATAGCATCATCGGCCTATGTGGAAGGTGTGAAGATGGTCTGCTCTCCTTGAATCAACCTAGATCGTGCTACCCAAGTCCACCTGCACAAGCTCAAAGTAGAAACTGGATTTTGATGTTAGAGTTGTTACAGTTAGAAGTTAAGGGTCTGGATCATTCATATGATGTTCATAGATGATGTTTGGATGCTTAGAACTCAAGTTACTCAAGCCAAACTTCAAATTTGATGGTTATGGCAGTTTTGGCAAGCAAAATGGCATGAGATGTGATTCTGAATTCTAGCCTTGCCTATGTTGATTTTAGTGTTCAAACAAGTTTCATGTTGATGTTAAAACATATTAGACACCAATTTGACCAAAGTTTTTCATCAATTTTCAAAAATGCACAAGTTCTCAAAATTCACTAAGTTTCTTGATTTTTAAGAAAGAAGCATGAAAGCATGACTTGGCATTACTTTGGTGTGGTTTGAACTTGAAAAGAATGCCTCTATTTATAGGCCATAAGTTCTGAAATGTTAGGCACAAGTACATGGCATTTGTAAATCAAAGTTACCTTAGAGGGCAAGAAAGACATTTGCCTTAAAAGGAAACTTCCTTTTTTCACCATGTGTTCAAATTTGATTCTATCCTTCAATTATTACCTCTAGCTAATATTTATCAGTTCTATCTTCAATTTGGTAAGGTGGCAAATGTTCTAGAAGAAGAAATCAAAAAAATGACCTATAATTTGAAGTTTTGAATTTTGAAAATCATGGTTATGGAGCCTTATGTTTCAATTTCAAAAGCATAGATAGACTCCATGGATTTGAGAGTTCTTGGACATTTTGGAAAGCTTGTTTCAAGGGCTACAACTTTTATGTTTTGAGTTTTTTCCAAATCAAAGTGGAACTATGTGAAAAAATGCCATGAAGTTTGAAAAAAATACAAAATTTTAACACTTAGAAATTTTTCAAAGTGTTGGAACTTTTGACTTTTTGTTGACTTTTCCAAATTCTTTGATTTTTATGATCAAGATGGATCATTTGAAGTATTTTGATGATGGAAGAAGTTTTGTTTTGAAAAATTTGACCAAAAGTCAAAGTTTGACTTTTCTGTGCAGCTGAATTTTCATCAGATGTTTCTGAAATTGACTAATGAAATCTGTGAACTTCTGTGATGTTTTGAATTCAGAAATTAGGTCAAGATGTTGTATCTAAGATATAATGACCAATCTCTAACCAGAAAAGTTATTCATTGCTCAAAAAGTCAGAGAATACTCATCCTCGATCAAAACCCTAATTGGTCGATCCTTGATTGATCAATGAGAAAAATTGAATATCTGATGATCAGAGGTTGATGTTTTGATCAAGATAGATCAAATGAGGTGAGTAAAACTCAAACCCTAATTGGTTGCCTCTTGAATCAGATGAAAATTTGGTGAAACCCTAATTTTGACCTATGAATGCTACACCCAATTAATTCTATTCTGAACTGTTAGTGATGCAATGATGCAAATGTAAGGTGGTATATTAGGTCAAAAATTGGGGTATGACAGAAGGGTTGAATTTGTGTTCAATACTAATTCATGCAAAGAGATTGAAGATTAAAAGGTCAATTTGAATTTCAAGTGTGATAATATTTTGGTTTCCTAAAGGATACAAACAACATTCAAATTTGTATGCCAAGTCTCCAAGTTACATCATTTGTTCTACATACTCATAAGAAGTATTCAAAGTTCATGAATTCAAGATATATTCAAATTTCACTCACATTTCATTCAAGAATAAAAGCTCTAAATCTACAAAGTTTGCAAAAGTTTTCTACAACATATTCGAATGCAATATTCATTCAACTTTACATGTGTCCACACAAGGCTTACAAGTAAATCACTTCGAGTGTTTCATTACATGACTTAAAACAAAAGAGTTTGAGATTTACAAGTTTATTACAAAGTTTTTTCGGGTTTTACATTTGCTAAAAAAGTTTCCTAAGTCCCAAAATGTGTAAGAATTGGATGCTTTCTTAAAGTTATCAAATTGCTTCGCCAAGATACACCGTTGTTCCACATGTTTGCCACATCCTTCCATACCGTCTTGCCATTTCCATCATTTCTCATGAAACAAATAAGAGAAATGGTTAGCAAGTCAGTCAAAATGTGAATACTAACAAGGGACTTTTCAAAGCTAATTCTCAATTATTTCTCAATTTATCATTAGGGTCGTGATTAAGGAATCATAATAAAAAAGGGTTTTCTAAATCATGGTCCAAGCATCCAAGCCTCATATCAATTTTAACTCACACAAAATCAGATTTCTATTGCATAATCATAGGCTTTCCTATTGCAAATCAGAAAGAAAAAAAACTTTGGTTCACAAAAAGGAAGTGTTGTTGCAATATAGAAACAATAAAACCAATCCCCGGCAACGACACCATTTTGTTGTGGCGGTAAAGCGACAAGCAAAGAGTGAGGTATTATTTTTACTAGGTGGTATATACCGGTTAGGTTATATCGTATCTTGTCCATAGAGATTAGTTATTGGTTCGTTGTTCGACAATTCTATCATTAATAAGTTTGAGATTAAATGAGTTAAAAATAAAAGACAAAGAGTAAATGAACAAAAAGTATAAAGGATAGATAGCTTGTCCGGAATGAATGCAAACTACATGTCACAGGCTTAAATCTACCGTCCAGTTATATTCATCCTATGATACTCGTCCGTGTCATCACATACCTCTCACAACCCAAGCTATTTCTAACCCAAATTGAGAATTCAACTACGTAACCTCCATACCCATATATGGCATACTTCACCAACACAGAGGCATTAAGCTCAGATTCCCTAAGTGAATGTCAGCTCTAAAACCATTTATAGCATTCAAAAACTAACTAATAATCATCCTAGGTAAGAATCTAAGCGATCTATATCTAGCAAAGCTTAAATACCTAACACGAGGAAAAAAACCTAAGACAATCACCAACACAGATTCGTAAAGCAAACTTTATACAATGCCAAGGGTGATAAATATACATGAGTAAGAGTAGATATACATACATAACCAAACAAATAGAGAAATACAAAGAGAGGAGAAGAGATAAACTACTCATTTACACCAGTTTGTCAACGCCTATCGAAGAGTAATCCACCCCAATCATCCATTGCAAGACCCTAGTGTTGTTTTCTAAGCTAATCTATCAAAAACAAAGGTTGATGGAAATGGGTATCAAAATCCACCCCAAAACCATAACCTAAAAATGGCTAAAAATAAAGTTATAAAAGAAATCTCAAACGACCGCGCTCAGTGGCGTCTGTCGATATTTACACTAAACCGACATAAACGCCGCTCAGCGGCATCTAAATCCAAATTTTCTCTCTTCTGCAACAGTGCCAAACCAAGCAGCTTGCTACAAACCGCGCTCAGCGGCCTCACCGCGCTCAGCGGCCTCCACTGAACATAACTTCTCAAAAATGGAATTTTATTCATCAAAACGCATCCGGAGCCGTTTCTTCGACACTTTATTCCTCGATGCTCGAAATGTGCAACAAATACCTACAAAATATATACAAAACTAGTCAAACGGTAAAATATGTACATAAAACGCAATAAAACGTATTTACAACAAAAAGCGGAGTTATTCAACGATTATTAACAAACAAGAACGGATAAGAGCCATAAATTATATACACAAAACAACGAAATTTTAGCACTTATCAACTCTCCCCAACATGATACATTGTTTGTCCTCAAACTAAGTTAAATAACTCAAAGAAACAAAGAATGATAAATCACGAATCAACAAGTTTTTAAAACAGAAAACAAATATATGGTTCAAACGAAAACGTACACAAGCAAAGTACAATCTTAACACCATACTACAACAATAACATATAAACGAAAAAAAATCCTAAGTACAAAAATCATGCAAAACATTCTAAAACAAAACAAACTCAATCATGAATCACACATAGCAAAAATTCATCGGTAGATGAAGAACACACAAAGGTGAGGGATAAAAAACACTCATCCACAAACTTGCAAACAAAAGACTAAATTATGCATTCATCCAAAAACTCAATCGAAAATACAAATGCAAGAATCACAAGGGCTTTTCAAGGTTGTAATGTGGCTTGGTTAACAAACAAGTGATAAGTCCTAAAGCTAATCGAAACAAAAACTTGCCTAAAACTAAGGGAGTGATCAACTCACAAATTTCCAAACAATACAATTCCAATCAAACTTATTCTTCTTCACAAATTGTCAAACCAAAACACCTCACTTATTAACACAACATTATTCATACATTTTTTTTGTTTTTCTTTTTCAAATCTTTTCTCTTTTTTCTTTCTTTTTCTAATCTTTCTTATTCACATTTTTTTCTTTCTTTCGTTTCTTTTTCTGAACCTCATACCAATCACAATATAAGTACATAAACATTCCTCTCTCCAATTTGAATTCAACCAACATCATTATGTTAATACTCCTTACTTTATAAGGCAAGGTAAAAATTCATACAACAACATATAGTTGAGGGTTCAAAAAATAAAGAAATCAACATCCATGAAAAAAAAAAGGTGAATTCAACACTCATAGACAAGTATCAAGTTCAAATAAACACTGATATTGATAAAATCTCAAAGGGGTTAACAAAGGTTCACACACTAACAAGGTGAATTGAATATTTTGACAAGATAGTTATGGTCAAAATCAAACAAAAATTCCTTGATCATTTTCATGCATTCATACAATTAACAAAAACAAAAGATTAAGCTTAATAAATCTAGTTAAAACAAGAATTGTGGCCTCAAGCATATGTAAATAATGGAAAGCTTCCTCACATTTATGGGTAAAAAGAGAACTAAAGTGATTCAAATCATGAGCAAGTAATGCAAAAATAATGAATGACATGGTAATTATACAAATGGTAAATTTCATACACATGTTATGCTATAGAAAGCGATAAACGAGAATATGGTGTGTACCAACTTTGAAACTATCATTACCATACATATGCGAGTTGAAACGATCATACTCGGAAAATCACCAAATGAAACCTCAAGCTACCAAACCAAAATTTGAGTCCAAACAACAACAAAAGAATTAGAAAAACAAAATTTACAAAATTTACAACCAACAAAACTCCTCAAGCTAAACACGACAAGCTATCGAAAATCACAATTTGACACAACAAAACAAACACAAATAAAAATACAAAAACCTTAGTGAAAATGAATTAACAAGTTGAAAAGTGAAGATTTTAAAATTTAGAACATTTCCTATTTCAACTTGTTAAAACACAACCTACCACATACATAAACAAACATAAACAAAACATGATTATTTTACATCGTAAGCTCGACACCTTTATTGTCCGAGCACTAGTAACCTCCTCTCGTCATGCCATGATATTTCCACACCGCGTAAAACTAAAGAAAGTGTCCTAGCAACCACACAACAAAGTTTACGAATACGAGACAACTTACAACAATACATGAAAACTAGGTAAAACGCACATATGTAAAAGTATTGAAAGTAAACACACAAAATGTACAAGTAACAATATACAAGTTCATATACAAATTCTATACAACATATACATTAATTACAAAACTCAAAAACAACGGAATTATCGCAATACAGAAACAATAAAACAAATCCCCGACAACAACACCATTTTGGTGCGGCGGTAAAGCGAAAAGCAAAGAGTGAGGTATTATTTTTACCAGGTGATATATACCGGTTAGTTTATATCGTATCTTGTCCACAGAGATTGGTTATTGGTTCGTTGTTCGACAATTCTATCGTTAATGAGTTTGAGATTAAACGAGTTGAAAATAAAAGACAAAAACTAAATGAACAAAAAGTATAAAGGATAGATAGCTTGTCCAGAACGAATGCAAACTACCTATCACAAACTTAAATCTACCGTCCAGTTATACTCAGCCTACGATACTCGTCTGTGTCATCACATACCTCTCATAACCCAAGCTATTTCTAACCCAAATAGAGAATTCAACTGCGTAACCTCCATACCCATATATGGCATACTTCACCAACACAGAGGCATTAAGCTCAAATATCCTAAGGGAATGTCAGCTCTAAACCCATTTCTAGCATTCAAAAACTAACAGATAATCATCCTGGGTAAGAATCTAAGCGATCTATATTTAGCAAAGCTCAAATCCCTAACACGAGGTAAAAACCTAAGATAGTCACCAACACAGATTCGTTAAGCAAACTTTATACAACGCCAAGGGAGACAAATATACATGAGTAAGAGTAGATATACATACATAACCAACAAAATAGAGAAATACAAAGAGAGGAGAAGAGACAAACTACTCATTTACACCGATTTGCCAACGCTTATCAAAGAGCAATCCACCTTCAATCATCCATTGCAAGACCTTAGTGTTGTTTTCTAAGTTAATTTATCAAATACAAAGGTTGATGGAAATGGGGATCAAAATCCACCCAAAAACCATAACCTAAAAATGGCTAAAAGTGAAGTTATAAAAGAAATCTCAGACAACCGCGCTCAGTGATGTCTGTATATATTTTCACTAAACCGACATAAATGTCGCTCAGCGGCGTGAGCGGCCTCTAAATTCAAATTTTCTCTCTGCCGCAATAGTGCCAAACTAAGCAGCGCGCTTGAAACCACGCTCAACGAACTCCATTGAACATAACTTCTCGAAAATGGACTTTTATTCATCAAAACGCATCGGGAGTCGTGTCTTCGACACTTTATTCCTAGATGCTCCAAATGTGAAACAAATACCTACAAAATATATACAAAACCGGTCAAACGGTACAATATGTACACAAAATGCAATAAAACGTACTTACAACAAAAAGTGGGGTTATTCAACGATTATTAACAAACAAGAATGGGTAAGTGCCATAAATTATATACACTAAATAACGGAATTTTAGCACTTATCAAGTGTACAAGTACAAAATCAAAAGTAACAATGCCAACCCAACATTACATCACACAAAGTCCAACATTCAGAAAAAACAAGGTATTAGAATTAACAAAGGCCCAAATACAA
Source organism: Vicia sativa (assembly GCA_021764765.1). NCBI lineage: Eukaryota > Viridiplantae > Streptophyta > Magnoliopsida > Fabales > Fabaceae > Vicia > Vicia sativa. Next base: position 66,256,440 of record CM038796.1, on the reverse strand, counting down.
AAAATCTGAAAGCCTGTTATAAAAAAAGAACTAATTTCACAGTATAAAAGGATTGAATGCACAATTTTCAAGGGGGATTGACTGTTCATGAAATGCGGAGAAAACGGCCAAACAACAAACATAAAATCCTAGCCACATCTGTCATACCCCAAAATTTTCCCTCCATCTACTCAAGAGATCCCATACATCCATACTCTAGGATTCCTCAAGAGTTGATCAGACAAACTCTCTCCTAGACAATCAACCCAAACTAGGGTTTGGTATCTCTCAAGTCAAGATGAACTTCCAACATCTCCAATGGCCTTCATACCTCCTCATATGATTCAATGATTCTCCATGTCAAGTTTCAAGCCTTACAAGTCAAGTTTCCTCAGACAATTGCTCAGATGGTTGAAAATCGGGTGTATTGGACAAAAAGTCAACTGTGGTCAACATACAGTCAAAACTTCTGATTTTTGGTCAACATCCTCATTTTGAAGTTACATTCATCATTTGATCAAGGGTTGATCATGATTCATCAAGAAAACTCAAGATTTGCTCAAAAGTCAAACTTTCTAAATTAGGGTTTCTCTGAGAAAAGTCAACTGAACTTTGAGTGATCATAACTTTCTCATACTTTCTCGAAATTTTCCACCACCTCTTGTTTTGAAGGAAATTCAATTCTCTACAACTTCATGTCTCACAAGAATGTCCAAAAAATGCTTCATTTGAGAGGTATAGCTCAAAACATTACAGGTCATTTTCAAAGTCAACAAAAAGTCAACTTTTTGCTTTGAAGATATATTGAGCATGGTAACTCCAATTGAGATGAGACCAAAAAGGTTGGTTAGAGGACTCTTAGAGCTTTCCAAAAAGTCCAATAACACTCAAAAATGTGGAAAATTGAGCAAGATACACTATTCAGAAGTTGGGCAATTTTGGACAATTGCACAAAAGGACATTTTGGTCAAAATGCAAAATTTTCCAAATGGGCCTAAAATCTTTTGATCCAAACTTGTTCGTGACATTATTCTTGACCCATAAATGCTTGGACATGGCAAATTTCTATTTTTATGATTTATATTTGAATTTTATAACATTTAATTCAAAAATAAATTATATAAAATATGAAAATTAAGGATTTTTTTCCAAAAAGGCTGATTTTATATCTTCCTTAATGCCCAAGAAAGCCCACAACAATTGCCAAATTCGTGCTAAGCCTTTACATGGAAGGAAAATCAAATTTTTTCCAAAATTTGATTTGTTTTAAATGGAAAATATTTGCACAATCAATGTCCAATCTTTTTTGCTTGCTTTTGCTCTCCAAATCTCTTCTATAAATACCCAGCAGTATGTACAAGCATGAGGACGAAACCCTAACCCTTAAAATCACCCAAACTCTTGCAAATTTTTTCAAGAATTCTTGATAATCGAATTTTAAATTCCAGCCCTTTCCAGCCTCTCTCAAACACTCAATCGTGTTCTAAGGGTAAGTATGAGTAAGTTTACATCAAAAACAATGGTTAAAACAAGCTAAATCGATGCACATACATACATACATATTCAATTCTTCTTGATTTTTGCATTTGATTATTCTGTTTGTATTAATCGATTCTAACGCTTTCACTGTGTTCCTGAGGTTTCTTAAACATGATCTGGGCCATCGTTTGAATGCTTGAACGTTAGAAACACGAGATGCCATACTTAGGGCTTTGAGAACTGTGAGCGTCGAATCACAAATTACAGGCCGATTCAAAGGAAACGGAGACCACCATTGGACTCGCAGACCCCGATTTAGGGGGGTAGCATTAACCATAGCTTTCGAATTCGTGTATTTTGCAGGTTAGGAAAATTGGGTAGGAGAAGACGAGAGCTAGGGCTCCGGCGTCGCTGACGGTTGACTCCGGTGGATGCAGGCGTGGCAAAAAGAAAAGACCTGATTCGTCCATTTGAATTACCTGGGGTCCACGTAAGGCTGACTGTGTTTAATTCAAATCCACGACACGTTGACACTTATATTCAAAAGTTTCCAGTTTTCCAAACCCATAAGTCACCATGGCGCAGTGGTTAAGGCGTTTGGATGGAGAGATTCTCTCAAAGGTCACAGGTTCGAGTCATGTCAGGACCGGTTCCATTCTTTTCTTTTACAAACTTTCATATTTTCCATATTTTCCATATTTTCTTTTATTTAAATATTTTGCATGTTGTTTTAATTAATTTCATCTTTTTATTTATGCATTAAAAACTCATCAAAAATTAATTTTCTTTTTTACATTATTTTCAGAAAATCTTTATTTAATTTAATAAATTAAAAATATATTTTTGCATGCATATTTATTTTTATTTATAATTTTGCATTTAAATCACTTTTAATTCATTTTAAATTATTAAATTGCATCCAAAAAATTCCAAAAATTTATCTTAGCATATTTACATTATTTCCAGCATGTCATATTTTTTCCAATTTAAAATTTGCATTTTTTCTAACATTTTCTCTTATTTCGATTTCATCATATTTTCCGATTTCTCATTCGTTTCACAGGTTCTTCCAATTCGGACGTTTCTTTACTATTTTCATTTTATTTTTCAATAATGTAACTGTTCATGGGATGTAATAGTTTAAATTAGGTTTTTATTTTCCGCAAGTTTAAATTATGTATCTGCCCCAAAGCCTTGTAATAGCGTAGGACATTTACCTTTCCGCACTTTACATTCCGCATTTTAATTTCCGCACCCTATAAATTGCTAGTAATTAGGCGTGTATGGCAAGACTAAAATTGAACATAGCCCACTAATTTTCAAGATAAAATATCTGAAATCAACACACTTCTTTCACACACGCACCCCTTAGGGTAATTCTCTCTCGTTGCCTTTGCGAATTCAAAATGGTCATGTCCCTCGAACGTAGAGGTATTCTAGCACCGTTGCCTTCCAAACAAATCATCATAGTCCCTTCGATACAAAGATCATAAGACCCACGATGTCGCCTCCGAATACATGATCTTGACCCTCGATTGTCGCCACGAAAATGATGATAGTCCCTTGAATGTGCTAGGATACTTCCTACAAGTTGCTTTCTATGACCATCCGATGTCCCTTCGAATGTCCCGCTTACATCCAACGAATGGAGCTACCTACTAACTAATGGTATGCCTAGCGCTATTCTAAAGGAACGTAGAAGTACAACAAAATGACCAATTCTGAGTGGGTAAATAAGTCTTTTAGTTGCTTGCTCTAAACCAAATGCTTTTCACACCACACACTTTTTCGAAATTCAAATTCTTTTCAAAACAAAAACATTTCCGAACACTTTGTATACACTCCTACATGAGTCATTACAAAGTCAAAGCGAAATGCCTTTTTTCAAAACATCTTTGTCAAACACACAGAAAGCAATTTAAAAAAGTGATCTAGAGCAACTAAGAGCCCGTAGATAACTACGGATGGAAAGGGGTGCTAATACCTTCCCTTTTCATAACCATTCTCCCGTACTCAGGATCTAACGAAGGTCTTTTTCTATTACTTTTACCTTCCCTTAATTGGATAAAAATAAAAGTCGGTGGCGACTCTTGCTATCCGCACATTTGGATACAAAAATCCTACAAAGTCAGTTCACCGTATCACAACATCCATCATTTTCCATCATCAAACCCTTCAATGTTTTGAATACAAAGAAAATATACAACAAGAGCAACCATTATACAAACACAAACCAAAACCCTAATAAAAAACTTCATACATCATTTTCACAAAACACGAACCCTTCAGTTTTTTGAGAAAGATGAAGAGGAAAAGATAAAGAATCAGAAGGATCTCACCACTCTGAAGCAGCATTTCCGCTGTCACTATCCTCATCACCGCCGAAAAGAGACCAAATCGGAACCCTAGGGTTTCATTCACCCCTTTTAAGATCTACGCCAAACAAGCCAATATCTACAAAAATCAATGCCAAATTAAGGAGCAGAAGAAGCAAGCAAACCATAAAACGTAAGAAAAATCCAATTCACGGCAAGATATCGGAGCACCGTCGCCGCCGTCGTCATGAGAAGATTTATGGCGCGGCGGCAATTGCAATTTCCCACCATCCTTCATCGTTTTTCCGCCGCACCATCTACACCAGAGTTCCGATCGCGAGAAAGAAAGAGCATCAAGAGAGATTGAAACAAAGAAAGAGGCATGCAACACAGAGTTCCAACGAATAACAGAACGACACCGAAAACAAAGAAAAGCCCAAATCGAACTAGAGCACGGCGGCGCGATGGTGAGAACGAGATCGGCGATGAAGACGAATTGGAAATGGTGGAGAACCCAGAGGATTGAAGATATGAGAGTGAGGGTTTGGATCAGAGAGATAAGGAAAGATATGAGAGGAACAATGGAGCAACGTGAGAGAGACATTCATTCTCTACTGATTATTTGTTTTGGTTATAATGTTATAAAAAATATATATTATGTTTAGTTATTTAGTTTATTATGTTTTGATTTGGATGATAATGATTAATATTATGTGGATTTTATGGTCACCGGTGGGTGACACTTGTCCCCATCGAAAGAGATAAGGTTTGCAGATTCTCCATGCGCACGCCTAGAACCTTATCGTGCACCTGCATCCTCAGCTATCAAATTTTCATTATCATCGTCATTCAGAGGCCTAGTCAGCTTTCCACTGTGCACCCTCATGAAGTCAACTACAATGGATTCCATGGAGCTCCCAAATGGACTTGGGCCTCTTCTGCTTTTCTGCACCCCCAGATTCTGCAATACATGTTATTTCTACACCCTACTCTTTTAACTACTTCATTTATTTAATTCTATTAAATTATGCAAATAAATTTTGCTTTGTATTAAATAATTATTAGTATTAAGATAGTTTTTATTTGATAATTATTGATTAAATTATTAATTAATTTTTATCAAATAAAAAAGATTTACTCTAATAATTATTTAAGGATTTGGACTTGTATTGTGTAGTTTAATTATTTGTTTGTACCTCATGTACTTGTATGAATTATCCACATATGTACATCCTACACACTTAATGCATTTGATTCCATTATATCTTTTGGTTCTTATACCAAATTCCTCAAGGGTCTCATAGTTGAGAATGGGCATGGTCATTCTCACAAGGTTAATCAAAGTCCTAGTTTGCATCGATTAACTATTACCCGAATAAACATTGATCCATATACCAATTATCCATGCACAAGGGTTTCATGGTTAGGATAGGAGAACCTATCCTCACAAGATTAATCATTCCATATACTTGGTTAATCATGACCCGATTTCATTTCTCACTTTCTCATTAACCAAATGCTAAAACACTTTCATAATCAAAAGTTACAAACCTCGATCCAACATCGAGTGAATTTTCAATTTTTTCTCTTTTTTTCATAATAAATTCTGAGTATTTAAATCGTTGGTTGCTAGACCAATTGTTTAAAAACTTGTGCAAAAATGAACTCTCCGGTATTTAAAATGTTGGTTGCTAGGCCAATTGTTTAAAGACTCAAATTTAATAACGTGAACTTTGTTTTACTTCACCTTTTCATAATAAAATTTTTGGGATGATAGACGACTCATTGAGCTTCGGTGCTCCTTTAGTTTCTATTAGTTGAATCGTAGGATGCTAGTCCTATTGTTCGGTATTTTTCACCCACTTAAATCAATTCAACTCACTCAACTCTTTTTTCGCTCATATGCGATCATCAAAAACTTTTCTTACAAAATCAACACAACCAACTTAAATATTTTTAAGAAGAACTACGAAGTTTTGACTTTCTCATTGCACGAGGGAGTACGTAGGCACAAGGTTTCGAAACTGCGGCGAACTCAAAATAATCTAAAAACAAACATTTTTCTACTTCCTCTCTTATAATATCACAATCAACACTTAAACACACATGAACGAAATGGTTCCCATCGAGTACGATGAATGTGAAGGGTGTTAATATCTTCCCCTTGCATAACCGACTCCCGAATCCATATTTTTTGGTCTTGTAGACCGTCTTATCCTTTTTTGCGGGTTTTATCTATATTTTTCCGTTCCTTTGGAACAAATAAAATTAGGTGGCGACTTTATTGTTTTAAACTAACCGATTTTTAAAACCAGTTATCACAGATATAAAATAATTTTAGCTTTTTGTTGGTTCAAACAGTGTCAAACAGACCCCTGAGTCAAAAGTTATGACTTTTACAAATTTTGGAAAACCTGTCAGCTTCAGTAAGGACCAAATGGCATTCACCATTAACCTGATGGTGTTCGTCATTGACCTAATGGAATTTGCCATTATCATGAAGTATGTGGAAACCAGTTAATGACTAAATGGCGTTTGCCTATGGCCTAATGGCGTTCGCCATTACCATATAGTAGTAGGAGAATATGGAAATCAGTTATCTCCTCCCTTACAACCCCCAAAAACTCCAATTTTTAACCAAAACAGTGTCTCATGATTTCTTAAATTATGCATATACATTATCCATCATTGAAATTCATTTCACGTCATCAAATTCATCACTTAATCACAAGGTATCATCAAATTCATAAAAAAATCCAATTTACACAAAACAAAAAATATCAGAAATAACCTAGCTATAGCAATTATAATCGCTACCATTCCCCACCATTATGCAACTTTTTGTAGAGTTAGAATCCACCCTTATCTTAGATTGAATATTCTCAACTTTTACTACAAATTCTCTTTCCCTAGTCTCTTGCACCCTCTTATCCTCTTCTCTCTTTTAACGATTTAGTTCTCTCGTTCTATTTCTCGTTTCAGGTTCTATTTCCATTTATCACTTCTCACTTCCTTATGTTTGACAACAATAACCATTGGACCCTTAATTCATAATTCCAACTTTACCACTATCTACTTAAATAATTATTTAATTAATAACAAAATAATCTATTATTCTATAATAATAATAATAATAATAATAATAATAATAATAATAATAATAATAATAATAAGCACAAGTCATCTAACTACACCCCTGTATCTCTATATTTTCGGTCATACATCCTTAATGCCTTAACTTCAATAATTTCAAAGCACACAACACATCTCGACATCCACCAAAACACACACAAAAACACCACATAGCATAATTAAATTAATTAAAATAATTTAAATGATAAATGGGTTGTTACAACTTATGTTAATATCGTACTATTTACTTTTAAAATAATTCACTTTCAAACCTGACACGACTTCAAAGCCTCTAAGAATGGTGTTAATACTCCACATACTGGAATTGCATCCATCACCCAAAATAACTGCGTCGTTCACAAATAGGAGGATATCAACAAAGTGTTCCTCATTAATATAAATATCTCTAAAAGATTCTTGATCAATTTCCCTTTTTATTAACTCTTTTTTAAGAATTCAAACGAATAACCATTTGGGCCAACGCTTTTATTAGCATCACAATTTCAAACCGCTTCCTTAATTTCTTCTTCAGAGAAAGGTTTCTCTAAACAACTTCTATCTTGATCGCTCAATCTATTAAAGGGAAATTGTTCTGGGACAGGTCTATCGTTGCAACTCTCCTTAAAGAAGTTTTCAAAGTGGTTCTTAATCACCTCCTTGAACTCCAAACCCCCTCTACTCTACCGTTCTATCTCTCCACCATATTTATGTGATTCCTCATGTACTTGTCCTTTAGAGAATTATGAAATTGTGAAAATAGCAAGAGTTACTATCTCCCTCTTTCAACCACATTTTTCTTGACTTCAGTCGTAACATACACTCCTTGAGCTCCAGCTTATTCCACAATTCCTGCAAGACCTTATTTCTCTCATTTATTAGATACCCAATTGGACCACAAAAATTATCTACAAGAAAATTGTCTAAACCATTCAACTCCATAACATGCTCGTCCATTTTCAAATCAATCCCGCCAAAAGCCTCCATCTTCCACCACCTAAGCCTATTTTTCAGAATTATAAGCTTCTCATACAAAATATATTTCCATATATCGTCACCTTGATCTTCTTCCAGTCCTCTTTGATGAAAGGACATAAGCCTTCATGCTTTATGCTTGACGGCTTATGTTTTGTTTGAAAGTTTGAAAGAAAATAAAGTGATGGAGTTTGAATAAAAAAATAAACAAAATTTAGTTAAAAGAGTTTTGGAGAGTTTTCTTCTTATTCGTAACATAAATGTTGTTACTTTTTTTTTTGAATTCAGTCGATCAATTTTGATTCACATAGTGAACCAAGAATCGAACTCTAGTAGTATCCAAATAATTCGTCATTAGTGAAAGTTTTTTTTACACGAGCCCATATATCTGGTTTAAATTTGTTTACTTTAAAACTACAATATATAGCAGAGGAATTTGTAACATTTTGAAAGTATTAGTAAAATTGTTAGAGTATAATTTATGTTGCCATGATGTTTTAAAAATTAAAAATATATTAATGATAAGAATTTTATTATGTGTAAAAATGTATTATACTAACAATGTAAATTAACTTTATATTGTGATTCAATTAAAATTTATTATTTTGTAATATAATATAATTTATTTAAAATAACATTATATCTTGACAATTATCATGATTGTGAATAGTTGATAGTGTAAAATTATTTTATACTATCGATGCATATCTATTTTTCTCTTTTATTATTACTACAATTTTTTTTAAAAGAAAATCTAAATTTTTTCTTATATTTAAAAAAGAAAACTGTTTTTCAAAACACTCTCTTTCTAAATCATATAAAAATGTATTTTTTAGCTTTTGCACCGATTTCCAACCTATATAATAAATTGATTCATCCGACTCGTGTTACGGAAACATGTGTACTAATCAAACGCTATTTTTATCAAAAATTAAAATTGATATTTTTTGAATAACGTCTTTTGTAGAGACTCGATTGTCACTCGAATTCAAACACTAAATTATATAAAAATACATGATGGCACTAAATATAATCCAATATTTTTTACACTTTATTTATTTTTATTGCAATGCATAAATGTATCACATATGTAAAAAACAAATTAAGTGGATGTAACTGAAAGATTGAAATGTACTGAATAATATTTAAAACACTATACAATGTACAATTTATTATATTATCTACTCCCTCCTTCACTGTTATAAAGTAAATATTTTATTTTTTAGTTCATTAAGTAATTGATTTATTTGATCTGTATGAATTTAAAAAAGAAATTTTTTAATTATAATAATAATGAGAGGGAGTATTACAAACAACGAGAAACACTGGATCTAAGGTTTTTATTTAACGACACATTTGGTGACTTCATTCCCTCTTTATCCAAAAGAAAAGAGTGAAACCCGCTGATACCGATCATTATGTCTCCCCAATAAATACTCAAAAAAGAGTAAAAAGACCAAGCAGCAGCTGGAGAATAGTATTATGTACTGACATAAGTAATTATTATTATGACATCATATTAGTATGTAAACAGTGAGTTCCAATCATGATTCTGTTTGTATCTCCATACATGGCTCTTCTACTGTCAACCTCACTTTTTAATCAAAGTTTGAGATAAAAGTGTTGTACTGTTGTTTATGTTTCACGCTAAGATGATGGCGGTGTGTACTGGAGGCTAGAGGGACCGGCCTTATTATTGATAAAGTACTTTGGGCGGTCGGTCCTGGGCTAGCCGCCGGGTTAGGGTCACTGCTGTGATTCACAACAGGCACGTCGTTGCCATGAACTCGTCCACTGGTGCATTACAGCCCTGCATTTTACATGCGATCTTTCTATTGTGCAAAAACTAAAAAATTGAGTTATTTAAATAGATATGATATTCATACAGTAAAATTTTATACTACACCCTATTTTACAATAAATTATAATAATAATAATAAAATAATATTTACAAAAATTAAAATTTAAAATTAATTTTTTATATTTTAAATTAAATCATATCGATATAAAATTGTGAGATTAATCAATTTCATAATTTTATTAAAAAAATATTTTATATTTTATTAACTAATTTTATTTTATTACTAAAAGTTATTTTTAATATTTAAGTGTTTATTAAAATTTTATTATTTTATAAATCAACTTGTTATATTTTATTAATCAATTTTATTTTACTATTAAAATTATCTTTATTATTTTAGCATTTATTAATCAACTTTATTATTGTATTAACAAACTTTTATATTTTATTAATTAATTTCTTATATTATATTATATTAACAAATTTTGTTTTATTACAAAAAAAATATTTTTAATAGTTTGTCATTTATTAACCATCTTCGTCACTTCATTAACCAATTTTTTAAACTAATTTTATCATTTTATTAATCAATTTTTTATATTTTATCAAACAACTCTTCGTTTTACTACTAAGAGTCACTGTCCATGCATTATTTATGGATACTGTTCAAAGTTATTGTTCACGCAATTGTTCATAAATATATTTTTTATTTTAAAATATATTACTCACCGTATAAATACGGTGAACAGTGCATGCATTGTAAGTATTTGGTTTAGGAATGAATGTAAGAATAATATTGCTCTTATTCAATAGACTAACTCCACCACTACACTCAGTCCCTTGTCGTGCAACTCACTAGACTAACCGTCAATTCTATGATCCCTCAGACTAATTGTTCCTTCAAATTATTCAAGAAAGCACATTAGTTCCTAAGTCACAAATCTATCCATATATAATTAGCAAATTAAACAGTTAAAGTAGTTTACATAAATAGTCATAGGGTTAGTAGTCACGATGTATATTAATCAAAATCAAATCGAATATCGTAACAAATAATAGGCAATGAGCACAAGCAATTACTCAATAATAACAAAGAGTCAAGACAATTAATTTAACATCATTTGGTCATTTGTCCCATTCAAATAAAAATAGGTTCATTATCAAATAACACTTAACCTAAGAGGAATCTAGCTACTCATGTTGAAATAGATGAACACCATAAGTGTATATTCGAATATCATGAAGAATCATCAAAGAAAAACTCTACAATGGCTCTTATAACATCCAAAAGCTCCAGATCGCCCAAATCCATCACTTTCTCTCTAGGGAATCAAAATTCTTCTCCTATTTTCCTTTTAAAGCCAACAAACGTGTGTGAGACACACGTTCTAATGTGGTCGCACTAAAGAGAAACACTGGTGTATTGCGTAATGATGATGGAAACACAGACGCGTTTTAGATTGACGCGTAAGCCTTTTTTCCAGTATGTTTAACGTGTTTTTGTTCCCCTTTTCACCAATTTTCACATTAAGTATTTTTCTTCACCATTGTTCCTTTATTTCATGCTTTTCCACACTTTTGCTTCTAACTTGCTCATTTTAAGTTTAATTTGTCAAAATTTTCTTGCTAAGTCTTTTATTGGTTACTTTAATCATGATCACTTTGTTCACTTTTTATGTGATTGCTTTTCTATTAAATGGTAACATAATAACTTGAATTGAAAAAGAAGCACACACAAACAAATTCATTAATCAATAAGGAAAACAATACAAAATTTGGGGCTGAGCAATTTTTTGGTAGCTCTCCTTTCTTTATTAGATTGGTACATAAGGAACACATAACAAAACAAAAATAAGTTTTTGTACCCCAAAATTTTCTCTCTCATTTCTTAAGGTCAAGTGATTCAAGAAACATCTACATGCTCAAGGTCATTCAAAATTGATCAAGACAAACCCTCTAAGCAATTGATATACAGTTAGGGTTTTGATTTCCTCAAAGTAAATATGGTTTCTAATGCTTCAAGTGGACTTCATGCTTCTTCATATGTCTTAAAATATCTCCATGCCAAGTTTCAAGTCTCACAACACAAATTTGCTCAATCAATTGCTCAGATTGTTGAAAATCAATTATATTGGACAAAAAGTCAATTTTGGTCAACATACGGTCAAACTTCATAATTTTTTGTCAATATCAAGATTTTGAAGTTATATTCTTCATTTTATCAAGGGTTGATCATGATTCATCAATGAAACTCAATATTCATCAAAAGTCAAAAGTTGCTAAATTAGGGTTTTCTTAGGAGAAGTCAACCAAACTTTGACCAAGCATAACTTTCACATACTTCATCAGAAATTCCTCAACCAAAGCTCATCATGAAGGAAATCCAATTCTCTATAACTTTGTCAATTATAGATTTTTCCTAAAAAATACTTCGTTTGAGAGTAATAGGCCAAGACATTATAAGTTCTTTCAAAAGTCAATAAACAGTCATCTTTTCTCAAAGAAGTGTACATGAACATGGAGGCTTCAATAGAGATGAAACTAAAGAGAGCTTTTAGAGGACATCTTAAGATTTATAAAATGTCCAAGATCATCCTTGAATATTAAGAATTGAGTAAGATATGTTTGGTGCAAGTTTGGCCATTATGAGAAAGTGCATGAAGCAAAATATTGAGCAATCTTGGAATTTTGCGAAATGGGCCTATATTTTTATGTTTGAAACATGTTTTTAACATTGTTAAGAAACTCTTAGCCCATCCATGTGCCATTTTAACATTTGTTTTATTTTATTTTTTTTATTCATTTAAAGTCAAATTAAATTAAAATCAAAAGCAAGATGAAGTGTGGTGCGTGCAAGGCCTTGGATCTGAGTTCCTTAAGGTCCAAAAAACTCAAAAATAGCTGGCAAAAACGCATGGGATTGAGTGGCATGTGATTGAACAAAAAAAGAAACTTTTTATGCAAAATATAAATCAAATATTTTCCAATTGAAGGCAATATATTTTCCACACAAATTTTGACCTAATTCACTCCCTATATATACACGATCATAACCATATGCAAAGGACACCGATTGGCTGGCTCAAAAACCCTAAGCAAATTCTAAAAAATTCTTCAAAGTTAGGGAAAAGTCGAAACCTAGTTTGCAACCATTCTCAAGTCGTTTCAAGGATCCTATCACTCTCCTGAGGTTCCTAGGAGACAATCCAAGCACTCACACAAGCTTGAAGCAGTCCAAAAACCTCCTCCCAAGTTGCACCGATTTGGTAGTTTTCTTCAACTTCAAACTTTCTATTCACGTAATATAGATTGTTTTTGTGCATTCATATATTTTCGTTATGTCATTTAGAGTTGATTTAATGTAGTGGTTTTGAGGTTTGACGTAGGAATAAGAAAACACCATGGTTAGGGCATAGGACACAAGAAGCTTTGTATCCCTAGCTATAGGTCATTTCAAGGCAAAAAGACACCACCATTGGACTCACAACCCACGAATTAGGGGGCATGGTCTTATTTTTGCGTTGATTCTTGTTATATTTGCAGGTTTGGAATTTGGATGATCGGAGAAAATGACTGAAGTATAACTCCGGCGTCTTTGACTTTAGGTCAACCGGCCAGGGGCATGCGTAGAAATACATTGCATTCTGATTTGTCGATTTGAGTCTGTGGGCCCCAGCGCGCATTTGTGTTTTAAAAGTTGATAATTTAGAAAAACGATTTTACTTACATATTTATGATTGTGTATATATTATTGGATGTATCACCACACTAGTTGTTTACCATGCATGTTAGTCCTTTCCTCTCCCTGGGCACGGGTTCGATCCCTGCCTTTTTGCTATTTTTTCACATTTTCTGATTCTTTCAGGGTTACACACATATACTTTTAGTGGCGAGATAATTACAACATAGGCAAGTGGCCTAGTGGCCAACTTTTGGACCAGTGATCTAAGGGTCACGAGTTCAACACCCATGGAGGCGAATCCTATTTTTTTAACACTTATCATCTTGCATTTTTCTATTTTCTTTTAATTTTCCTTTTATTTTAATTTCTTTCACAATTTTTTTAATACTTTAAGAAACCCTAAAAATATTTTCTTTTTAGGTTAATATAATGTTTAATTAATTTTAGACACAAAAATATTTTATTTTTCATTTAATTTAAAATTATTTTCATAATTAACCTTTAATTAACTTTTAATTAGTTTTCCTATTTAAAATCAATCATAAAAATACAAAAAAAATATTTTCTTTTAATGCTGAGAGTTTTAGGATGTTTTCACATTTATTGAAATATTTTTTCTCTTTATTTATTTATGCTTTTTTAAAAAAAAAATATAGAAATCAATGTATAGGTCACACAAATATTTTTGTAATAGCGTAGTTTATTTCTCTCTCATTTTTTCTCTCTATTATGTAACTGCTCATGGGATGTAATAGTGTATGTTTAAATTTCCGTACCTTTTACTTTCCGTATTTTATTATGTATTTGCCCCGAAGCTGTGTAATAGCTTAAGTTAAATGCCTAGATTTTATTTTATGTATATATTAAACTGTTTAGGTGAATGTTAATAGGACTGTATGGTAAGACCTAAAAATAACTTAGCATAATGTTCACACTTTTGCTCTTAGGGTATCCTTTCTACGTTTCCTTACGAATAATGGTCATATCCCTCAAACGTAGGGATATCTTAGCAAAGTTACCTACGAATAACATCATCATAGTCCCTTTGATGTAAAGATCACAGTCCATTGATGACTCTCGATGTTGCCTCCGAGTATATGATCTTGTCCCTCGAAGTTGCCTATGTAACACCCCAATATTACCCAAGGTTTTATAAGTAAAATCAGAGTAATTTAAAATTTCATAAATTCAATACTGAGGCGCCACACCTTCAAAACCAAATCACTTTAAACAGTTTGCGTTAAAGTATAAATCTCGGATACATAGCATCCTCGGAAATCATAAATTGAATCTTAGAAATCAAAACACCTTCTTTATTAAACCTCCTCATCAAATCATGTTTTCATAAAGTATGATTCTTATTCACAAAAGGGATGACAACAAAAGAACAACAACAAGACAACACAAGTATTCCCCCCGAGTGCTACGTATCAGAGCAACACCGACTCGACTAATAGCAGCTATAATCTCCGTCTTCACGACCAGCACGTTACCAGTATAAAGGTAACGGCGAAACAAGTAAAGGGTGAGATACTCCAAAACATATAATTAAAGGCATGATAGCATATATATATATATATATATATATATATATATATATATATATATATATATATAGTTTTTGGAATCATAAAAGATATAGGTTAATAAGTACTTTCCAATACATATCCAAATCTCACTCACTTTAATCGTCATTCTAATGTGTATAATCAACACTTGATCGCCATAACCTCATCGACATAAATCATCACAACAACACATAAACTTTCAGCACCACGGAATCATCACAAGTCAATACGTCACTGATCAACACGACAATCATAAACAACAACATCAAACAACAACTTCAAACAATGCTAATAACATAAGCAACAAAACTTTGGAATATAACTCTCATCATGGTTGCCATAGTTTTCAGGGCAATCAAGTATAACAACACAACATAAGCAAAATCATCACAAATTGGCTAAAGCCCATCGTCGCTTTTGGCATAAAAACCCATCGTCGCTTTGGCATAAAAGCCCATCGTCACAAACATCATCACATCATATTTGCATGATGGGGCTTCCGTAGTTGGAGCATGTTCAAGAACCCCTTTGGTTTATTTAAAGACCCGTTTAGGGCGCTTCTGTTTGCTAATTGTGTTTGGTTTGTTTATAGTCCACATCCGTGCATAGGGAGGCGTTTTTTATTGTGTTTACAATTGTGCTTGCATAGGTCAGAAGTAGTTAGGACATCCGAAGTGGCACCACCAAGAAAAGTCCCACTTTTTATATTTCTTTCTATCGAGTCATTGATATATGGGCAAGCGGAGCAACGAACGAACGACATATGGAATAACTTCAAGTAGAAGTAGCAGCGATGAAAGCACAGATGGAGGCGCAGATGACTCAGTTCATGGAGGTTAGCACTAATATGAACCGAGGACAACAAGAGTTGAGGGCCTTGGTTGAGAGATCTCATCCGGAGGATGAACTTCGCAATCCGTTTGATGACGCTTCTGTGGGACAGCCACGTATTGAACATGAAGCACATAATGCTGATTTGGGTGTTAACAACCACCTTCGTGGTCAGGGTCTACATCTTAATGGTCAGTTTCCGCCTCCATCACCTACTCCACCATATGGGTCCTATTTCTTTGACAATGGGATGCAGGGGCATCGTACTAGGGGTTTTCCCCGTTCCCAAGGTCCGGACGTCAATCATAATGATGAAGCTTATTTTGTGAATGGTAGTGAGCTTGATTTCCCAGCTGATGATCAAAGGTACCGTTTGCTCGAAGAAAGGTTGAAAGTTGTTGAGGGTGTCATACCCCAAAATTTTCCCTCCTACATCTCAAGACATCACATACATCCATACTCAAGGATTTCACAAGGGTTGACCAGACAAACCCTCTCCTAAGCAATCAACCCAAACTAGGGTTTGGCTATCCTCAAATCCAGATGAGCCTCCAACATTTCCAGTGGTCATCATTCCTCATCATATGCTTCAAAGAATCTCCATGTCAAGTTTCAAGCCTTACAAGTCAAGTTTCCTCAAACAATTGCTCAAATGGTTGAAAATCAATTGTATTGGACAAAAAGTCAACTGTGGTCAACATACAGCCAAACTTCATAATTTTTGGTTAACATCCATATTTTGAAGTGATATTCATCATTTGATCAAGGGTTGATCATGATTCATCAAGAAAACTCAAGATTTCATCAAAAGTCAAAGTTTCTAAATTGGGCTTTCTCAGACAAAAGTCAACAGAACTTTGACCAGGCATAACTTTCTCATACTTTATCAGAAATTTTTCCACCACCTTTCATTTTGAAGAGAATTCAATTCTCTACAACTTCTTGAATTACAAGCTTGGTCAGAGAATGCTTCATTTGGAAGATATGGATCAAAACGTTACAGGTCCTTTTCAAAGTCAACAAAAAGTCAACTTTTTGTAAAGAAGTGTTATTGAGCATGGAAACTTTAATTGATATGAAACCAAAGAGGTTGTTTATAGGACATCTAGAGATTTCTAAAAAGTCCAAGAACACCCAAAAATGTTAAACATTAAGCAAGATACACCTTGCACAAGTTGGGCATTTTTGAAGAGGTGCACAAAGAGAAATACTTGACAAAATCCAAAATTTTGCAAATGGGCCTAACTTTTCTTGGTTCAAACTTGTTCCTCAGTTGATTTGGAACCTCCAAGCCCAAGGCCACGAATTTTATCTTTTATTTTCTATTTATTTTGGATTTTAATCATTTAAAAGCCAATTAAATTAAAATAAAAGGTAGAAAATCAAAATTAAATGCAAATTGGATTTTTCTCTCATTCTTGAGGTCCAAGCAAACCACACAAGCTGACAAATTCGAAATTGGCATTGATTGGCAAGAGAATTGATTGAAATTTGATCAAAAAGGCAATATTTGGTTTTATACCAAATCAAATATTTTCTCATTGATTGGTACATTATTTCCTCATAATTCTTGACCTAAATCCATCCACTATATATACATGATGTTATTACATGAACAAAGGACGAAAAATCTGCCTCTAAGAACCCTTACCAACTTCAAAAAAACCGTGCATTACAAGCAACTTGCAGCCCTAGTTTCAGATCAATTCAAGGCATTCTAGGGATTCCAACACATTCCTAGAGGTCCCTTGAATCGATCCAGATATTCACAAGCCATCCAAACATCCAGAAACGTGAAATCACGAATTCGGTTTGCTCTTAAACTTTCAAAATTGATTTTGATTATTCATGCATATTTAACATGTTTTGATTATTTGTTTGTGTTTAGAATGATGTTTGCAAGCTATCTGGATGGTTTGATTTGACTTTAGATGCATAAACCGAGTTCCACCATTGTTAGGGTTCTTGAGCTCGAATTAGGGACTCTCAGAATAGGAAAAATTGGACCAATCTAAGGACATATTCGTGTTTAGGGGACAATTTGCAATCGATCGATGGTCTTATATTTCATTTATATTATGTATTGCTTGAGTTATGAATTGCAGAGATTTAGCAACGGAGAAGCAGAAACCGTAGCCAAAAGCCTGCATATTTGAATTGGAGAAGATGACTCTGCGCGCGCTTTCTGATCTGAAGGGTTCCCAGAAACCCTTTGTATTATTTTTGTTTTATATTGCTAACAGATGACTCACATGGTTCAGATGGCAAGGCAGCGCGTGATTATTCAGAAGGTCCTGTGTTCGAACCCTATCTTTTTACTTAACGTTTTGATATTTCAGGTTTTCTCAAAGACAAGCCTGAGCTCCGACCCTCAACAGCGTTCGCCCCAGTGCATACTGGCGTATCCTCGAAGCCCCCATAAGTGCACGCTCGGGCATTTCAGTTGAAAGCCCGAAATTCCAATTTCTGGGCACCTCCAGCTAGAATCTCTCCAGAAATCCCAGCTTCTGGGAGAGTTCCATCAGAAGCCTTCTGATCCTCCAGAAGCCTTCTAACCCTTTTTCTCATATTTTGCATATTTTCTTATTTTTCTCATTTGAATTTAGTTTCTTTTCAAATAATTTTCTCATGCTTTAAAAAATCACCAAAAACTATTTTCTTTTTGCATTTCAGGTTAAAAAATGTTTATTTAATTTTTGACATAAAAATTAATATTTTTGCATGCATATTTTAATTAATTGTTAATTAACCATTAAATTGACTTTTAATTACTTTTTCTCATTAAAACCAATCCAGAAAATTCCCAAAAATTATTCTACCATCTAATTATCATCACTAACCCAAAAACATTTTTCTTCATTCAAAACTTTCTTTTACTAACGTATTTTCTCTTATGCGGATTTCTCATATTTTCCGATTATTATGTATCTGCTTCTAGGTTGTAATGGTTAGGATTTATTTTCTCGCATTCTTTTTTCCAATATTATGTAACTGCTCATGGGATGTAATAGTTTAATTAGGATTTTACTTTCCGCACTCCTATTATGTAACTGCCCCAAAGCCATGTAATAGCGTAGGACATTTACTTTCCGCACTTTACTTTTCGCACTTTACTTTCCGCAATTTACTTTCCGCATCCTATAAACTGCTAGTAATTAGGCGTGTATGGCAAGATAAAAACGAATGTAGATCACTTCTAAATTCCAAGATAAAATATCTGAATTTAACACACTCTTTTCACACATGCACCCCTTAGGGTAATTCTCTCTCGTTGCCTTTCGAATAAATGGTCAAGTCCCTCGAACGTAGAGGTATCCTAGCACCAACATATCATCATAGTCCCTTCGATACAAAGATCATAGACCCACGATATCTCCTACAAATACATGATCTCGTCCCTCGATTGTTGCCTACGAAAAGTGATGATCGTCCCTTTGAATGTGCTAGGATACTCCTACAAGTTGCCTTCTATGACCATCCGATGTCCCTTCGAATGTCCCTTCGAATGTCCCTTCTACATCCAACGAATAGGGTTACCTACCAACTAATGGTATGGATAACACTATTCTAAAGGAAAGTAAAACAACACGAAAACGACCGTTCTGAGTAGGTAATAAGACTTTTAGTTGCTTGCTCTATCAAAATACTTTTCACACCTCACACTTTTATCAAAGTTCAAACACTTTTCAAAACGAAACATTTCCGAACATTTTGTATACATTCCAACGTGAATCATTACAAAGTCAAAGCGAAATGCCTTTTCAAAACATTTTTGTCAAACACACAGAAAGCAATTTTTAAAGTGAGCTAAAAGCAACTAAGAGCCCGTAGATAACTACGGATGGAAAGGGTGTTAATACCTTCCTTTTCATAACCTTCTCCTTACTCGAAATCTAACGAAGGTCTTTTTCTGTTCTTTTCACCTTCCCTTAATTGGATAAAAGAAAAGTCGGTGGCGACTCTTGCTATCCGCAACATTTGCGATAAAAAGAAAAACAAATCTCAAAGTTATTTCTCCCACCGTATTACAGAGGGACAGAAAATGTTAGGTTTAGACTTATCTAATTTGGGGTTGGCACCTAGAGTGATACTTCCTCCAAATTTTAAGGTCCTTGTGTTTGACAAGTATAATGGGCCGACTTGTCAGAAAAATCATATCACTGTCTATTTCCGCAAGACGGCAGTGTACACAGAAGATGAAAGGCTTCTCATGCATTTTTTTTCAAGAGAGTTTGACTGGAGCATCTCTAGAATGGTATATGCATCTTGAGAGAAGTCACATCAGGACGTGGCGTGATCTGGTGAATGCTTTTATCTAACAATAAAAGTTCAACATTGACATGGATCCGAACCATATGCAGTTGTTGGGTTTGTCTTAATAATCGGGTCAGACATTCAAGGAATATGCTAAAAAATGGAGAGATCTCACTGTTAGAGTTCAACCACCCGTGGTAGAGCGAGAGATGATTGATATGTTTACCAGCACTCTGTCTGGACATTATTATGTTGAATGTAGTACTTCTGCAAGTTTTGATGAGATGGTTCGTTATGGTGAACGAATCGAGAGTGGGATGAAATCTGGGAAATTATGATGCCAATGCCAACTGTGAGTTCCATTCTGGAATGTTGGGGCATAGCATTGAGAACTGTTATGCGTTCAAGTGCAGAGTGCAAGACCTGATTGATTCAAAAACTATTGAATTGGAAGCTCGTCCACGAAATGTCGGACTTAATGTCGCCAAGAATCCGATGTCGCATCATGCCGGTGGGGTTGTTCAAGCTATAATGGAAGATGGGGACGTCCTGAATCTGATAATGGATATTGACCTAGTAAAGACGCCACTACCTTTTGTTAAGGAATAATTGATCAAGAGAGGTGTTTTTGCTAGTTATGATGCTGGTTGTGATAGATGTGAACATTGTCAAACGATTGTACAAGACTGAAGGATGGTATTCAGTATTTGATTACTAGCGGCCAATTGCAATTCGATCGGATTAAGAAGGATAAGAAGGTTGGAATACATGATGTATCTGTGATTACTATCCCTTATTCTCCGATTGTTATGGAGATAATGGGGCAGGGGTTTTTTGGATATCAAATATTGAGAGAGTGAGTGGGGTAGGTCCCTCTATTTATAGGGAAGAAAATGGTAATGAAAATTGAGACAATTAGTGAGGTTTTGAGTGAAATCCTACAAGGAGTGTGCACGACTGAAGTGTGACTCCATGTGCATCAAAACTCATCTAAAACATGTGAAGTTGCTAAACATGATTAGGCATGGAAACAAAGCTTAAGATGGATTTAAAAAATGAGTTAAGAAGAATAATGCAAAACTGATGGCAAGCTTGAAACAAATTTTGGCACGATATTCACACCAAGGCCAAATACAATTCCCTCGTGCGTTTTCAAATTTTTCTTGAGCCACATGAACTACTCAAAGAGTAGAATACAATTAAAAAATAATCAAATTCAATGGATGCTTGAGCTAGAAGATACAACCATTAGGATTTGAGGAAAAATAGTGAAAATCAGGCCAGGCCTTGGTCAAACATGCCATGCCTTTTAAAAGTGACCAATAATGTTTTATCTTCAAAAATGGTTTTCCACTCAAACTTTTCCCTTGGCCAAAAAATATGGTATGAAGTAGACATTTTGAATGAAATTTTGTAAAAAGAACCACTTAAAAACTCCAAAAATTGGGAAAGTTATGGCCTTGTAAAATTGATGAAGAATCATGAAATGACCTATAATATTTTGATCTTTTCAAGCATCTTCCAAATATCTTAAATCCTTGAAACACAAATGGATATAAATTTCACATCCTCAAGATTATTGTGAAAAATAATGGCCTCAAGGTGATAAACCATGATCAAGTTATGATCCCTTAAAGTTGATGATCAACAAATGGAGAAAATCACTAAGATCTTGTAATCTTTTGCCTTACTAAGCAATCTTCCAAGCATTGTATATTATTTCCTATTGAAATAAGTTGTATTAGACATCCTTAGGTTCATTGTGAAAAAATAATTAGCTCAAGTAGATAAAACATGACCAAGTTAAGATCTTTTGAAGTCACACAAGAAAAATGATGTATCAATCTAGAGAGAGTTTGCAATCTTTGACCCTCAAAGCATATTTTAATCAACAACACTCTTGAACCAATGAAGAGACTTCTTAAGAATATTTTTAAGAGGCTCATGGATTTCTAATCATCCATAATACTCAAGCAACGACCAAGATATGGTCCTCCGAAGTCCAAAACCTTAATTTCAAGAGCATTGGCCATGGCATGGAGACTTCTTCAACTTTGGTGATCTTTCTCACACATGGAGCAGATTCACATGAGGAGATATTGTTTTAGATGATAATGGGAGACCATGGAAAGAAGAAACTCTTCAAATCATTGAGAATTGATGAAACCATACACTTGTGATCCTCAGCTCAAAGACCTTGGTAAAATTAGATCAACAGCTTTGCATTCTGACTTTCTCTTACAAGATAGAACATGATGAACTTCAATAGAATTTTTAAATGATGATAAATTGAGATACACCATAATATAGAACTTTGAAATTCCTTGAGAGTTGGTGGAGAAGGCATGTAAATAAACACATGAACCTATAAACTTCTTGACGAAGAATTTTGGGATCATCCACCTACAACACAACATCTAAAAAGAAAATGGTGTACATATATTTTTGTGGTTAGACAAACATCAATCATCATGTACAAAATATTCACAAACAAGGTTCTTGGTGATCCCCTAAGAGAAAACTTAGATATAGGAGAGAGATGAAGCCTTAGCTTGTGATCTTTGTGCAATGCCATTAACATGCACATGTGATTTATATTTATTTGTTAGAAAACAATGAATGAAACAGTGTGTGAAGATTATTTGAAAGTTTTTGTTTTTATTTGTTTTTTAGGATTACCATTTACCGAAAGCAAAAAGAAAAACACATAAATATGGGAATTCAAAACGATGCTTTATTTATGATTCATATTTGAAACAAAGCCCTAAACACAAACTCTTTTGTCTTGGGCAAGACAAAGAGAAAAACATTTAAAATCTAGCCCTATGAAACATCTCTATGCCTTGGGCTGGGCGAGAGGTCAAAATAAAAGCGAGGTGATTACTTTGAACGGTGAAGAACATTCGGAGCTTCATCAACTTTCCAATATTGACGAATTCCTCTATGCATTATGTATTCCAATAGTTTTCCCTTAGGATCATCTTTATTGATGACATTGATCGTTGGTCGAGCAGGATTTGAAGGCTTTGGTTGGTTAACCTTTTCCTTTGTATTGCTGAAGCGATCTTCCTCTTCTTTTTTGGAAGTTCGAGGAGTATAAAATGAGGCACATGTTGTCATACCCCAATTTTTGACCTAAGATACCATCTTACATTATTCACATATGCATCATTGCATCACTAACAGTTTCAAAACAGGATAGATCGTGCGTGTGCTCTTAAAGTCAATGTTAGGGTTTTATCAAAATTTCATCTGTTCAAGATATGATCAATTAGGGTTTGAGTTTCCACTCACCTCAATTGATCTATCTTAATCAATAATCAACATTTGATATTCAAATTCCCAACTTTTTCTCATGATCTACCTTGAATCGACCAATTAGGGTTTTGATCGAAGATAGTGAATCATTGACTTTCTGCTCAATGAATGACCTATTTGCTTGAAGATTGATCTTAAATTCCTCAATTCAACATCTTGACCTAATTTCTTGGTTCAAAACATTACAAAATCCATGTTTCTTCATCAGACAAATTCTGAATCATCTGATGAAAATTCATCTGTTCAAAAAGTCAAAACTTTGACTTTTGGTCAACTTTTTCAAATCTAAACTTTTTCAATCATAAAATCATTTCAAATAATCCATCATGATCATAAAAAAGTAAGAAATGTGAAAAAGTCAACAAAAAGTCAAGATTTGAATTTTTTCTAACACTTAGAAAAATTTTCAAGTGTTAAAAAAACATGGTTTTTCCTTACTTTCATGGCTATTTTTCACCTAGATCCATTTTGATTCAAGAAAAACTCAAAATCTGAAAGTTGTAGATCTTGTTACAAGCGTTCCAAAATGTCCTAGAACTTGAAGAAAAACTTTGTGTAGCTAGGGTTTTGAAATTTAAACTTAGAGCTCCATAACCATGAATTACAAGTCATTTTTCAAGAACTATTGGTCATTTTTCACAAGTTAAGATCAAGTGAGATTTTAACCATGGTTAAAAGAATATTCCATGTGCATTTATGGCAAAAATGTGTTTCTTGCCCTTGAAGGCAAGTTGTTCAATTTCAAGCCAATTTCCTCTACATACCATTCAGATTTCTTGGCGTATAAATAGAGGTCATTTATTCATTCAAAGGCACCCCAAAGCAATCATAATCCAAGCTTTCCTTCTTTCTTTCTTGTTTTTCAAGTTTCAAGCTTCTAAGTAGGAGAATTTGCAAATTTCAAGCCTTGCAATTTCTGAGCAATCTTAGGCTTCAAATAATTTCTAAACATCATTAGAAAGTTGTTAGAATCCTCAAGCTAGCCAAACTCAGAAACCATTTCCAAAATTCATAAAATGCAAGTTTAAGCCAAAACTTCCAAACTCCAAATCCACTCGTGCTTGTTCTGATTTTTCACTTCAAACACACTCTATACAACATATAGAGACTGTCCAAACACTTAAACAAGTTCTGGAACATCTCCATCATCAACTTACATAATCATACCAGGGGTCTGCAACTTGACTTGGTCAGAGACTTTCAGCAGCATCCAGAGTAATCTAGGAGTGGGAGCATACTCTGTGAGGTTCAGGGAAGCTTTTTCAATCATCACTTTGTATCTGGAAGTCCTCATACTCGGTTTGGTTTTTCATACAAAGAGGTAAGCTTTTGAATTCTTGATATCTCCATACATGCATCTTTAGCTTAAAATTTGAAAAGGAAGATGTAGATATCATGTCATTAAAGCTATCTGGGTTCTCAATTTAAATTAAAATTAACTGTGTTCATGGAATCATTCTGAAACACCCGGCCGAAAATCAAAGGATATAACTATATATCAATGAAGTCGCCATCAAATGTTTTTTATCCCTCTAAGAGGGAAAGGTAAACATCGAGTAAACCTGAAACGAAGAAATCACGGTCTTGCGATGTCTTGCGACCGAGAGATCGGTTAAGGAAGTCTGTTACACGAGGGGAAGAGATTAGCACCCTACGCGCCCGTAGTACTCTACGGTATCCGCTTTTACTTTCTATCTAATGGGTGTAAAGGTCTAACTATATCTGTATACAGTATAATGCATGCAAAAAGGAAAAGAAGAATAAAGAAATAAAAGAAAAGAATAAAAGAAAACACGAGGAAAAGAAGGAAATATTTACAAAGGTTACTCGATCTAGCCCCACGACAGGATGCCTACGTATTCCCTCGTGCAATGGGAAATTCAAAGCGTCGTAGTTCGGCTCACTTATTTTGGTTGGTTTGTGTTTTTTAGATTAGCAGACGAAATAGAAAACAATGATGAAACACCTCCATGATGATGAAACATCAGCTACAAACGGGATGACGAAACATTGGGAGACGGGATGACGAAACATCAGTAAACGGGATGACGAGACATCAAAGGATGAGATGGCGAAACATCATAGGATGAGATGGCGAAACATCAACAACAGGACGATGAAGCATCAACAACAAACAGGACGACGAAACATCCTAGACTAATTGGTTTGTATCTTTTACTTTAGAAAAAGTTTCAGATTATTAGAGTGTTTTAATGCACTTGGCAAAAATAAGATTTTAGTTTTAAGGATGAAAGAGGATAAAGGTAAAATGGCTAAGGGAAACTAACCTACTTCTAAATCCTAATGTTATCATGCAAAGTTGATCCTAGGTAAAGGGTATAAACAAGGGGAGAATCTACCTAAAGTTATCATGCATGGATGCCTAACTTAATGTCTAAACTCGAAAACTAACTTAACCGAGCAAAACCTAAGGGTAACCTATAAAATCAATCATCTTGGTTGGGAAACCAAGTGAGAAGAGGGGTAGAATCAAGTAGAGTGCTTTGGCAAAAGCACACAAGCCAAGCACTATCAAGTGCTAAAAAAGAAAGGAGAAGAAGAAATAAGAAAATGCAATGAAATTCGAATGAAGTATGTTCATGCAAAGTGTCATAAAAGTAAGGTCAGTAGACATAGAATTCATTTTAAAAAGTCACACAAACCTTTAACAAACATCAAACATCATTATAAACACCCACAAACAAGTTAATTCACAAACTAGGTCGAAACTAGTCCTAAAGGCATGCAAAGAGTTAATTGTGCGAAGCGATAGACTTAGATGAAGTTAATAGACAATTAAAGAATTAAATGACATACAATTCATTAGATAAAATGCTAATGTCCTATTTACATCATGCAAAACAAACCACAAAGATCCAATAGCAAAAATATACCAAAAGTGCGCAAACATGCAACAAACGCGTGTAGTGGACTGTATCTAGGTGTGTGAGGTTTATGATGTGAGAAGAAGGTGTCAAGATGAAGAGATTACAGCACCAACATCATGAAAATGAATTAATAATCAAACCATAAAATAAATGTCATGAGGATGCAATTACAATATTGATGTGAAAACTAGTTGGAATGCTTAACCTAAGAGGTGTTTACAAACTATAAGAAGCCATGGAAAGGCAAAGATGAAGAGGAATGAGTCAAGTAATATTAAAATACACAAGTTACAGTAGGAAACATGTTATTATATCAACAAAATCATTTAAAAATGTATATAAAGAATTCAAAAGCGAAACACTCAAGGGAAATGCATTCGATTCGTGCAAGTGCGGGTAAACATGTGTATGTAAGTGTGTGTGTGCTTGTGCATACATGTGCTAAGTGTCAAGTGGTGTTGGGATCAGGGATGATATGTGATGGAAATTAATTCAAATTACACATTATCAAGTCATGAGATGCTTCAAATTGTACACATGCATCATCTCCATGAGAACTAGTTAAGAACTTAACCTAGAATGCAACTAAAGATGGAATGAAGCATGGTTGATGCATGAATGCAAAAGGATGAAACTCATAGCATAAGGGGACATGGATGGCAGTAGCTAGAATGGTAAGTATGCATGATCGTCATATACATGTTCATTATTTACAATGCACAAGCAAAAGCAACTAGGAAAGGTTTAACCATGCATCTAGAAGTGTGTGGTGAAGTGTGCTTAGATGAATGTGTTCTAAAATGTTTGTGTCAAGTGTTGTGGACAAATGAGATGTATGGAAAGAACATAAACATGATGCTCACAAAAACACAAACAATCACCAAAATTTTATGCTTCACAATTACTCATAATGCAAAGGTTAGTAGTGGAAAGGGATGACTCTAAACCCTAGAATTAATTGTAATGAACAAGCAAGTTAATGAGTCAAGTGATGAAGAAGCAATATGAGGAAGGAACATAACACCCAAGTTCAGTAGCTTAAGACCTAAGTAAACTATAAACGAAAACAATTCAAACAAAATAAAAAGCTCACACACACAAGTTCATTGGATTAAGGCTTGAAAGCATCTAAGTTAGACAAGCATTGCATTTAAGAAAGATTTAAACAAAGTGGTTTTTATTTGAAAATTAAAACCATGTGTGACTTGTATCATAATTTTAACTCAAGATATGATTCATGAGCAACCAAATGTAGAAGGTAAAGCTTCCATACACAAACAAGTCACGTATTTAATGAACAAAATCATCTAAAGCAAAATACCACCTATCTTAGATCAAATACTTGATTAAGATTTGTAGGAAGGGAAAGATATCTTGTATGTCATAGGGTGATGATAGAACCCTCACAAGATGTTTTTCATGAGCTTAAAGTAATGTCAATTTAAGTGACATGCCTCAAAAATCATGATCCTATAATCCCTCAAGGTATGTTTCAACCAAACAATAGAAGAAAAAGGAAAATCTAGCTCTTCTAGGTCATCATGATGATATTACAATTGAGTGCAAGTCAATGAATCAAAAAGCATTAAGTTATTGATTACATAATGTACAAGGTCAGAAGTAAAAATCAAAGATTCAATTGGAATTGGACTTCTAGAACCATGCATGATGCATACAACACAAGTGGTACAACCAAAAGCACAAGTTGGTAATGTTCTAATCAACAAAAGTTGCATGTGCTTGAGCAAATTAGGGGCTTAAATGAATCAATTATACTGGAATCAAGGCCCTAGATATGCTATAAGGATGAAGTAAGGGAGTGAGAAGTAGATTCTTAAAGAATTGCATGAATGCATTCCTCACCTTACAATCCATGCACAAGGATGCAACAAATGAAATGAAGATCAAACTTCTTACTAAAGATCAAAGTGATCCTTTGAGGTCAAATGTCTCCCAAGTCTTACAAGACTATCCTTGAGGTTATCATTCCCCCATAAACACCAATTAGAAACATAAACTATACAAGAGAGGGGTTAAAGAACCAATGCATCATCTAAATAGGGTTTCAAGAACCATAAAAACTTTGTGCCCAAGGTAGAAACTTGGTGACTAACATAGGATTTCCAATGAATGAACACATGCCACATATCACTAGAGCACTCAAATGATCATTACATACCCTAAGCTTGGCCTTAAATCATGTCCACATGCTTCACAACTGAAGGTAGACTCAATTACACTAGGCAAAGGCATGTTCACTTTTGAACTTCCATAAAAATAGGAAAATGGAAGGTAAAATCCAAGTGAAAATGAAATAAGGAGCTCAAATCTATTATAAGTCAGGGACATATCCTTGCCCAAGTTTAAAATCCATGGAAAGGTCAAAACAAAATCAAGAAGTCAACACTAATTTACCTTCATGCTTATATGACCAATAAGTAAGAAAAATTTGTATAAAATGTAAAAGTCAAAAGTAAAAATCTATAAAAATCATAAACAATGACCTAACACTCTAAACATGGTTAAAAATATTTTTGGCATTTTTTTACTTTCAAGGAAAATGGTAAAAACAAATAAAATGCAAAATGGATAATACAAATTATGTATTTAATGCAAAAATTGACTTAATCATACAAAAATGAAAAAATTGTAAAATAAAAATCAGAAATGCATGAATTATGGTTTAAATGAGCTAGAATATTTTTTATTCATTTTTTATATGCATGAAAGTATTTTTTAATGATTTAAATATGCATGAAATGCAATATAATGCATGAAATTGTCTAAAAATAGAAAAATACAATAATACTGAAATAAAATTCAGAAATGCATGAGATATGATTTAAATGGATCAAAATACTTTTTGTGTGTTTTTTGTATGCATGGAAATAGTTTTTAACAATTTAAAATGCATGAAATGCAATATAATGCATGAATTTATTTAATTATGCAAAAATGCAAAAATTATCAAATAAAATTCAGAAACTCAAAATTAATCCTCTAGGGGGACTCAAAATATTTTTTGTGGAATTTTCTAACATTGGAAAGTATTTTTTAAGAATTTTTCAATGGAAATGAAATTAATTAAAGTCAGAATTTATTTAACTGGTCAAAATATTTTTAAAAAAATTGGAAAAAATTCCACAAAATATTTAAAACCATTTTGAGCCTATGGTATTTTTTATGGAATTTTTGGATGATTGTTTAATGCAAAATTAAAAGATGCAAATTGCTAATTATGAAATAATAAAAATGAAAATTCAAAAATTGCATGGACCAATCAGAAAGCGCCAACACATCGTCTTCAACCTCTAGCATGCCCTAACTCACGCGTTTTTTCCAGTTTCAAGCAGGCTACTTCTAGCAATCGTATCTCACTCAATTCTTAACCAAATTACACGATTCAAAGCTCAGGATAAAGATCACATGGCAAGCTACAACACACAACTTGTAAAACATCAAATGATCCATCACACATCAAGAAATCTGAGCAAGAAAATCATCCAAAATCCGGATTTCCAGAACATCATGCTATGCAATATGCTTCACAAATAGATGAAATTATACATCAAACCTAGTGTTTGGCCAGCTAACCACGCATACATGTCATCAAATTCATCAATTGCAAGCTAGAAACTTATATTCAAAGATTGAATGTTACCTCTTGATTTGGAAAGTAAATCCAAATATGCCTCTGGATTTGAAGATAAAACACCTCAATCTTGCTCTTAGATCTTCAATAGAGCTCAAATGATGAAGAAAATCCACTTTAAAACCGATTTGCAACAAATTCCATGTGTGAGAGAATTTGAGAAAATACAGAGAGATTTGGATCTGGAAAACGAGAGAGAGCCTGCTTCTTGGCTCAGGTGTGACCTCCTACTTATAATGTGTGAGAAATAGAGAGGGTAGCTTAGTCCTTTTGCTCAAGAAATCCGTTAGTGCAAAAAATCATAAAAATGGTATCTTTGGCATGGCTTGCGTTTTGCTCTCTTTCTTGCTTGCTTCCATGCGTTTTGATGAGCTGGATCAGTAGTGGAAGCTTTCCTCATGTGATATAATCCTAAAACTTGCCAAAATGATAAAAAATCAGAAAATGCATGGAAAGAGTGTGAGCAAAATATGCTCAAAGATGTTTAGGTTTTTATGGCAAGGAATGTGTGCTAGCTGGCTGCTTCGAATCCTAGCATTGGTGCTTGAAACAAACTTGCACAAAACAACTTGAATGATGCACAAAATCAAGATGCTCAAAATCACCCTTATGCAACCTTTTTCTTCTTCAATTTTCTCATAAATGGCTCGTGCATTTCTTGGCCTTTTGGTGCACATCAATATCTCTTGGCATGAGGATCAAATCAAGCTTTGGTTCACTAAAAATGGAGCAAAATGAGTGAGATATGATCCTTCAAAGTTGTGCACAAGCAAAGCAAGTTCTGGGAAGTCATGTGCGCGTTCTGGCTTGCATGGTCGTGCATGGATTCAGCTTCATGAGCTCAACTTGTGAGCCTTGTATCTTGATCAATCTTGAACCAAATGATGTGATTCAAAGTTCCATTTAAAGCTCTCATGGCATTCTTCAAAATGCACGAAGTGGTTTTCAAAAATTCCATTTAAATCAAAAGATATAAGCCTCAACATTATGCCCACCACCTGTTTGTTAAATTACTCAAAGAAATGCCCAGAAAATGCCCAGAAACATGCATGCTTGCCCAGCCTTGGTCAAAACTTGTGCATGAAACTTCTAACTCAAATATCTCTCAAATGGTGCATTTTTGAGAAATTTTACACATTGGAAATCTTGTAGGATTTTTTCCAAGATTTCCAGAAATGTATGGTATGCAACCATTGGATAAAAATTGAGAAAGTTATGATGTGTCAAAATTCCATAGGGTGGACACTAGAGAAAAATTTCACACTTCAAATAACTTCAAGAACAAGTTAACCTTAATTTCTTCAACTTTCTTGATTCAATGATGAATTTGGTCATGAAAAATGAAAATATGATATTTGAATTGATGATTAACCAAAATTTCACTTGGTCAACTCCTGACTTTGACTAATTTTGACCAAAATGACCATTTTGCCCCTTGTGATCAATTAACCTGCTTCTACTCAAAATTGAGACTCAATATTTCAACCATAGATGTCGAACAACATATAGAAACAAGTGAAATCAAGTTTGGGTGAAAAATCTGAAGAAATCCCGATTCTACTCAAAACCCTAATTTGGCTCCAAGTGTTAGGAGATAGCCAATCAAGCTTCAAAACCTCAAATCTTCTGAATGTAATGATAAATTCTTTGAACCATGATAACTCAAATGATAATAATAAGGTAATACTTCAAGAAATTGACTCATCCATGCTCCAAATTCTTCAAAACCCTAATTTCATGAGAAGAGTGCCACAGATGAATTTCCACCAAATCTCTTTAAAACTTCAATTCCTGTGGGATCAATGAGATAAATGGAATTTCTCGAGGTATAATACACCTTGTGGCTTGAAAGATCCACAGATATGGAAATTTGGGATTCCTTTAGAAAGACATGCTAATCTAATCAACCTCCTTAGCTTGTAGAGGTCTTGAGAACCCAAAGACTTTGGATCCTATCATGAGATATAAATGCAATGCAATATGATTTTATGATGAAACATAAGCCTAAATCAAGAGGGTAAATTTTGGGGTGCAACACATTCATTTATTCAGTTAGGGTTTAATTTGGGATTATCAAAATTCGTATTCATCTCTGATTATTAACTTTAATAAGTTATATAGTTAGAATCGTGAGGAAATTATGGACAATTTTGTATTTTGAATTTCTCAAATTGATAAAAAATCAAGAAAGTCCAGGTTTGAGCCATGGATGTTTGTTTTCGGTTCCACGAAGAAGATGAAGTGGGAAAACTCAAAATTAAAAACATGATTCATAATATATTCACTTGAATGTGATTAAGTGAACGAATGTATTACCGCCCCAGCGGTTGCCAGCACGCTCTTAATCCTTTCCTTCGCCTCAAGGCCCAGGGTTCGAATCGCCCTGGGACCTTTTTTTTAATAAAAGGCTCAGCATTTTTGACGTTTGCTTCTTCAGAATCACTTCTGATGCTTAACCCTTCAGAAGTACTTCTAATGTCGATTCCTCCGTAAAAGATGCCTCTATCGCTTCGAAGCACTTCTAGTGCTTCTCACCCTCCAGAAGCATTCAGCTTCTACTGCCTTCAGAAGTACTTCTGCGGCTACCCTTTTCAAAAGCATCATGCTTCTAACTCTTCATAAGCAGCACGCTTCTAACCCCTTTCAGAAGCATCACGCTTCTCACTCTTCAGAAGCAACACACTTCTAACTCTTCCAGAAGCAACACGCTTATAACTCTCCGTACATCAAGCTTTAATACTTGTAGCAAGCTTTACACCTTCGTAAGCAGAAGCTTCTAAAATCCTTCGAAGCTTCCGACCTCCTTCAGAAGTCACCCCTCAAAGCATCCAACTTCCTTTTCAAAGACTTCATTTTTTTTGAAAACTCCTTTAAAACAAGGTGATTAAATTACAAGTCAAGTACATGGCTCAGTGGAAAAACTCTTCACTTCTAAGCCAAATGTCCAAGGTTCAAAACTCCTTAGGACCAAAAACTCTTTTTTTATCACTAATTTTCTAAAAGTTTTTCAACAAACTTCAACAATTTCAAAAACTAATCAAAACTTCTCATTTTGAGATGATTTTTTGCACACTTGTCATTTAATATACCTATTTTATTATTATGTCAAAAATAATCCAAAAATAATTTCTTTTTGATAAAATTTTTATTAGGTTAAAAATGAGACATTTTAAGTATTTAAATACTTTTCAAAAATGTTTTCTTTACAATTTTCAAACCTAATCTTTTTCAAAACTTCTTGTGAATATCTTTCACTTTTTCAAAATTAGTTTCAAAACCTTTTCAAAAACCTTTCAATAAACTTACACACCTTTTTCCATGATCAATTAGATTTGAAGATAAACCGAACCAGGATTTTCCTCTTGAGCTTCATACAAGGACCCTCGATGACCCTCAGAATGCCTTCTCTTGCGCTCACAATACAAGGTCCCTCGATGACCCTCGAAATGCCTCCTCTTGGGCTTACAATACAAGGACCCACGGGCTTCTTAAAAGTATCCCCTAATTCATAATTAATTTCTCCTAGAGATTTAGACATTTATCATCTCTATGGAAGAAGTATCCCAGATGAGATTTCCCAACTACTTAAGCACGAGGAAAAAATCATTCAGCCTCAAAAAGAGGCTTTGGAAACAATCAACTTAGATTCTGAGGAAAACATAAAAGAAGTGAGCATCAGAGCTCTACTCGACAAGGATGTTAAGAGCAAACTAATAGATCTTCTCAAAGAATACGTCGATGTATTTTCTTGGTTCTACCAGGACATGCCAGGGTTGGATACCAACATCGTAGAGCATCACATGCCATTAAAACCGGAATGTCCGCCAATTAAACAAAGACTGAGAAGGATTCACCCAAATATGGTCGACAAAATAAAAAAGGAGGTTCAAAAGCAACTCGACGCAGGTTTCCTCGTCACTTCCGAATATCCTCAATGGTTAGCCAACATAGTGCCTCTCTCAAAGAAAGATGGAAAGGTCAGAATGTGTGTTGACTACCAGGACTTGAATAAAGCTAGTCCAAAAGACGATTTCCCACTACCGCATATCGATATGCTAGTGAATAGCACTGCTAAGTTCAACGTCTTTTCCTTCATGGACGATTTCTTTGGCTAAAAATCAGATCAGAATGGCTCCTAAAGACATGGGGAAGACATCTTTTATCACGCCATGGGACACATTTTTCTACAAAGTAATGGCGTTTGTATTAAAGAATGCAGGCGCAACTTACCAAACGGCAATGACCACTCTCTTTCATGACATGATGCACAAAGAGATCGAAGTCTATGTGGACGACATGATAGAAAAGTCTGACACTGAAGAAGAGCATATAGAATATCTCTTGAAGTTGTTTCAACGACTAAGGAAATTTCAGCTTCGTCTGAATCCTAAGAAATGCACCTTTGGGGTAAGATCTGGAAAACTCCTAGGTTTCATTGTCAGTCAAAGAGGTATTGAAGTTGACCCTGACAAAGTTAAGGCTATTCAAGAAATGCCTACGCCACATACAGAAAAGCAAGTAAGAGGATTTCTTGGACGGTTGAATTACATCTCCAGATTTATCTCTCAGATGACTGCTACTTGTGGACCAATATTCAAACTTCTTCGCAAAAATCAAGAGGTGGTGTGGACAGAAGATTTCCAAAGAGCGTTTGACAGTATCAAGGAATACCTGTCAGAACCTCCAATATTGATTCCTCCAATCGAAGGAAGACCATTAATCATGTACCATACCGTGTTAGAAGATTCCGTGGGCTGCGTGCTTTGACAGCAAGATGAAACTGGTAAGAAGGAGCATGCCATCTACTACTTGAGTAAAAAGTTCAAAGATTATGAAACTCGTTACTCAATGCTCGAGAAAACATGTTGTGCTTTGGTGTGGGCTTCGAAACGTCTCCGCCAGTACATGATCAACCACACGACTTGGTTAATCTCCAAAATGGATCCAATAAAGTACGTCTTTGAAAAGCCTGCCTTAACAGGGAGAATCGCTCGATGGAAGATGCTATTATCTGAATATGACATCAAGTACCGCGCCCAAAAAGCGGTCAAAGAAAGCATTCTCGCCGATCACTTGGCTTATCAACCAATCAACGAATACCAATCTCTCAAGTTTGACTTCCCTGACGAGGATATTATGTACTTAAAGATGAAAGATTGTGACGAACCGTTACCTGAAGAAGGTCCTGATCCAGAATCTAGATGGGGCTTAATTTTTGATGGAGCAGTTAACGTTTTTGGAATTGGGGCAGTCATCATCACTCCCGAGGGTTCTCATATCCCGTTTTCTGCCAGATTGCTATTTGATTGCACCAACAACATCACAAAATATGAAGCTTGTATCATGGGTATCGAAGAAGCCATTGACTTAAGGATCAAGATCCTTGACATATATGGAGATTCAGCCCTTGTGATCAATCAAATCAAAGACAAGTATGAAACTCATCATCTTGGTTTGACTCCCTACCGAGATTATGCAAGACGTTTGTTGACTTTCTTCAACAAAGTTGAATTGCATCATATCCCTTGAGATAAGAATCGAATGGCAGACGCCTTGGCCACTCTATCTTCCATGTTCAAAGTCAACCATTGGAACGATATGCCAAAAATCAGCATCGGATATCTTGAAAGACCTGCATATGTGTTTGCAACTGAAGCAGTCATCGATGATAAATCGTGGTTCCACGACATCAAACGCTTCCTTCAAACTCAGGAGTACCCACTCGAGACATCGCACAAAGATAAGAAAACTCTAAGGAGGATTTCTAGAAATTTCTTCTTGAATGGAGATGTGCTATACAAAAGAAACTTTGACATGGTCTTGCTCAGATGCGTGGATAGACACGAAGCAGACATGTTAATTCACGAAGTTCATGAAGGGTCCTTTGGAACCCGTTCAAATGGGCATGCAATGTCCAGAAAAATCTTGAGAGCAGGATACTATTAGATAATAATGGAATCTGATTGCTGTAAACACGTCAAGAGATGTCACAAGTGCCAAATCTATGCAGATAAGATCCATGTGCCACCGACTCTACTCAACATTCTCTCATCTCCGTGACCTTTCTCCATGTGGGGCATCGACATG
The DNA here is from genome assembly GCA_021764765.1 of Vicia sativa. Taxonomy (NCBI): domain Eukaryota; kingdom Viridiplantae; phylum Streptophyta; class Magnoliopsida; order Fabales; family Fabaceae; genus Vicia; species Vicia sativa. The sequence continues at coordinate 66,220,482 of CM038796.1, read as the reverse complement.
ATTGGGATGATTGAACCAAAGGCGTCAAACAAACATCGCTTCATCTTAGTGGCTATTGATTACTTCACCAAATGGATCGAAGCAGCATCTTACGCCAACATTACAAGACAGGTGGTTGTGAGGTTCATCAAGAACAACCTCATTTGCCGATATGGAGTTCCAAGTATGATCATTACAGATGATGGATCTAACTTGAACAACAAAATGATGAAAGAACTGTGTGAGGAATTCCAGATTGAGCATCATAACTCATCTCCTTACCGACCAAAAATGAACGGCGCCATGGAAGCTGCCAACAAGAACATCAGAAAGATCGTCCAGAAGATGGTCATCACTTACAAAGACTGGCACGAAATGTTGCCATTTTCTCTACATGGGTACCTTACTTCAGTACGTACTTCGACATGGCAACCCCTTTTTCTCTAGTATACGGCATGGAAGCAGTGCTCCCCGTAGAAGTTGAAATTCCATCAATGAGAGTTCTCATGGAAGCTAAGTTATCTGAGGCCGAATGGTGTCAAAGCAGATACGACCAGTTGAACTTAATCGAAGAAAAGCCTCTGACCACTCTATGTCATGGATAATTATATCAAAAAAGGATGAAGAAAGCCTTCGACAAAAAGGTTCGACCTCGTGAGTTCCAAGAAGGCGACCTCGTGCTTAAAAAGATTTTGTCTTTTCAACCAGATTCTAGGGGCAAATGAACTCCTAATTACGAAGGCCCATACATCGTCAAAAGAAGCTTTTCTGGCGGTGCTATGACTCTCACAACCATGGACAGTGATGAACTCCCGCATCCTGTAAATGCTGATGCAGTCAAGAGATACTTTGTCTAAAAAGACAAAAGAACAGCTCGGTAAGTCGAAAACCCATAAAGGGCGGCTTAAGCAAAAATGAGCGTCTCGGTGGACTGAAAACCTGAAAGGGAGGTCCAAGCAAAAGTTAGAGACAATAAACAGAAATTTATCCTGATAGATTTAAAACCTGAAAAGGCAATCTAGGAAAAAATTAAGGATCAAAATGACAAAGTAACTGCATTAGTTCGTACTTCGTCAAGTTGAAGAATCTTCCATCAACGAGTGTTCAATCAAATCTTCTAAAGCAACAAGCACAATTGGAATTCAAAGTTGTTAGGGATAATAATGGTTATTTGCTTTCAATGTAGCCTTTTCCCAATAAATTATCATTTCCAACTTTTGTAAATAGTCCATGGAATCACGCCTTTGGCTGATTACCATTCTATCAATAAAACTTGAGCTAAATGCCCATTTGTTTGCAATTCTTGATTTATTATGTTTTGCAAAATAACGCTTTTTCTTGTGAAAATCACTTTTGAAACTAAAAAAAAAAGGGTGTTAAATGAATTTTTACTTCAAAATTTTAAAATAAAAGCGAAATTTTCCTTTGAACTATGAACACAGAAAGAATTCCAACAATTTTCTCCATGAGTGTTTCGACCTCTGAAAAATAAAGAACTGCTGAGAAGTTTTCTTTTCCTCGAAAGAGATCACCAAAGGAAGGTATTCTTATCCGAAAAAGAATCCCCAACAAGGTTGCCAGTAAAATGCCTTTTCCAGAAAATTTTAAAGCATGCAACTCAGATTCATCGTCAGTAATTTCTACACCATTGCTGCAGGTTTTGCTGAGTATTCGTTTGAACTGTGATGTAGTCCTTTTCCCAAATACTTTTTGTCGTCTTTTCAAGTATCGTCAGTATGCATATGAGATTTATGACATTCATCATTTATACATAATATCATCATTAATGCATTCTTGCATTTATCAATGTTTGCTTCAATATCACTTGTTTAGGTTGCATTTATTCCCAAAAAACAAGTGTGGGTGTGTCATCTCTCCAGTAGATTATCCCCAAGCAGAAAAATACATTTTTTCTCCCGTCCCCCAACCGGGATCATTCCTCATTGGGTACGAAGTCTCAATTGACCGTTTCTTTCAAGTTCATTCCTGGATAGAACCTCGTCTCTAACCAATTCAGGTCTAGATTTCATCCGAGCTGCTTATTTCCTTTTCATCTTGAAACTTATCATAGAAAGATTGTTCTTCTTAACAAGTGCAATCATGAAATTTCAAGAAATCCCCACAGTTGTCTTTCTGTCTGAAGAAAAACCTGTGTCGTTACAATCGAAATGCCCGCATCTTCTCAAAAAGAGAGAGATCCCCGACAAGATTGTAACTGTGAAAATAGAAACTCATTTGAGATCTGTTTCCATCCTTGTATGTTATTCACAAAGCTAAGTACTCAGTAAAATTCTCAACAAAAAAAATTACCTTGTTATAATTATCACTTTGTTGGTAATTGGTAATATCTTCAGAACTCATTACCATAAACTATCACGGGGCTGATAATCGGTAATGTCATCTTTAATTACCTTAAACATTGTCACAAGGCTGACAGAAGGTAATCTCCTTGTTTCCCAAAGCGAAACAAATATTCACTTGCTTTGTGAATCTATTTTCCCAGTGAAACATATGCTTGTTTCCCATCAAACAGGATTCTCCTTTCTTAGGTAGATTGAGACATCCTCACAATTTTTCCCCAGCATGTCATTCTTTGATACCTCCAGGGTAAAATTTCTACAATCATTTTGCATCATTCGCATTTTTTGGTATCTTAGGTCCAAAATCTGCGTATTCTGATATTTAAGTCTCTTCACACCTATCGAGACGAAGATTTTCATTTTCATATCTCAGGTTAAAGAAACTTAAATAGGGGCATCTATCATACCCCAATTTTTTACCTAAGATACCACCTTACATTATTCACATATGCATCATTGCATCACTAACAGTTTCAGAACAGAAAAGATCGTGCATGTGCTCTTAAAGTCAAAGTTAGGGTTTTATCAAAATTTCATCTGTTCAAGATATGATCAATTAGGGTTTGAGTTTCCACTCACCTAAATTGATCTATCTTAATCAATCATCAACATTTGATATTCAAATTCCCAACTTTTTCTCATGATCTACCTTGAACCGACCAATTAGGGTTTTGATCGAAGATAGTGAATCATTGACTTTCTGCTCAATGAATGACCTATTTTCTTGAAGATTGATCTTAACATCCTCAATGCAACATCTTGACCTAATTTTTGGTTCAAAACATTACAAAATCCATGTTTCTTCATCACACAAATTCTGAATCATCTAATGAAAATTCATCTGTTCAAAAAGTCAAAACTTTGACTTTTGGTCAACTTTTTCAAATGTAAACTTTTTCAATCATAAAATCATTTCAAATAATCCATCATGATCATAAAAAATCAAGAAATGTGAAAAAGTCAAGATTTGAATTTTTTCTAACACTTAGAAAAATTTTCAAGTGTTAAAAAAACATGGTTTTTCCTTACTTTCATGGCCATTTTCCACCTAGATCCATTTTGATTCAAGAAAAACTCAAAACATGAAAGTTGTAGATCTATTTACATGCTTTCGAAAATGTCAAAGAACTTGAAAAAACACTTTGTGTATCTAGGGTTTTGAAATTTAAACACAAGTCATTTTTCAAGAACTATAGGTCATTTTTCACAAATTCCTCCTTCTAGAAGCCTTGTCACCAAGTTAAGATAGGTTAGAGCTGATAAAAATCAGATGATAAGTAATTATGAGGGAGATAAGATCAAGTGAGATTTTAACCATGGTTAAAGGAATATTCCATGTGCATTTATGGCAAAAATATCTTTCTTGCCCTTGAAGGCAAGTTGTTCAATTTCAAGCCAATCTCCTCTACTTACCATTCAGATTTCTTGGCCTATAAATAGAGGCCATTTCTTCATTCAAAGGCACCCCAAAGAAATCATAATCCAAGCTTTCCTTCTTTCTTTCTTGTTTTTCAAGTTTCAAGTTTCTAAGTAGGAGAATTTGCAAATTTCAAGCCTTGCAATTTCTGAGCAATCTTAGGCTTCAAATACTTTCTAAACATCATTAGAAAGTTGTTAGAATCCTCAAGCTATCTCGAGAACTAGCCAAACTCATAAACCATTTCCAAAATTCATAAAATGCAAGTTTAAGCCAAAACTTCCAAACTCTAAATCCACTCGTGCTTGTTCTGATCACTTCAAACACACTCTATACAACATACAGAGACTGTCCAAACACTTAAACAAGTTCTGGAACATCTCCATCATCAACTTCCATAATCATACCAGGGGTCTGCAACTTGACTTGGTCAAAGAGTTTCAGCAACCTCCAGAGTAATCTAGGAATAGGAGCATACTCAATGAGGTTCAGTGAAGCTTTTTCAATCATTACTTTGTATCTGGAAGTCCTCATACTATGTCTGGTTTTTCATACCAAGAGGTAAGCTTTCGAATTCTTGATATCTCCATACATGCATCTTTAGTTTAAAATTTGAAAAGGAAGATGTAGATATCATGTCATTAAATCTATCTGGGTTCTCAATTTAAATTTAAATTAATTGTGTTCATGGAATCATTCATTCATTCAGTTAAGTTTTAATTTGGGATTATCAAAATTCGTATTCATCTCTAATCATTATCTTTAATAAGTTATATGGTTAGAATCGTGAGGAAATTCTGGACAATTTTGTATTTTGAATTTCTTAAATTGAGGAAAAATCAAGAAAGTCCAGGTTTGAGCCATGGATGTTTGTTTTCGGTTCCACGAAGAAGATGAAGTGGGATACTCAAAATTCAAAACTTGATTCATAATATATTCACTTGGATGTGATTAAGTGAACAGATGTATTACCACCCTAGCGGTTGCCAGCATGCTCTTAATCCTTTCCTTCGCCTCAAGGCCCAGGGTTCGAATCCCTATGGGACCTTTTATTTAATAAAAGGCTCAGCATTTTTGACGTTTGCTTCTTCAGAAGAACTTCTGATGCTTAACCCTTTAGAAGTACTTCTAATGCTGATTCCCTCCAGAAGCAGCATGCTTCTACCGCCTTCAGAAGCACTTCTAGTGCTTCTCACCCTCCAGAAGCAATCAACTTCTACCGCAAGTACGCTACCCCTTCGTGAGCATCACACTTAACTCTTCAAGACGCTTAACCCCTTCAAGCATCACGCTTCTCACTCTTTAGAAGAAGCACGCTTCTAACTCTTCCAGAAGCATCAAGCTTCTAATACTTCCAGAAGCAGCAAGCTTCTGACCTCCTTCAGAAGCAGCAAGCTTCTGACCCCCCTTAGAAGCATCCAACTTCTGACCTTTTTCAAAGACTTCATTTTTTTTCAAAACTCCTTTAAAACAAGGTGATTAAATGACATGTCAAGCACATGGCTCAGTGGAAAAACTCTTCACTTCTAAGCCAAATGTCCAGGGTTCAAAACTCCTTAGGACCAAAAACTCTTTTTTATCACTAATTTTCTAAAAGTTTTTCAACAAACTTAAACATTTTGAAAAACTAATCAAAACTTCTCATTTTGAGATGATTTTTTGCATACATGTCATTTAATATACCTATTTTATGATTATGTCTAAAAAATCCAAAATATTTTCTTTTTGATTATATTTTTATTAGGTTAAAAATGAGACATTTTAAGTATTTAAATACTTTTCAAAAATGTTTTCTTTACAATTTTCAAACCTAATCTTTTTCAAAACTTCTTATGAATATCTTTCACTTTTTAAAATCATTTTCAAAACCTTTTCAAAAACCTTTCAATAAACTTACACACCTTTTTCCATGATCAATTAGATTTGCAGATAAACTGAACCAGGTTTTTCCCTGAATTTCTTTCAAATTGATCATGGGCCTCCCTCACGGTGTAAGTCCCAACCCTCCTATGTACATATTCATTTCCTTGTACATAACAACCATTTCGTGTACATATTCATTTCCTTGTACACATTCAATCGTCTTTGTAAATATTCAACCATAACAAACTTCGTTCGTTTGTTTTCATCCGCTTGTTTATACACTGATTCCATTGGTATTAAGAGGAGCATTATTCCCGGTGAAACTGCTCTTAAACCAATGGGCCTCCTTAAGGTGTAAGTCCCAAACCCCTTGTATATATTCAAGTTACACTTGCTTTAATTGCTTGTTTTATACACTTGTTTATATATTTCCTTCATAAACTCCTGTGAATACACATCACACACTTGTTCATATAACTATTCTATTATAACATAACAACTAGCCTAACAACTAGGTTCCCCTTTAGCCTCCTCTTGGGCTTTGTACAAGATAAATCATATATTGAGTTTAGCCTCCGCTTAGGCTTCATATAAGAAAACTCCCCTACTGAGCCTCCTCTGGGCGTCGTTCAAAAGAACTCCCTCCTTGAGTTTAGCCTTCTCTTGGGCATCAAACAAGAAAGAGACCTAGAAATCTCTTAACAGCCTCCTATTGGGGTTCCAATACAAAGAATCACCAGCGATAGGATAGAACCCTGAGAGTATGATTTCCCAGTGAAATCACTCTTGAATCCTAAGAGGATGGTTTCCTAGTGAAACCACTCTTAAAGCCAAAGCCACCCATACCCTATAACTTCCTCTTGAGCTTCATACAAGGACCCTCGATGACCCTCGTAATGCCTTCTCTGGGTCTCACAATACAAGGACCCTCGATGACCCTCGTAATGCCTTCTCTGGGTCTCACAATACAAGGACCCTCGATGACCCTCGGAATGCCTCCTCTTGGGATTACAATACAAGGACCCACGGGCTTCTTAAAAGTATCCCCCTAATTCATAATCAATTTCTCCCAGAGATTTAGACATTTACCATCTCTATGGGAGAAGTATCTCATCTATCACATCACATAAAAATCAAACTCTTTTCAAACACTTTTCAAACAAAACCATCTTTTAACTGTAAGTGGTAATGCTTGTACACTCAAGAAAAACACCAAAACTTACAATTAAAGGTTCAATCATCTTTCAAACATCTTTCTTAACTCGTAAGTGGTAACGCTTGTACACTCAAGGAAAACACCTAATACTTACGATGAAAGATTCAATTAATCAACCCTTCAAAATGTATGTGATGAAATAGATTAGATACATTTTTCATTAAGATGACATTTGTCTTTGTCTCTTAATAACATCCTTTGCTTCCACTAGCATAAGTGGGAACTACGATTGCTCTAACTTTCTCAACCTCCCTTTGAGAATACCTAGGCACAAGGTCTCATCCTTGGCGAGCATACTTCTTTCTCCCTCAAACCAAACAAAACCATAGCTCCCTTAAATCCTAGCTACAGATGCTCTGATTCCCATTAAGGAATATGTATGCAGAAGATCCCAATGATCTTTACGAGCATAATAACAACAAAACCTAGGATCCCACATAACCTACCTTTCTTAAAATGCAAAGGGGAAACTTCCCAAGAATAGAATAGAAAATTTAAACACACAAACATATCAAAAATATTCACATATATAAATAAGGCTATAGATAACTATATATATATATATAGGGTGCCACATCTTTCCCTTTATATAACAAACCCCCTTGCTCAGATCTCTCCCCAATGCGTTGCATCTAGTTCACGCTAGTCGCACCGCATATCATTATTTATTGAGGGTATTGCAGCTTTCCCCTTTTTCATCTCATTTTCATTCTTTTGGAAACAATAAAGCTTGATGCTCGCTGCATCTTTAAAAATAAATCAAAAGAGTAAATCGTTTCGAGCCAGAGATTCGAATTCCGATTCGATTCCCTCGTTCGTCACTTTTTAACGCGAACACGTGTATCTTTAGGTGACATGTACCATAGGCTTTTAGGGTGTATTTCCCAATCTTATGGATGAAGAGACTCGTTATCAGAGACACTTTCCAAGTCATTTTCAGGACCATCTTCCTAATCGTCTCCAAAAATTGCATTTATCTAGGAATAAACCTATTCGGTTTCAACAACCTTGGCAGGTGTATTGAAGCGGAGATCTTTAGTCGTGATCTCTGTAACACCCCAATTCTACCCCTCCTAATTAATAATAAAATCAGAGTTTCAAAATTTCATCCAACATAAATTGAGGTATCACATATTCCTGTTTTCATCACTTTGCATTATAATGCACATCACAAAAATCAAAAGTCGGATATACTGATTTATATCATAAATCATCATATAAACATATGACTATTCACAACACAACGGATGTGTTCACAAAATATACATATCATCATGTTATCATCGATACATAAAGTAATAACATCATAAGATAGTATACATAAACTATCCTATCCAAAATAATAACGTCGCCCGTTACCCGAGTGTTACTACGATCAGAGCAGAGCGACTCAAAATAAAGAGACTCGAGCTAATCCTCATCACCCTCGTGGATCACCTGCACGTTACCAATGTAAAGGCAACGACGAAACAAGTAAAGGGTGAGATACTCGACAACATATAATTAAAGTCATGATAAAATATATAAATAGTTTTGGAATTATAAATGGTATAAGTTAATAAGAGTATGTCAACATATATCAAAATCTTACATACTTTAAATTAGCACTTAGTGTATAAAATTAACACTTTAATTTCGTCATATAATCATTATACTCGTATCAAAACAAATTATCATATAACATTTCAATTCAACATAAGCCATCAATTAAAACCCAACGCCAAACGACTCAAACATAAACATAACCGACTCCATGAGACACGACTATGTTATGCATGTAACATCGTCATAAAAATTTTCATAAAGCATCATCATCGCAAATGTGACATAATCAAAGACACACGATACATCATCATCATAAACATATCTAAGTATTTATCCACATCAAGATAAACATATCATCAATTAATTCACTAAATTCAAACACTAAATAGTCAAACACCAATAATCGTCGCGAAAGTCATTCCAAATAACCGACATTAATCATAATCATTAGCATCACAATCGGATTGTTCATACGTAACTTAAATCGACTAAAATGCAACCCGATTCAATTTAACCGTAATTTGGCCTATTTCGGGTCGTTTCGTAAAGACTCGAAATTTCAAAAAACTAACCTCACCACTACGTTCTACACATCGAACTTAGCTAGTACGTCAATTTTCGTTGAATTTAGAGCAACTTGCTCTGTCGCCGAAATTACCGAAATCGAGAAATTAGAACATAATCGGGTTCCAAATTTAATCGGCTAACTTATGTCATAACTATATTTTATTAATATAAACTATTAGTATATGAAATTAGGGAAAAGAAAAGAAACAGAAGCAAAATCTAAAATTATGCAGAAGATAGAAACACAACAGAATACAGAAACCACAAAAATAGCATTTTTCGTTGCACCCTCCAGCCTACAGGGGACGGACGTCCCAGGGGTATTAAGGGGAAGGGGCGGGAGCCTAGGATAGGGGGGAAGGTCGCCCTTCATGAGAGGTGGGTGCTTACCTTGTCCTTCTTCTTCGTCTAATCTTCTTCTTCCTTGTTTTCGTTGCAGGCAGTGTTTTCTTCATATTTTACAGTTTCTGCATATTTCCATTATTACAACTTCTAGTTCCTACTAGCTTTAGCAGTAAAACACCAACATCAATACTCCTAACTCAACTTTCCTAAGTTATTACAACAATCACTCAACAAAACTCATGAATCAAAATATCAATTTTTCCCAAATCCAAAACATATCATTCAAACCCTAAACTATAGGAAGTGGAAAATCAAACCCCTTACCTTAAATGCTTGGATGATCCTTGGTGCTCCAACCAACTCAAACCCCTATCTTTTCTCTTGCTCTTCTCTTCCTCCAAAACTCTCTCTAGCTTTCTCACTAAGTATGTTTTTGGTGTTGTAATGGAAGAAAATGAGGAAATGGTGGTTTTGTTGATTCTTACTACAAGCCCATAGGGTGTACACCCAATTCTCCCCAATAGGTACTCACACCCTCCAACATGTCTTACTATAATTATAACACTAATAATATCTAATAATATTATTAACCCAATTAATTAAAATAACTTCGGAAAATTAAATATCGGTCCGAATAATATTTTACCGAACTGGACAGAATTAAAATCGGACCGAACGAAACGTCGCTGAATATATTAACAGATATATCGATTAATATAGATATTCTCGTCGCAAAAATAATTGTCAAACGGTAACTCGAAAATATTAATATAATATAATATTAAATAAAATGGGGCGTTACAACTCTCCCCCACGTAAAAAAGTTTCGTCTTCGAAATTACCTGACTCGAAAAGCTCGGGATAGGAATCTCGCATCTTGCTCTCCAACTCCCAGGTCGCGCTTTCACCAGCTGCTCCTATCCAAACAACTTTGACCAAGGAAATCTCTTTGCCACGAAGAGACTTTATCTCACGATCTTCAATCCTTAAAGGCATCGTTTCCACCGTAAGATTGTCTCGAACTTGAATATCATCCATCTCAATCACATGTGAAGGATCCGGAACATACTTCCAAAGTTGCGACACATGGAACACATCTTGTAAATTCGAAAGATTTGGCGATAACGCCACTCTATAAGCCACTTTTCCCACTTTACTAGTAATTTGGTAAGGACCAATAAAGCGAGGAGTTAGCTTCTTCGACTTCAATGCTCGCCCAACGCCGGTTGTAGGAGTAACTCGCATAAATACATGATCACCATCTTGAAATTCCAAGGCTTTTCTCCTTTTATCATGATAACTCTTTTGCCGACTCTGAGAAATTCTCATCTCATATCTAATCATATTCACCGTCTCAGTAGTCTCCCTAACCAATTCGGGTCGAAGCACCATACTTTTACCTGACTCATGCCAACACAAAGGAGTTCTACACCTCCGAGCATACAAAGCCTCAAACGGTGCCATTCCAATACTAGCATGAAAGCTGATGTTATAAGTAAACTCAATCAAAGGAAGATATGTATCCCATGAACCACCATGTTCAAGAATACATGCTCGTAACAAGTCTTCCAACGATTGAATCTTCCTTTCCGTCTGACCATCAATTTGAGGATGATAAGCCGAACTCAACCTCAACTTTGAACCCAAAGCCTCTTGCAAGATTTTCCAAAATTCAGAAGTGAACCTCGGATCTCTATCCGAAACAATGCACAAAGGAATACCATGTAATCTAACAATCACATGCTTATAAATTTCCGCCAACTTCGATACGGGATAAGTGATGTTAATAGGAATAAAGTGAGTCTACTTCGTAAGCCTTTCAATAATCACCCAAATCGCATCGTGTCCTCTTGGTGTATTCGGTAACCCCGTTACGAAATCCATAGAAATGTTATCCCATTTCCATTCCGGGATCTCTAACGGTTGCATCAATCCTACAGGTTTCTGATGCTCCACTTTAGACTTTTGACAAGTCAAACAAGCATAAACAAATTGGGCCACCTCCCTTTTCATGCCCGAACACCAAAATAGTTTCTTTAAATCTTGATACATTTTGGTCGCTCCGGGATGAATACTCAAATTATTTCTATGACTTTCCTCCAAGATCATTCTCTTTAAATCCATATCATCGGGGATACAAATCCTATCTCGGAACCTCAAAACACCCTGAGCATCCAACTTGAAATCTTCATTTTCAGTTTTTCCAATACCAACCAACAAATCAACAAGTTTCACATCAAGCTTCCGTGCTTCTCTAATGTTATCAAGGAAATAATTATTGATCTTCAACATTCCCAAGATAACACTCTTCGGCGTCACTTCTATCATAAGACTCATATCTCTAAATTGCTCAATCATTTCCAACTCTTTCATCATCAAAAGTGACATATGCAAAGTCTTTCGACTTAAAGCATCAGCCACCACATTAGCTTTACCAGGATGGTAATTCAATCCAAAATCATAATCTTTCAACAATTCGAGCCACCATCTTTGCCTCATATTAAGCTCTTTCTGATCGAACAAGTACTTCAAACTTTTATGGTCACTAAATACTTCAAATCTAGAACCATAAAGATAATGCCTCCAATTCTTAAGCACAAAAACAACCGCTACAAGTTCCAAATCGTGAGTAGGATAGTTCTTCTCGTGAATCTTTAATTACCTAGAAGCATAAGCAACCACCTTGCCATTTTGCATAAGCACACCACCTAAGCCCATCTTAGAAGCATCACAATAAACAACAAACAGTTCTTCAGGATTAGGTAAAATCAAGATCGGAGCCGTTGTTAACCTCTTCTTCAATTCCACAAAACTTTCTTCACACTTGACATCCCACACAAAAGCAGCCCCTTTACAAGTCAACTTTTTCAAAGGAAGTGCCAACTTAGAAAAACCTTCAATGAACCTTCTGTAGTAACCAGCCAAACCTAAGAAACTTCTAATCTCAGTAACATACTTAGGAGTTTCCCATCTTAACACGACATCAACCTTAGAAGGATCAACCGCAATGCCATCACCAGAAACGACATGCCCCAGAAAGCTCACTTCACTTAACCAGAACTCGCACTTTGACAACTTAGCATAAAGCTTCTTCTCTTTCAGGACTTCCAACACAATGCGCAAATGTTCTGCGTGCTCTTCTTCCAATTTAGAATAAACCAAAATATCATGAATGAAAACAACCACGAAACGATCTAAGTAAGGATGGAGAATACGATTCATGTACTCCATGAATACTCCCGGTGCATTAGTGACACCGAAAGGCATCACCGAATACTCGTAATGTCCATACCTCGCTCAAAGCGTTCAACATCTTCTTCTTTCACCCTTATTTGATGGTAACCGATCTCAAATCAATCTTGCTAAACATGCGAGCACCAACCAGTCGGTCCATCAAATCATCAATTCTAGGAAGTGGATACCTATTCTTGATAGTTACTTTATTCAACTGACGATAATCAATACAAAGTCTCATACTACCGTCTTTCTTTTTCACCAATAACACAGGAGCTCCCCACGGTGACACACTTGGTTTAACAAACTTCTTCTCGAGCAAATCTTCTAATTGGCTCTTCAATTCTGCTCACTCAGACGTGGATATCCTGTATGGTGCCATAGAGATAGGTCTGGTACCAGGGATAAGATCCACAGAAAATTCAACTTCTCTTTCTAGAGGTGCACTAGGAATCTCATCAGGGAATACTTCGGGAAATTCGCACACTACCGGAAGGTTTGCTATCACAGCATGACTCTCCACATAAAGAGTCGCCATCAACAAGGAAACCAATGCTTTATCTTTCATGAACTCATTCAATTGTTTCGTCGACATCAACATAGCTTGATCTTCTTCTACTAAGGAAGAAAACCTCACAGTGTTGTCATAGCAATTGATATGGACATAATTAGCTCTCAACCAATCCATACCCAGAACCACGTCCAACCCGACAAGCGGTAAACAAACAAGATCCACAACAAAGTGTCTATCAAAGATTGATAAAGGGCAACTTCCACACAAAAGAAGTAATAACCGTTCCTTTAGCCGAAACTTCTACCACCATATCTCTATCTAGAGATGACAAAGTGAGACCCAATCTCTTTACACAATCACCAGTAACAAAACAGTGAGTAGCACCAGTATCAATAATAGTAATAAGAGGAATGTTATTAATGAAACTAGTACCTCGAACAAGACCATCTTCGTTTTTCGTCAGAGCACTCGACAAAGCAAACACCTTTCCCGCTCCTTGAGTTCTCTTAGGCTTCTTACATTGAGCACTAATGTGACCTCCCTCGCCACAACTAAAATAGACCACATCCCTATGCTTGCAATCACGAGTCACATGACCCACTTCTCCATATCGAAAACATCTCACCTCATTCTCCTTAGCTCTCACATCACTTCGACAAACATTACTTTTGTGGCCAGGCTTCCCACACTTGTAACAAACAATACTAGCAGGAGCATCTCCCCCACTAGTCCTTCGCCCTTGAAATGCTTTCTGTTTCCCTTTACCAGCTGGAGTATCATATGGTTTTCCACGGCTCTGTTGACCCTTGTTTCTCTTATCAGACATAATCTTATAGTGTGCATTACTATCTTCCTCGAAGATTCTACAACTATAAAACAAATCCGCAAAGACACAGATTTTCTGATATCCTATCGCTTTCTTTATCTCAGGATGCAAGCCATTCTCATATTTAATGTACTTAGAAAACTTGGCATTCTCTCCATCATAGTGAGGGTAGAACTTAGCCAGCTCGGTAAACTTTGCAGCATAATCAGTGATAGACATATTCCCTTGTTTCAGCTCAAGGAATTCCATCTCCTTCTTTCCCCGAACATCCTCCGGGTAATACATCCTCATGAATTCTCTACGGAAAACTCCCCACGTTACTTCCTCACCAGCAACATCAAGCCTCTGACGGGTGTCAACCGACCAGTCATCAGCCTCATCACTTAATTTATGAGTACCATAACGGATCTTTTGCACAGAAGTGCAATCCATCACACGGAAGATTCTTTCAATCTTCTTCAGCCATGCTAAAGCACCTTCAAGATCATACTTTCCTTGGAAAGTAGGAGGATTCTCTCTGTGGAAGGTTGCCAAACTACGAGACCAGCTGCCAAGATTCGCGGTGTTGGAAAGCCTGAGCTATTGCCTGCATAGCAGGAGCAAGAGCCTCATCGTTCCTACCAGCCATAACAACTTCTGCTCACAACAAAACAAGGATTAGAATCAACAAATAATAATACTTTATTGTTAGACAACAACAAACTCAACAACTTGGCCGGACAGACCGACCTGCTCTGATACCACTAATGTAACACCCCAATTCTACCCCTCGTAATTAATAATAAAATCGGAGTTTCAAAATTTCATCCAACATAAATTGAGGTATCACATATTCGTGTTTTCATCACTTTGCATTATGATGCACATCACAAAACTCAAAAGTCAGATATACCGATTTATATCATAAATCATCATATAAACATATGACTATTCACAACACAGCGGATGTGTTCACAAAATATACATATCATCATGTTATCATTGATACATAAAGTTATAACATCATAAGATAGTATACATAAACTATCCGAGTGTTACTACGATCAGATAAAGGCAAGGGCGAAACAAGTAAAGGGTGAGATACTCCACAACATGTAATTAAAGTCATGATAAAATATATAAATAGTTTTGGAATTATAAATGGTATATGTTAATAAGAGTATGTCAACATATATCAAAATCTTACATACTTTAAATTAGCAATTAGTGTATAAAATTAACACTTTAATTTCATCACATAATCATTATACTCGTATCAAAACAAAGTATCATATAACATCGCAATTCAACATAAGCCATCAATTAAAACCCAATGCCAAATGACTCAAACATAAACATAACCGACTCCATGAGACACGACTATTTTATGCATGTGGTACCCGTCACTTTGTCCATCATTAGGGACATTTGGCATAAAGCCCATCGTTAGCCCTCGTCGCCAATGCAATGTATGTGACTCGACAATACAACATCACAAACACGACACACCAAAAACATCATCATCGCTCATCAAAATTGACATAAAGTCTACGTCGTCGTATTTATCCACATCAAGATAAACATATCATCGCATCTGTGATACGGTGAACTGACTTTTTAGTTTTTGTATCGCAAATGTGCGAATAGCAAGAGTCGCCACCGACTTTTATTTTTATCCAATTAAGGGAAGGTAAAAGTATAGAAAAAGACCTTCGTTAGATTCTGAGTACGGGAGAATGGTTATGGGAAGGGAAGGTATTAGCACCCCTTTCCATCCGTAGTTATCTACGGGCTCTTAGTTGCTCTAGATCACTTTAAAATTGTGCTTTCTGTGTGTTTGACAAAAATGTTTTGAAAAGGCATTTCGCTTTGACTTTGTAATGATTCATGTAGGAATGTATACAAAGTGTTCGGAAATGTTTCGTTTTTTGAAAAGAGTTTGAACTTTGACAAAAGTGTGTGGTGTGAAAAGGCATTTGGTAGAGCGAGCAACTAAAAGACTAATTAGCCACTCAGAATTGGTCGTTTTCGTGCTTCTACGTTCCTTTAGAATAGCTCTAGCCGTACCATTAGTTGGTAGGTAACTCCATTCGTTGGATGTAAGCGGACATTCAAGGGACATCGGATGGTCATAGAAAGCAACTTGTAGGAAGTATCCTAACACATTCAAGGGACTATCATCATTTTCGTAGGCAACAATCGAGGGTCAAGATCATGTATTCGTAGGCTACATCGTGGGTCTATGATCTTGTATCAAGGGACTATGATTATTTGTTTGGAAGGCAACGGTGTTAGAATACCTCACGCTCGAGGACATGACCATTTTGAATTGTAAGGCAACGAGAGAGAATTACCCTAAGGGTGCATGTGAAGAGAGTGTGTTGATTCAAATATTTTATCTTACAAATTAGTGAGCTATGTTGATTATTATCTTGCCATACACGCCTAATTACTAGCAATTTATAGGTGCGAAATTAAAATGCGGAATGTAAAGATGCGAAAGGTAAATCCTACGCTATTACAAGGCTTTGGGGCGTATACATAATTTAAAATGCGGAAAATAAAGGCCTAATTTAAACTATTACATCCCATATACAGTTACATTATTGGAAAAATAAAATGATAAAGAAAAAAATTGTCTCGAATCGGATCAACCCGCAAGAGAATGAGAAATCTAAAATGCGATATGAATCGAACAAGAGAAAAAATGTTAGAAAAATGCAAATTTTAAAATAAGAAAAATATGTCATGCTGAAATACTATAAATATATGTTAAAATAAATTTTGGGATTTTTGGATGCATTTTGATAATTAAAATGAATTAAAAGTGATTTAAATGCAAAATTATGAATAAAATAAATATGCATGCAAAATTATATTTTTAATTTATTAAATTAAATAAATATTTTATGAAAATAATGTAAAAGAAAAATAATTTTTGGTAATTTTTAATGCGAAATAAAATTATGAAAAGAATTAAAATAACATGAAAATATTAAATAATTAGAAAATATGAAAAGAATGAGTTTTGTGAAAAGAAGCAAACCGTCCTGAGGGATCGAACTCGGACCCTTTGAGGCATCCGAAACAGGAAGCGCCTTTACCACCACGCCATGTGTGCAAGTGTGTTTGAAATCCGGATCGAGTAAAAGAAAGACAAGTGTCGTCTCCTGATCTCCTCGTCTGCCGCCATCGTCCCCGATTTAAATTTTCAAAGCTAACGTCGGCCATTATTCGACGCTATGGTTCCTGGAAAAATCAAAAAGCAAGCACACGTAATATAAATAAATTCTAAAGTCATGGTTCGATTCCTGGGATCATCCCGAATGCATTGGTATAGGTCTCATGGTCCAATTTTTCCTATTTGGTGAAACCCTAAAACATGCTCAGGAACCCTAACTATGGCATCTCGAGTTTCCGGCCATGAAAATGCAATTAAAGTACCCAGAAAGCTTGCAATCTTCCTACTAATCACAAAAACAAACACAAATCATGTTAATAATGCATGAATGAAAGAATACGATTTTTGAAATTTCAAGAACAAACCAATTTCGGATTTCACGATTCTTGATGGTTTTTGGCAAAGTAAAGGTCTGAATGCTTGTGGATGTCAAGGAATATGTTTGAATCCTCAAAATCGCTTGAAAGTGGTCGGATCGATGATCGCTAGTAGCTTGAAGGTCACGGATTTTTGAGTTCTAGGTTAGGTTCTTGAGCCAATTTTTCCGTTCTCTTGATAGGTATGCATCATACATTTATACGGATGGATTTGGGATGGTTTGGAAGAGAATCAATCAACATTCAAAGCAAATCAAATTTGATTTTTGTAAAAATAAATTTTCAAAATTTGATTAATTTCAATCCAATCTTGCCATATTGATCAAATTTCGAAATTTGTGGCCTTTGTGAGTTGCTTGAGTCTCAAGGAAGGAATAAAAATCAATCTTGCAATTAATTTTGATTTTATACTTTATTTTTGAATTTAATTTGTATTTAAATGAATAAATTCCAAATTAAATAGAAAAATAAAAATAAAAATTCGTGGCATTGGGCTTGGACATTCCTAATTGTATGAGGAATAAGTATGGATGAAGAAAAAGCAAGCCCATTTGCAAAAAATTTGATTTTTAGAAGTATTTCTCTTTGTGCATTCCTTCAAAATTGCCCAACTTGTGAATGGTGTATCTTGCTCATTTTTCCACATTTTTGAGTGTTCTTGGATTTTTTGAAAATCTCTAAGAGTCCTCTAACCAACCTCTTTGGTCTCGTATCAATTGGAGTTTCCATGCTCAATATATCTTCAAAACAAAAAGTTGACTTTTTGTTGACTTTGAAAATGACCTGTAATGTTTTGAGCCATACCTCTCAAATGAAGCATTTTTTGGACATTCTTGTGAGACATGAAGTTGTAGAGAATTGAATTTCCTTCAAAAAAAGAGTTGGTAGAAAAATTTCTGAGAAAGTATGAAGAAGTTATGATCAGCCAAAGTTCAGTTGACCTTTCACCTAGAAACCCTAATTTAGAAAGTTTGACTTTTGAGCAAATCTTGAGTTTTCTTGATGAATCATGATCAACCCTTGATCAAATGATGAATGTAACTTCAAAATGAGGATGTTGACCAAAATTATGAAGTTTGATCGTATGTTGACCACAGTTGACTTTTTGTCCAATTCAACTGATTTTCAACCATCTGAGCAATTGTCTGAGCAATCTTGACTTGTAAGGCTTGAAACTTGACATAGAAAATCTTTGAAGCATATGAGGAGGCATGAAGACCAATAGAGATGTTGGAAGTCCATCTTGACCTGAGAATTGCCAAACCCTAGTTTGGGTTGATTGTCTAGGAGAGAGTTTGTCTGATCAACTCTTGAGGAATCCTTGAGTATGGATGTATGAAATATCTTGAGAACATGGAGGGAAAATTTTGGGGTATGACAGCTGCCCCTGTTCAATCTTCTTGCACTGGAAGGTTAGATTGACACGCTGGTCTTTCGTGACCTGGAGGTAGAAGATGATTGAACACTCGAGTACACCCGAAAATTTGCACTCGCAGCTATCGATGATGCGGAATGGGCTTGATGCCATTTGGAGAAGCTGGGAATGAGTCGACGTTAGACTCGAGATTATTGATAGGAGGATTGCTGGAAAGTGAGTCGACGCTAGACTCGTAGACGCTTCGAAGGAGCATGGAGATGGGCTTAAGATGCCATCCGAGGGAGTCGTATGTTAGACTTCGTTCATTTTTTTTGAATGAAGTTATTGGTTTGTATTGATTTTAACCATATATGCAGATTCTAAAAGTGAAGCATCGTGACAAATAGTCAAGATGGGCTTAAGATGCCACCCAAGGCAACCGAGTCGACGCTAGACTCAGAGTTGTTGAAAATCGGGAATCGAATAAATCTTCGTCGATTACTCGAGGGAGGTTATAGTTGGCAAAATGTGGATAGCTTCCTGTGTGCATCGGTGTTGATCCATTGCCTCGTTATCGGAGGATAATCGGGCGGTCTTTCGATAGTTTTCCGCCGATTCGGGCTTAATCTCGACCACCGTCGGAGGACAACCAAGGGCGGTCTTTCGATAGTTTTCCGCCGATTCGGGCTTAATCTCGACCACCGTTGGAGGACAACCAAGGGCGGTCTTTCGATAGTTTTCCGCGATTTGGGGCTTAACTCGACCTGCTTAAGGCCGAAGTGATCACACTGCTTTGAAAAAAACAAGAGAACTTTGATAGAATATTTGTTAGTTTTATGCAAAGTATGATGCATGACAGTGTATATGAATGACATATGCATGAATTATGACTTTATGAGAAATGTATGAATGATAGATGGTGGTATTTCAAAACATATCCATCTTGAAGAAGATGCGGATGTTCTGTTTGAAGATTTCGACCGCTAGGGATTGAGTAAGTGAGAATCCTCGCTTGAAGGAGAAGAAAGATATCCATGGACTCCTCCGATGCACTATCGACCAAGTCTTGGGCCTAGATATGGTTGAGGTGATAGAGATCAAAAATCGCTTTGTTGAAGATCTCATAGACCCCGAGGAGAATCGAGGGAGTCCGCTGGGGATCTTGTATGTAGATCCCGCCGAGGAAAAATTAGGAGGCGCCCACGGGACTCGAGTGTAGATCTCGCTAGAGAGCATTTGATAACCGCCGGAGACCGGTTGGAAGAGTCAGAACCCATTGTAATCTCCGGCGTGGATGAAGATGAAGTTTCTCCGATGCACTATCTCGACCAAGTTTCGGTCCGGATACCGCTACCGGGAAAAGGGAAAGAATTGAGAGATATCCGCTGGGGATAAATACCTTGACTGGGGGTGAAGTGTTACTTCTTGGAGACTGATGTAACACTGCTCGGTTGAATGGAATCACCGCTGATTAACGATACTGGGAGGGAGGTTTGTTGTGAGTGACACCGGGGATCATGCTCATGGGAATGTTTTTGGTGACCTTCATCGTCATCTCAATTCATGGAGCCTGCATCAGTTACTTTTGTATGTTCACTTTTCGTATGTTTGCCAAGAGATTTTTATTGTCAAATGCGTGTAATCATTCAAAGCAAACATTGGACTTTATGCAAACCACAAAAGTGAAAATTTGTAAAGAGAAAGAACTTGTATTTATTTGAAATGTGGCGTATGGCCAAGTAGTTTGTACACAAGAAAGGTAAAATCTATGCGAAACAATCTCGTTAAGTTCCAACTATGCTAGTACTCATATATTTCAACTATCTCATCTCCTTGTCACAAGAGAAAGTGAGTGAATTGATCTCTGCCATTTGAATCTTGAAGGCTGATAGTAGTCTCGAAGTAGGTGATCTCGAAGAGACATAGTCGTACGCTTGAATCCCTAACTTTTGCCTAGACCGCCTTTCGTGTTTTCACCAATGGATACCTTTTTGCCCAAGCCGCTTTTCGTGTTTCGACTTGCCGGTGTACATGTTTTGTATATATCCTTAACTTTTCCCGAACCTTTTGCCTCCAGATGCCCTTATTTTTGCCTAGGTCAGAGACCTAGCGGGTCTCGCTCATGCGTAGTATTTTTGACTATGTCTCCATGTGGTGGGAAGTCTTCACCATCCATGGTGCTAAGTATCATAGCTCCGCCGAAAACACTGTTGACTACAAATGGTCCCTCATAGGTGGGAGTCCATTTGCCCTGGATCACCTTGTGGAAGAATGATGCGCTTGACTACTAGATCACCGACTTGGTAGACTCGGTGCTTGACCTTCTTATTAAATGCTCGATCATTCGCTCGTAGATCCGTCCATGGCAAATGGACGGAGTCGCTTCTCATCAATCAAATTAATCTGTCAAGGCGAGTCCGACCCAATCTTCTTCGCCTAACTCGTGTCCTGGAGGACTCTAGTTGAGGGTATCCGAACTCGATGGGTAAGACGGCTTCCATACCGCATACAAGAGAGAAGGGGTTGCCCCGTGGACGCTCGTCAGAGCGATAACCATGAAGAGCAAATGGTAACATCTCATGCCAATATTTGTAAGTCACCGTCATTTTTGTATAATCTTCTTAATGTTCTTGTTGGCGGCTTCCATCGCGCCATTCATCTTAGGCCGATAAGGAGAAGAGTTGTGATGCTTGATCTTGAACCGCGCGAGTTCGGATCATCTTGTTGTTGAGATTAGAACCGTTATCTATGATAATCCTTTCAGAGTGCCATACCGAGCCTAAGATTATGCTTGATGAACCGAGCCACAACATTCTTGGTAATGATGCGAACGAGGCGCTTCTACCCACTTGGTAAAGTAATCGATTGCACAAGTATGAAACGATGTCCGCTGGAAGTCGTGGGCTTGATTTCTCCAATCATGTCAATGCCCCACATTGCAAAAGGCCAAGGAGAAGTTAAAACATTCAGAGGTAAGGTACGTGTACTTTGTCGGCATAACCGCACTTGTGACAAGATCGAGCATAGCGTGACAATCGCTTCCATGGTGGACCAATAGTAACCTGCTCTCAAAATCTTCTTAGCCATGGTATGTCCACCGGAATGGGTACCAAATGCGCCTTCGTAACTCTTCCATGATACGTATTGCTGTTTTCTCGTCTACACAATGAGTAAGCATGCATCGTGGTTTTGTATAAGATGTCGCCGAGGAAAATTTGATGCAAATCTTCTCATGAACTTCTTATCATTGATGATGCCCGCTGGATATTCCCGAGTCTCAAGATACCTCTTCACGTCATAGTACCAAGGTTTCTCTTCTGTGTCAAGCTCATAACAATACGCTGGTTCATCGAACTTTTCAATGATGATCTGGGGAGCCTCGTTGTCCCATCTAACCTTGAACATAGACGACATAGTAGCCAATGCGTCTGCCAACTGATTCTCTTCTCGTGGAATGTGATCAAAAGTAATCTCTTCGAAGTAGGGGACCAAACTCAGGACATGCTCTTGATACTGAATGAGATTCAGATGTTTAGTATCCCACTTGCCCTTAATCTGACTGATCACTAAAGCTGAGTCTCCATATACTTGCAAGAACTTGATTCTTAAGTCAATAGCAGCTTTGATACCCATGATGCACGCCCATATTCGCCATGTTGTTGTGCAATCAAACATAATCTGAAAGGCGATGTCCGTAGGGATGTAATGATGGCGCCAATGCCATTGCCAAGTGCGTTTGAGGCTCCATCAAAGACCATAGTCCATCGATCCTTGTTCGGGTCCTTCGTCCGGCCCGGTTCTTCACAATCAGAATTAGTAAAACATCTTCATCTGAAATTAACCGCATAGATCGATAGTCATCTACGGCTTGGTGAGCCAAATGATCGGCTACTACACTTCCTTTGATCGCTTTCGAGAAGTGTACCGATGTCGATTCGGTCAAGATCATTTTCCATCTTGCTATTCTTCCGAGAGAGCTGGTTTCTCAAATATGTATTTTATTGGATCCATCTTAGAAATCAACAAGGTAGTGTGAGTCAACATATATCGCCTTAGTCGAAAGCAAGCTAAAGCGTTGCAAGTTTTCTCGAGTTGTGAGTATCTTGTTTCACAGTAAACTTTTGCAAAGGTAGTATATTGCATGCTCTTTTCGACTGCACTCGCCATGTTGCCCCAACACACACCCCATTGAATTCTCTAGCATCGCAAGTACATGATAAGAGGTCTTCCTTCCGGGCGACATCGATAGGAGGATTCGTAGGTACCCTTGATTTTGTCAAAAGCGATCCGCAATCGCTGCCCATTCCACCACTTGATCTTTCTTAAGTAACTTGAAGATTGGCTCACAAGTAGCAGTTAAATGTGCAATGAATCTGGCAATGTAATTCAATCGGCCCAAGAAACCTCTGACTTCCTTCTCGGTGCGGGGGGCTGGCATCTCTTGAATAGCTTTAACCTTGGCGGGATCAACTTCAATACCTTTTCCACTAACAACAAACCCTAAGAGTTTTCCAGATCTGACTCCAAAGGTGCACTTGTTAGGATTGAGTCTCAATCTGTACTTCTTCAACCTGTCAAATAGTTTCTGCAAATGATCAAGATGTTCTTCTTCAGTCTGTGATCGAGCTATCATGTCGTCGACGTAGACCTCTATCTCGTGATGAATCATGTCATGAAATAATGTCACCATAGCACGCTGATAAGTGGCACCCGCGTTCTTCAGTCCAAACGGCATAACCTTGTAGCAGAAAGTGCCCCACTGTGTAACAAAAGTAGTCTTCTCCATGTCTTCGGGAGCCATTTTGATCTGATTGTAACCGGAGAAACCATCCATGAAGGAGAAGACCTTATGTTGAGCGGTGTTGTCAACCAGAACATCAATATGGGGAAGTGGAAAATCATCTTTCGGACTTGGTTTGTTCGATCTCAGAATCCACACACATTCGCATTTTGCCATCCTTCTTAGGCAGGCACCACATTTGCAACCCATCGGATAAGAAGTAATTAGAAAACGGCGTTGAACTGTTTACAACCTCAACTTTGATTTTCTCTCGACATCTCAGACGCATGCGATTTAATCTTCTATTTCACCGAGGAAACCATCCTTTGTTGGCAATCGTACCACAATATCAATGTCCAACCTCGGCATGTCTTCGTATGACCAAGCAAAACCTCAATATAGTCTCGTAGCATCCGAACCAACCTTTCTTTAACACCTCTCAAGACCCGCTCCTATCTTGATCTCTTTTCTGCCTTCATCGCACCCAAATTCACAACCTCAACTTGCTCTTCGTGGTGGTCAGATAACTCGCTTCTTCTTGTAGCTCGACAAGTTCTCCTGCACTTCACAATCTTCCTCACTTTCGCCTTCGGCTTGGTAGATCGGATTATCAAGTCATATTTAGCAATAGCATAGTTGTTATTAACAAGATTCGAGTGATTCTCGCAGTATCACGGGTGTGTGTAAGAAAACATAGCTTTTGAAGTGGTGATAAAGTAAATAAAGAAAACAAACAATTGAATGCAAAAGTCCAACGAATTTATTGAATGAAAACGCGCAACAATGAGATAATAACCTCAAACGAGCCATGATGCCCGGCAAGGCACTAGGCTTTCAAAGTTTATTGTTCAAAACATAAAGAAATACGAAAAGCAAAACAAAACAAGAGCAATTACTCCGGGATAAAGGAGATTGGTATGACGCCTTCGCCTTCCAATTGCCGAGCCCTTTGTCCGAGTTGGGAAGATCCACTTGTCGATGTCGAAGTCGTTGTCGCCGCCTTCTATAGCATGGATTCCACTTTGGATGATGCGGAAAGGAAGTTGGCCGCACGTCGCAGTATCATCTTCCGACCTTTGATGGTGAAGCCTAAACCACCTTGTCGGACTTGAAAGGAAGATCGTGAGCTGACCCCAAATAGAGCTACCTTCTTCAACCGCAGCTTGAGCATCTTTCAAGAGGCCATCCTAGGCGGAGCTTTAGCAACTTCAGAGTGACAAGAGTCACAGTATGACTGGGTATTGTTTCAAAAGCTTGACAGGAGTCTCAAAGAATTCACCTTCCATCTCGAGATATCGGAATGATCAGATGACCACTATACTCTTCTTCGCCACACATGTAACAACCTTCCTTTCACCGGTACTTCAACTTCGATGTAAGGTAGAGGTAACCGCCCCATGTATCCAAGGGCGCCCAAGTAGGCAAGAGTAGGACGAATGTCCATGACAAAGAATGTGGAGTGAAAAGTCTGGGAACCGACTTTGATAGGCAGAGTGAGCTCTCCAAGTACTGTTCGCTTAGAACCATCAAAAGCTCTCACGATAATGTCACTGGGTCTCAGAACCAACCCTTCGACATCAAGTCGATCAAAAGCAGAACCGGTATCCACCAAAACATGAGATAGTGTGGTGCCCTTGCATTCAACAGAGATGTGCAAGGCTTTGTTGTGTTTCTTCCAGAGTCATATCACAGAAGCCTAGGCCGTTGTTGGCAGCCAGGCTAGCAATACAAACTTCAAACTGGTCAGTGGTAGTGTCTTGCGGTACGTGAGCATTCTTCATAAACTTCACCAAGGCATTAGCATGAGCCTCGGAGCACAAGAGCAGAGCAAGCATGGAGATTTTGGACGGAGTCTGTCCCAATTGTTCCACAACATTGTAGTCACTCTTCTTGATAATCTTCAGAATTTCCTCCATTTCTTGTTTGGAGGTGTCTTCAGAACTTCCTTTGGTACTTCGTTGAGCAGATGAGTCACCGTTCTTTCCTCTAGCTTGGGGAATGGATTGAATAGCTGGAATGCGAGCTGGAATCGCAATGTCTTTTGGAGGAGAGATATCTGGAGAGAATACCCTTCCGGTTCTGGTCACCTTACTAGATCCAGTGATGTTGTCAATGTCAGGAATGGTAGCTTCAACAAGAAGATCTTCAATGGTCGAGGGTCTTGCTTGACGCCATGATAGTAAACATCAGCTCCATAGTTCCAAGGGATAGCTTTGTCAGAGGAATATGGAACTGGTCTTGGAGAAGTAATGACGAGAGGTGCCACCCTAGGCATGGGATCAGCAGAGGAAACCTTATAGTGTTAACATCAAGATAGTCTTCGGGAAATCGTCACCCCATCCGTTACCTTAACATCTTCAATAGGAATCTTGTAGCTCTCAGAACAGTGTACTTCACCATGTAATCATACTTACCACTTGCTGCCCCAAGGTGTCCCACATGATGGTACAGCTTGCATTGTCAATCTTCAACTTAGACATTTCTTCACACAGACAGTGGTTTCGTAAATAGTATCTCACGGTTATCCATCATGCATCGAACACGCCTTTTCAACCAAGCACAACCATCAAGCGCGGATGGGCACCAACGATTCCGGGCATCCCGGTTGACACCGCTTGCAACAAATTCTTCTTAACAAGAATCGAGGAATGGTCAAGTCATCTATGTTGAAAACATAAGTATCGCCACCAACAAAGATTGGAACCCTTGTCATGGTTAGGCATAGGCGCTTGATCACATTCGAGTCTCAACAGAGGATCAAATT
Organism: Vicia sativa; assembly: GCA_021764765.1. Taxonomy (NCBI): domain Eukaryota; kingdom Viridiplantae; phylum Streptophyta; class Magnoliopsida; order Fabales; family Fabaceae; genus Vicia; species Vicia sativa. Next base: position 66,194,178 of record CM038796.1, on the reverse strand, counting down.
CAACTGCTTAGCTTCAATCATATCTTGAATCTTGTTCTTCGAGCCCAACAATCATCAGACTATGTCCGGCTATTGGAATGGTAAGCACACTTAGCATTAGGATTGTATTTCGGAGAGGAGGTGTTGACATTCGAGGAGGATCCTCAAAGTAATCACCGCTTTCAACATGTGTTGCAAGGCTTGCGACAATGGCATGTTGATCTTTGTAAACCGCTAGCGTTCGTTACGCTTGTCTCACCGAGGTTGGCCGATGTAGGATCGAGATCACAACTTCCCCACGATTGAGCACGGTCGGTCTTGGCTCGGCTTTTCCGACCATACACAACATTGGCTTCTTTCTTACCACCAAAAGATCTCTTCGCTTGAAGATGTCTCTATCTCAATCTTCCCACTCTTGATACGCCACCGTAAGTATCACTCGGTGAATCCGGATGAAGAGTTTCCAATCGATGATTGAAGAATGGGCTCGTTGTTCCCATGAACATATCAACCAACTCCCTATTGGACAAGGGTGGTTGAACTGTTCCTGCTAGATCTCTCCATTTCTGAGCATACTCCTTGAACTTCTCATCACGACCCATAGACATGCTTTGTAGTTGCATACGAGTGGGTGTCAATTCAAGATTGTACTATATCGTCTCAGAAAGCATCCGCCAAGTCACCCAAGTACGGATACGGTCATTCTCTAGCGATAATACCACCCAGTTGAGTTCGGACAAACTCTCTTGAAAATAATGCATCCACAACTTTCTCATCGTGGGATTGATCTTCTGAACATAAGACTTCAAATGCAGCTTAGGGCAAGACATGCCATCATACTTAGCAAAAGTTGGAACTTTGAACTTGGGAGGAATCACAACACCAGGACAAGACTCAGATCATCAAAATTCAGCCCGGACATCTTCAGGTTTTCCACAGCATTCAGACGGTCTTCAAGTTGCTTGTACTTGTCATCTTCATCGAGTATTATCCATTATCATAGTTCTTCTCAAGTTCAGCCGACGCCTTCACCATCACCTTGTTACTTTGCTCATCTTCCTTCTTAACACTCTTCAGAGCTCAATTCGACTAACCACTCTAGGACCACCTTTGTAGCCTCCCATGTTGAGGAGACCAACAACCTTCTTCTTTCGTTGATGAGCTTCTTCAAATCTTCTTGGCCTTGGACCAAGCCGGTAAACATCTCAAACCGAGTATTCGAGCTTGAAGATCTTTGACAGACTGTTCAAGAGCCATTTCGCTAAAATAAATAGCGAGCAAATGAGAAAACCAATCTTCAATGTACCGTGATGCGTGTTATGCTATGCTATGCGATGTTTATGCGAATGCAATGCAATGTTTTCAAGGACCTTAGAGATTTAAATTTGTTAGACAAGCAATGAACAAACATTTATTAGTACTTTTTATTCTTTTTCCTTTTAAGTACAAGAGATAGTTCAAAACAATAAAAGAAAACAAATAAATCCTAAATCTCTAAGTCTCCCATGGGCGCCTCTTGGTGCCGATGTAGGCGTTGATGTTTCGCCTCCTCGTGAAGTAGCTTGGTCAACTATAGCACTTTCTTCTCACTTGCATAGCATCGAGCTTCAAAGGTATCCTCTTCTTTAAGTGAATCCAGATCTCTTCAAGTCTTCAAAATCAGTAGGCATGTCGGGATAGAGAACGGTATAGGGTACGCCACCTATAGCAACAGTTCCATAATTACCGGTAAAACAGCGTGAATGGCATCATGAGGTTTTGAGCTCGAGCTCGCACCCATTTGAGGTAAGGTTCCCAAGGAATGGAGTTTTGGTGCCCCAAAGTCTTGGTATCGCCTTTACCATGCCCCAAGCGTATAAACCTTCGCTGTAATTCGAGATCATGATTGTAATCAAACACAATATCTTGGAGAAGCATATCATGTGGACCATCTCTTCGGCAAAACCAAACCGACATAGAGCTAAAGAAGGGTTAAAGTACCTCCCTTATACCAAGTAGTGGTACATTAGGAATTCTCCACACGATGAAAGTGAAATCCTTTGAGAGAAAAGATTCCAACGGATATCTGAATGAGAGAGTGACATTAGTCTTTGAGACCACTTCATCCTTTGTTCATTCTTCAAAACTGATGGAGGAAGATGCGAAATAAACCACCTAGAAAGTAACGGTATGCAACACATGAGAGTTCCTTGTCTCTTAGTAGTACGAGTGTGGAGAGAATGTAGGATGTCTCCAAGTAAAGTAGGCACAGGATTGCGGGTAAGAAACAACTTGATGGCGTTGACATCTATGAATTGATCCGAGTTAGGAAATAGAACCAAACCATAGATTAGCAAGGCCACAATGTCTTCAAATGCATGGAAACTCATAACTTTGAGGAATTCTCGGGATTTCTTAATCAGGAACTTAGAAAGTAAACCCTTAACTCCGCTTCTAGTTTCCCAATTGGCTTCAATGTCTGAGCGCTTAAGATGTAAGGCCGATGCAATGTCTTCGTACTTAGGAACCTTTTCTAGACCGGTGAATGGCATTTGGTCAAGAATAGGTATCCCAAGTAGCTTAGAGAACTCTTCCAAGGTAGGAACCAACTGATAACTGGAATGTAAAGCAATGGTGTTTTGATCAAAGAACCGGAATAGGACGGCATCATATCTTCTTCAAAACCGGAGATAACCAAGTCAAGTAGATAACCATGTCTTTTGATGAACTGAGCATGGTCGGGAATTTCAGAAACCAATTCTTTGAGTTGAGAAGGTATACCCATGAAGTTGATTCGGATAGTCTTTCTAGAAGCCATAATCCCTACAAAATAGAGCAAAGATAAATCCCTAGGTCCTTGAAATAGTTAGAAATGATATGCAATGCAAATGATGTCATGATGCCATGTTTAGCACACACAAACAATTCGCACAATGAGCCTAGGTTTAAGGCTTGCATGAGGTATAGGTGATTACCCCACCAAAAGTTTGAGTTGGTTCATCCTGTCCTATAATAGTAACCGGGTTCTAGGACTCTCACATCATTGATCTTTCTCGTAGGCGCTTATTTTAATACGACTACCAAGTGGTCGACCGAAAATGTCCCAAAAGTCTGATCTCAATGAGCGTAGCATCGAGTATCAACCAACCTCGGTCTGCACCAAAGCCGGCCATCTCACTACCTTCTAATGGCCAAGATGGGTCAATTAAGGTTCTAAAAGTTTAATTAGTGCTTGATGACACCACGCAGAAGCCAAATACTATCCTCAACTTGGAAATGAAGAGTATCAGGACATCCAAAGTGTCACACTAACGTAGCCATCATGTTGACCGTTTTGATATACGTCTAACGGTCGCGACGATTTATTTCTACTTACCTAAAAGGAAACCCGTATCCGGGTGTAGGATCCCCCACAAATATAATACCCAAGCAACCCTTAAAGATAAAGCAAGCAAGTCAAACAGAAAGCAATAAAGGTGATTTTTGAAATCCTTAAGATAATTCTCTCTTTAGGGTGTCTCCCCAGTAAAGTCGCCAGTTCCGTGATACGGTGAACTGACTTTTTAGTTTTTGTATCGCAAATGTGCGGATAGCAAGAGTCGCCACCGACTTTTATTTTTATCCAATTAAGGGAAGGTAAAAGTACGAAAAGACCTTCGTTAGATTCTGAGTACGGAGAATGGTTATGGAAGGGAAGGTATTAGCACTTTCCATCCGTAGTTATCTACGGGCTCTTAGTTGCTCTAGATCACTTTAAAATTGTGCTTCGTGTGTTTGACAAAATGTTTTGAAAAGGCATTTCGCTTTGACTTTGTAATGATTCATGTAGGAATGTATACAAAGTGTTCGGAAATGTTTCGCTTTTGAAAAGAGTTTGAACTTTGACAAAAGTGTGGTGTGAAAAGGCATTTGGTAGAGCGAGCAACTAAAAGACTAATTACCCACTCGAATTGGTCGCTTTCGTTTCTACGCCTTTAGAATAGCGCTATCCGTACCATTAGTTGGTAGGTAACTCCATTCGTTGGATGTAAGCGGACATTCTGGGACATCGGATGGTCATAGAAAGCAACTTGTAGGAAGTATCCTAACACATTCAAGGACTATCATCATTTTCGTAGGCAACAATCGAGGGTCAAGATAATGTATTCGAGGCGACATCGTGGGTCTATGATCTTGTATCGAAGGACTATGATGATTTGTTTGAAGGCAACGGTGTTAGAATACCTCACGCTCGAGGACATGACCATTTTGAATTGTAAGGCAACGAGAGAATTACCCTAAGGGTGCATGTGAAGAGAGTGTGTTGATTCAAATATTTTATCTTGCAAATTAGTGAGCTATGTTGATTATTATCTTGCCATACACGCCTAATTACTAGCAATTTATAGGGTGCGGAAATTAAAATGCGGAATGTAAAGATGCGGAAAGGTAAATCCTACGCTATTACAAGGCTTTGGGGTATACATAATTTAAAATGCGAAAAATAAAGGCCTAATTTAAACTATTACATCCCATATACGTTACATTATTGGAAAAATAAAATGATAAAGAAAAAAATTGTCCGAATCGGATCAACTCGCAAGAGAATGAGAAATCGGAAATGCGATATGAATCGAACAAGAGAAAAAATGTTAGAAAATGCAAATTTTAAAATAAGAAAAATATGTCATGTGGAAATACTATAAATATATGTTAAAATAAATTTTGGGATTTTTGATGCATTTTGATAATTAAAATGAATTAAAAGTGATTTAAATGCAAAATTATGAATAAAAATAAATATGCATGCAAAATTATATTTTTTAATTTATTAAATTAAATAAAGATTTTATGAAAATAATGTAAAAAGAAAAATAATTTTTGGTAATTTTTTAATGCAGAAATAAAATTATGAAAAGAATTAAAATAACATGAAAATATTAAATAATTAGAAAATATGAAAAGAATGAGTTTTGTGAAAAAGAAGCAAAACCGGTCCCTGGAGGGATCGAACTCGTGACCCTTTGAGGCATCTGGGAACAGGAAGCGCCTTTACCACCACGCCATGTGTGCAAGTGTGTTTGAAATCCGGATCGAGTAAAAGAAAGACAAGTGTCGTCTCCTCATCTCCTCGTCCGCGCGCGAAACTTCATCATCCCCGATTTAAATTTTCAAAGCTAACGTCGGCCATTATTCGACGCTATGGTCCCTGGCAAAATCAAAAAGCAAGCACACGTAATATAAATAAATTCTAAAGCCATGGTTCGATTCCTGGGATCATCCCGAATGCATTGGTATAGTTCTCATGGTCCAATTTTTCCTATTTGGTGAAACCCTAAAACATGCTCAGGAACCCTAACTATGGCATCTCGAGTTTCCGGCCATGAAAATGCAATTAAAGTACCCAGAAAGCTTGCAATCTTCCTACTAAATACAAAAACAAACACAAATCATGTTAATAATGCATGAATGAAAGAATACGATTTTTGAAATTTCAAGAACAAACCAATTTCGATTTCACGATTCTTGATGGTTTTTGGCAAAGTAAAGGTCTGAATGCTTCCTGTGGATGTCAAGGAATATGTTTGAATCCTCAAAATCGTTTGAAAGTGGCTGGATCGATGATGCTAGTAGCTTGAAGGTCACGGATTTTTGAGTTCTAGGTTAGGTTCTTGAGCCAATTTTTCCGCTCTCTTGATAGGTATGCATCATACATTTATACCGGATGGATTTGGGATGGTTTTGGAAGAGAATCAATCAACATTCAAAGCAAATCAAATTTGATTTTTGTAAAAATAAATTTTCAAAATTTGATTAATTTCAATCCAATCTTGCCATATTGATCAAATTTCAAAATTTGCGGCCTTTGTGAGTTGCTTGAGTCTCAAGGAAGGAATAAAATCAATCTTGCAATTAATTTTGATTTTATACTTTATTTTTAATTTAATTTGTATTTAAATGAATAAATTCCAAATTAAATAGAAAATAAAATAAAAATTGTGGCATTGGGCTTGGACATTCCTAATTGTATGAGGAATAAGTTTGATGAAGAAAAGCAAGCCCATTTGCAAAAAATTTGATTTTTAGAAGTATTTCTCTTTGTGCATTCCTTCAAAATTGCCCAACTTGTGAATGGTGTATCTTGCTCAGTTTTTCACATTTTTGAGTGTTCTTGGACTTTTTGAAAAGCTCTAAGAGTACTTTAACCAACCTCTTTGGTCTCATATCAATTGGAGTTTCCATGCTCAATATATCTTCAAAACAAAAAGTTGACTTTTTGTTGACTTTGAAAATGACCTGTAATGTTTTGAGCCATACCTCTCAAATGAAGCATTTTTTTAGAAAAATTTCTGAGAAAGTATGAAGAAGTTATGATCAGTCAAAGTTCAGTTGACCTTTCACCTAGAAACCCTAATTTAGAAAGTTTGACTTTTGAGCAAATCTTGAGTTTTCTTGATGAATCATCATCAACCCTTGATCAAATGATGAATGTGACTTCAAAATGAGGATGTTGACCAAAAATCAGAAGTTTTGACTGTATGTTGACCACAGTTGACTTTTTGTCTAATACACCCGATTGTCTGAGCAATCTTGACTTGTATGGCTTGAAACTTGACATGGAAAATCTTTGAAGCATATGAGGAGGCATGAAGACCAATAGAGATGTTGGAAGTCCATCTTGACTTGAGAATTGCCAAACCCTAGTTTGGGTTGATTGTCTAGGAGAGAGTTTGTCTGATCAACTCTTGAGGAATCCTTGAGTATGGATGTATGAAATATCTTGAGAAGATGGAGGGAAAATTTTGGGGTATGACAGCATCGCATATCATCAAGTATTCATTATAAATAAACCTTTGCAAACATCATGTTTAATCACACCACATCATTATCAATTAATTCACTAAATTCCAAACATGGAAAAATTGTTAAACACCAATAATCGTCGCGAAAGTCATTCCTAATAACCAGCATTAATCATAATCATTAGCATCACAATCAGATTGTTCATACGTAACTTAAATCGACTAAAACGCAAACTGATTCAATTTAACCGTAATTTGGCCTATTTCTGGTCGTTTTGTAAAGACTCGAAATTTTGAAAAACTAACCTCACCACTACGTTCTACACGTCGAACTTAGCTAGTACAAAAATTTTCGTTGAATTCGGAGCAACTTGCTTCGTCGCCGAAATTACCAATATCGGGAAATTAGAACATAATCGGGTTCCAAATTTAATCGGCTAACTTATGTCATAACTATATTTTATTAATATAAACTATTAGTATATGAAATTAGGGAAAAGAAAAGAAACAGAAGCAAAATCTAAAATTATGCAGAAGATAGAAACACAACAGAATACAGAAACCACAAAAATAGCATTTTTCGTTGCACCCTCCAGCCTACAGGGGACGGACGTCCCAGGGGTCTTAAGGGGAAGGGGTGGGCTCCTAGGACAGGGGGGACGGTCGCCCTTCATTAGAGGTGGTCGCCTCCCTTGTCCTTCTTCATCGTCCAATCTTCTTCTTCCCTGTTTATTTTCATTGCAGGCAGTGTTTTCTTCATATTTTACAGTTTTTGCATATTTCCATTTTTACATCTTCTAGTTCCTACTAACTTTAGAAATAAAAAACCAACATCAATACTCCTAACTCAACTTTCTTAATTTATTTCAACAAAACTCATGAATCAAAATATCAATTTTTCCCAAATCCAAAACATATAATTCAAACCCTAACTATAGGAAGTGGAAAATCAAACCCCTTACCTTAAATGCTTGGATGATACTAGATGCTCCAACCAACTCAAACCCCTAGCTTTGCCCTTTCTTTTATCTTCCTCCAAAACTCTCTCTAGCTTTCTCCCTAAGTATGTTTTTGGTGTTGTAATGGAAGAAAATGAGGAAATGGTGGTTTTGTTGATTCTTACTACAAGCCCATAGGGTGTACACCCAATTCTCCCCAATTAGTACTCACACCCTCCAAATTGTCTTACTATAATTATAACACTAATAATATCTAATAATATTATTAACCCAATTAATTAAAATAACTCTGGGAAATTAAATATCGGTCCGAATAATATTTTACCGAACTGGACGGAATAAAAACCGGACCGAACGAAACGTCGCTGAATATATTAACAGATATATCGATTAATATATATATTCTCATTGCAAAAATAATCGTCAAACAGTAACTCGAAAATATTAATATAATATAATATTAAATAAAACGGGGTGTTGCAATCTCAAATTGATGAGGAGATTGAGAGGGCATGTAGGCCTATTCTGGTTGATTGAGATATTCAAGAGGATCTTCCCATCCAGTTGGTTGGATGTCTTCGATTGAAATTTTTTAACTTTATGGGGCGGTATATTTTACTATGAACTTAAGTGGATCCTTTAGAGTACTACGGATGCCTGGGGTGCTAACACCTTCCCTTTGTGTAATCGACTCCATTACTCGATCTATTGGTCGTAAGACTGTGATTTCACCCTTTCCAGGTTTACTCGATAATCACCTTTCCCTCCGATGGATAAAAAACATTCAAAATTGACTTCATTATTCCGATGATTTCTCTAGTTGCTACACATATATAGGGGGATATGTAATTATATTCTCTTCTTTGAAAAAATACCTCAATGTGATATATTAGTATTGGTATTGAATATGATAGTTCTCACTATGTTTCTTCTCTCTTTTTGACATTGCCAAAGGGGGAGAAGAATGTGGAGGATGAAAATAGGAAGCACAAAGTCAGGGGGGATTTTGATAACTACATGAAATGTATTGTTGCAAGTCTTGCCATCATAAAAAAAGGGGGAGTTTGTTAGTCTAGCTTCACTATTAGATGTTTTGCATGATGTCAAAACTCAGAAAGTTAAAATTTCAGTATGGTGGACGATATCCTTATGTATTATGGTACTCCCTTGCACTATAGTTCTTAGGAATCATTTAAAACAACTTTAAAATTGATCCTAACCTGAAATTTGTGTGTCAACACATAAATTATGCATATATGCATTTTCTTAAAATCTTCAGTATAGGTCATGTTGTACCCCAATTTTTGCCCCTAAGATCCCTCATCATCCCTTTATCACAACACATCAAGATCACAAACAGGTGTTGGTTCTCATGGTTGTCCTATTCTTAAGTTTGTTCTCATAGGAACACCAATAAGCCTGACTATGCTCCACGTATGTGTTGATTTGCATTTATTTCATCTACTAACCTCTGATTAAAATACCAAAAATATTTGTTTTGCCTTGTGTATTTTTGTATTTTGTAGGTATCAAGCCAAAACATCTGACAATGTAAGTTTTTTCGGTGTTTTTCCCCCACAAATGTTTTATACAAAAATTTATAAGGTTTTGGGAGTGCAATCGATTTTCACTAAGGAGCAATCGATTGCTCACAACTATTTTTAGCCAAAATTTCAAAAAAAAGCTTAGTGCAATCGATTTGCACACATGAAAATCTGAAAAAACTGTGTAATTTTCAAGTGTGTGGGCTTTGGCTCCAATTTCTTTTTTATTTTCTTTTAATTTTGAATTTGTGCTTTGATCACCCAAAATTTCACTATTGCATCATCACTAAACACTATCGTACACCCTCATTTTGATGACATAGTCACAATTGATTCAAATTTTGATCCAAATCTAATTTCCAAGCCTAATTCTAATTTTCAAACCAAATTCTGAACCACCACTAATCCCAAGCCTAAACTTTTTAGATAAATGCCTCCTCTCATTCAAATTTCAAGCTTTTGATAACCAAACTCACTCACCTTGTCAAAATATTTCTCTACTCTTTTCATTTTCCCCAATTCTCCCAATTCACTCAAAGCTCTTATTCTTCATAAAGTTTAGCAAAATTCTTCATTGGAATTTGTTAAATATTTGAGCTAAACCTCCATTCACACTATTTTTCTTCATCAATTCTCTAGATATAAGCTTGTAATTCTGATTTTTAGAGTTGGATTGAGGCAACTTTTTCTCTAGATCTAAGTGTTACTCTTGCCAATGTTTCTCAAAATCTTCAACTGGTGATTGTTGATCTTCATCTTCTACTATGTGATCTTTTGATAATTCTTGTGTGTTCATCCATTGAGAAAACTTGTTTTTAGTTCCATTGATGTTAATTTCTCAAAAATCAAGTGAAATTTTCGTGCTCAATAGAATCAAGGATCACAAGGTTTTTGGTGAAAAGTTTGAACAAGAATTTGGCCTTTTGAAATTTTATTTTTCTACTCTGCACAGTGAGAAATCGATTATATATATAAGTGAAATCAATTGTAGTTTCTATTTTTTTGCACAATTTTCGAAAACTGCTGTTGTGCAATCGATTTGCACCTGAGTGCAATCAATTTTCACAATGCATAATGTGGTTTTTTACTTTTTTATTTACTGGTTTGAGTAATTACTCTTCTTCTACTCCATTCTTTTGATGGTTTCCTTGGATTGTAGTCTTGAGTACCAAATTCTTCTTTAATTTCAATTGACTCTGGGTGTTAATGAGGTTGGAAAAATGTATTGTTGATTCAAATTTATTAAAGGATGAATTATTCAATTCATTCTTGGTGCTATGAGTTAATAATATATTTTGTGCCACCAAGATGATTGGTTGAACTTAAAGATGGAAGAATGTTGAGAAGATGATCCAAGTTGATCTATCATTTACCCTCCCACTTCATCTCATCTCATCCCATTCTTTTTTATTTTATTTTATGTGTTGACAAACATTAGAGGATGATCTACAAATCAAACCTCTCGATTGCTTTTTCAAAATATAAATCATGTTTGACCGACCTCGTTGTAGGGTGACCTCTATATAGGTTACTTGGCGATTGCTTAACATAGTTGTAAATTTTGTCCTGTATCATAAAATAATCAATTAGTGGCATAAACTTTACAATTTTGCAAAAGCCCCAAAAGATTGTTTTAGTCTTAATTTTGGTTCAACACTTATGATACTTGTTGTGTAGTCACTATCATTTTTTAATCAAGCTTCTAACAAGTTTTCACTAACTTTTTCCAATTGAAATTATCAATCATATTTGATCAAGTGTTGAGATCTTTGTTTGTTCCAAAATAGATGATATACTTGACAAAAAGAAATTGAAACTTACCGTGTGGTCACTATAGATTTTATCAAGCTTCTCAAAAGTCTTCATGCGCAAGCTTCAAGATGATCATCTTGCTAACCTTACTAATTTACTAATAATTGACTTTTATTTTATGCCTTTATCTCTCGGCCTTTATTTGTATGCCCTTTACTTATTGCATTTTATTTAGCATTTACATTTCATGTCATTTTATTCTTCGCTCGCTTGAGCATTTATTTTTATATCATTTCTTCTTTGCCCACTTGAGCATTTTACTTTCTTGTTATTTTAAATTTTCTCACTTGAGCTTTCTTTTTCCTTTTTTAAAATACTTACTAATCCAACTTAAACACTAATTTTTTTAATTCTTTTTGGACTTGGTTACTATTCCTAAGCTCGGAGTTTGACCTTTGGACTTAGGATTAGGACCTCAACCTTAGCTCGAAGACTGTGTGATCTTTGTGTTATTATGTCTGTGCTTGGGCTATTATTTTTCTGTGTGCAAGTTATTCTATTTGTACTCGTTTACGAGTGGGTTTCTTTCAAATACAGTCGTTATGCTGCCCGATTTTTGAAAGAAATAATTTCATCTGAGGAATTGATTTATCTGAAGCTTGGTATTTTTGTCCGATTAATTGCTTGTTTGGTAAATCCAAAGGAAGGAATATGGTATTGGATTCTTGATGTCAAGTACTAAGTTTCCTACCCGGTTAGATCTTTCCTTACCCTTAACTTTTACTTTTTGTACATAGGTTACCCTCTTCATCTTCTCCCATATTCTTTAATTTTCAAAATCTTCCCTCTTTTTCTAAGGATTCTTGTTTTCTAAACTCGAACCGCTTTCATAAAAAACTTGGACTTAGGTCCATGCATTTTCAAACTTCCTTTTTTTAATCAAATGTTAATCCATCTAACCCTATGCTAACACTTTCAAATAGACTAAAACAAAACCAACCTCATTCAAACTTTTTGAGCTCTTTGTGGCTTTTCTCCAATAACAATTTTCTAGAAAGATTAGATTCTTGTCAATTCTTTGTAGTGATGCAAAACTCTATACTTCTACGATATATAGTGAAGTGATACGTTTTCCGCTTGGTGTAGAGAATGCTTGTTGATGAAAATCTGAGCTTAAAAATTCTCCGCTTTGAGTTAACAAAACACTCATTTCTCATAATTGTGGGTAGTAGGCATGTTTACCACTCAGATATGACGATGATGTCTATTCTTCTTAAAATTAACCAACACACCAATTTCGGTCTTTTTTACCCGAACTACATGGGTTTTGATTTCAATATTGCATGTTATTGGTATATAGGCCTAGAACTCATTGGAAGTTCTATCAAATCAAAAATTGTAAAAAATATGTAGTTTCTCACCTCCATCATCCGTTTTTTACTTACTTCTTTTATAGCACGCATATACAAATCTTCAAAGAGGTTCCTGCGGAGTACCGTAGATGCTTAGGGTGCCTTATACCTTCCATTCGCATAATTAACCCCCGTACCTTGATCTCATTTTCTTTTAGTATTTTCTTCGCTCTTTTTCCTAGTCCTTTGGATAAAATAAAAGCGCGGCGACGACTTCATTATTATTTTTGTGAGTTGAGTCAATTCGATGGCTTAGTCTCAAAGTTTTTGTCACTACAGAAAAGTGGCGACTTCATTGGGGAAAGTTGACCTCTTGCAGGTCCATCTCTAAGTGGGTTGACCCTATCTTTGTTTATTTGTATATATGTGCTATATTTGTTGTATTTGTTGTATATATGTTTGTCAGGGTGCTTGGTGATCTCTTAGGAGTCCTATACCCGAATTCGAGAAAACTTAGGATTAAGATTGGGGGTATAGTCATGTTGACATGTCTGGAGCAGTCCTAAGCATGTTGGCATGAGATCCCTCACTCAATGGAGTCCCCTTTGGGGGTGGTAATGTTAAATAAGCCAGATGTGCGACATTATCATCTTTCGACCTGGGAGACAGTAAAGTTGAGTTGGCCGTAGAACCTTTAATCCATGTTGGCCTTTTTAGGTGTACTGCGATGGTTAGCCAGGAGCAGTCCTGACTGATTGATACGTGATACTGCACTCAGACGAGTTTCTCTTAAGAATATTATTAGTTCCCGAGCAGTCGGCAGACCGATAATATCCAATGGAGGAATGTAGACTATGGGAATTCCCTTTAGAACCTTGAACTTCAAGTGGCAAAACTTTTAGTTCACCTTATGGGTAGTACTCGTTTAGCTCCATGCTCGTGATGTCGAACCTATAGACCCCCATGTTTGTGATCTTGTGTGTGATTGTTGCATGATGCATTCATGAAACTCTTTTTCGATGGGTTTTCAAAGAAACTTAGAGATCTTTTTATGTAAACATCAAAATTTTCATCAAACTCAATTGATATTGGGTGTTGATGGGGTGAAAACTCTAATCCACCAAAATGGATGATTGATTTTGATGATAACTTGATCATTTCTTTGATCCAATTCGGGATTTACTTTCCATCTAAAGTTCCTTCAAAGTCAAGTAAAACCAACATTTGCATATCATGCATCATTTTGCATTTCATGCAGTCTCCTAGGTGTCTTATCCATTTCTATCCTTCGTTCATTCTGTAAGTTGTTGCATCAGTACAACACTCCAGCTAACTGCAAGAAGAGGATGGAGAACTAGAACAAGAGAATCGTGAGCTGCGTGAAGAGGTAACTTCCTTGAGGACCGGTGTGGCCAGCTTGATCGCTATGGTGGAACAACTGGTGGCTGCTCAAAATCAGCCACCACCTCCTCCTCCGCCTTCCCATCGTATCATTACACCTCAACAAACAACTATTATTTATGAAGTTCAAGATGTTCATGTTTCTGTTGTGTCAGTTGTTTCTATCGTCCAACATTGTTTGCCTCCTGGTTATCTATGGGAATGCCTGAGAATTTCACGCTTGATGGTTATAATCGTGCTGCTCAAGTTGCTTCTTTGCCAGCCTGCTGATGTTTCAATGTCTCTTGTGGTGATAGCTAAACCTGTTTTTGTACCTCCTGTAGTGCATACTACTACTATTTTTAACAACGAGGTTGAAAATCCTCCTCCTTTGAGCGAAATCTTGGACTTCTACGACAGGATGGATGGATTTCAGGAACAATTTGACAAGATGAATAAAGAGTTGAAATCCCTTAAAGGGAAATAGTTGTTTGGTGACAATGTTTATGACATGTGTTTAGTTCCCAATGTGAAAGTACCTGCTAAGTTCAAAATTCCTGAGTTTGAGAAGTACAAGGGAAATTCTTGTCCTCATAATCACCTAACATTGTATTTGAGGAGAATGTCTACTCATGCAGAAGATTAGCGTCTACTCATCCATTTCTTTCAAGATAGCTTGACTGGTTCCGCTCTGAGGTGGTATATGAATCTAGATAGCAATAACATCCATACACTCAATGATTTAGGTGAGGATTTTGTGAAGCATTACAACTACAACATGTACATGGTGCCCCATCGTGATCAATTCAGGGAAATAGTTCAGAAGGACAAGGAATAGTTCAAAGAATACGCTCAATGTTGGCATGAACTTTTTGCACAAGTCATCCCTCTGTTACGTGAGTAGGAAATGACTAAGGTTTTCTTGAAGAATTTGGGTTTATTCTATTACTAGAAGATGGTGGCTAGTGCACCAAATGATTTTGCTGAAATGGTGGGCATGGGAGTCTGTATATAAGAAGATGTCTGAGAAGGACGTTTGACAAAAACAGAAGGATCTGGTGGGTCTAAGAAGCAATCTTTTGGTTTCTCTAAGAAAAGGAAGATGTTAATTCTTTTTTCTTAGAAAAGGAGAACCAAAATTCTTAGAAGATGTTATTAGAATTCACAACAAGTTGTTGCTGTCACTCCAGTTGTTGTTGTTGCTCTAGGTACAATTCCTTATCACAAAGCGCCTCAGCTAGGGCAAGGCCCTAAAAGAGAACCGTTCGATTGAATACCAATGACATTTGTTGAATTATATCCAACATTGATTCAGAGACACCTGGTGTAACCAAGAGCTCTTCTAGTTGTTCTGAATCCTTTGCCATGTTATCTGCTGAAGTTAGAAGTTCAAAAGATGGTTAGATCTGCTCTCCTATCCTTCAAAGACATGGGTCCTAATGTGCAAGAAAATCTGCTTCCTAGGCATGGAAATGAGAATAATGTGTATATGATTGATGGAGAAAGTAGATTTTATGATGTGAATTTGATTATTGGAGATCTTGTGAAGATTCATGCTTCTCTCTATAAGGTTGGTTATTGTTCACATGATCTTGATGCTTGTAATGTGTGCAGTGGTGATACTCTTGGTTGTGGCAAGATAAAGAGTAATCTTCAAGACATGACGGATAGAAACCTTATTCAGGTTATTAGGATGAAAGATGAGCTAGAAAATAAAGTGAATGTTGTTTATGGTCCTCCTAGAGAAATTCAAATCTGTGATGTGAATGAGACTAATGCTGATTTGGTCAATTTGCATGTTGCATTCTCCTTTCTGGAATGTAAAAAAACACATTGTTATAATGATTGTTTAATCTACTCTAGAAATCGCCGTGGTTGTGAACTTTTCAAAAGAGGTATCTAGCGTTGTTAGATGAAGGTAGTATTCAGATTGCGGTGAGTAGAGTTAGTTATAATAATAGCGTCAACATGATTGAGGGAGCGTTAGAAGAATTTGATGATGATTATATTTCTAATGATAAATATTTCTCCGCCGATGAGTATGAGTTGATTGAAGAAGCAAATGTGAGTGTCATTGTGCCATGTTTTGATATTTCCACTCCCATGGAGAAGACTTATTACAGCAAGCCTCTAGTTACTCCATTGATTATTAGTTTTCATGGACCTATCTCCTATAGTTCAAAAAAAGATGTGCCATACAAGTAGAATTCCACCATTCTTGAAGGAGATGTTGAGATTCTAATTCAAACTTTGTCTCATGTGGAGATTATTTTTGAAACCAGTCGTGTGACCTGAAGTGGTTGTGTATTTGCTCCTGTATTCCCAAAAGTGAGTGATGATGAAAACAAGATTGTGGAAACTAGTGCTAAGCCCAAGAAGGTTGAAGGGTAAGCTAGTGGAGTAGCTCAAAAGAAATAAATGGATGATCTGTTAACGATTATCAAGATGAGAGATTATAAGATCGTTGAACAATTGCTACAAACACCGTCAAAGATTTCGATTCTGGCCTTGGTAATGAATTCCTCAGCGCATCGAGAGCCTTTGATGAGAGTCTTGGATCAAGATTTTGTTGACTATGATGTACCTCTTGAAAAGTTCAATAGTGTGGTTGGAAACATTACAGCCTGCAATAACCTGAGTTTCAGTGATGAAGAGCTACCTACTTAGGGGAAGAATCATAATATGGGTTTTCTTATTTCTTTGAATTGCAAAAATGATGCATTGTCCAATGTGCTCATTGAGAACGGTTCTGCATTGAATGTTATTACTAAAAGTACCCTTGCAAAGCTCAAATATCAAGGTCCACAAATGCGTCCCAGTGATATCAATGTGAAGGCATTCGATGGTTCCCAAAAGTCCATTATTGGGGAAGTGGATTTACACATTCATATTGACCCACATTTGTTTCAAATCACTTTCCAAGTGATGGATATATTCCATGCTTATAACTGCTTGTTGGGACGGCCTTGGATCCACGAGGCTGGTGTTGTAACTTCAATCTTAGATCAAAAAATTAAATTTCGTTCGTGAAGGTGTTGTGATTATTGTAGAAGGAGAGCAAGCTATGCTGGTTTCTCATTTATCCTCCTTCACTGTGGTAGAAGCCGATGAAGCCGTTGTTGGAAAGTAGTTCCAAGCTTTATCCATTAAAAATGTTAGGAGGAATGAATATTCCATTATTTGATTGAAGGATGCTCATAAGATAGTGCATAAAGGCTCCAGTAATGCTCGGGAACAAGTTATTGAGCCAAAGGTGAACATGAATAGTGTCAACCTGGGTTTTTCTACGAAAGAATAGAAAAGAGGTTTTGAAGCCAAAGTACAATCTTAGCCAGTATGGATATCTCCCGCAACGTTCGACTACTCTAGAAGTAAATGCTATTGTTGAAGATGGACCGGAGCAGGAAATGCTTAACTTTGTGATGCATGGAGCCTGAGTTCGTTATTAGACTGCTATTGATATCCCCACTTGCGTTCATATTTCGAAATAATTCACTTTTGTTTGTTTAAAATTTTCAAATAACAATCCTTTCACTCTGACCAAGGTGAAAGAGATGTTGTACGGGAAAATATGCGGTTTTGAAATTTTAGATCATTAATAAACGTTTGTTTTTAATTCCAAATCGTGTCTTCTATTTTTTCTGCTTTTTCTTGGAAAATGGTAATAAAAAAAACCTTTCACAATAAATAATAATTAAAATGAATCTACATAATGATTTGTCGCATGTGTCAGTTTCTAAAAGAAAACATAATCATATGTGCGGATTAATTGTTAAACCTGTTGAAAACCATGACCCTGCACCCACTTCTATCTTTGAACATCATGTATATGTGTCTGAAGAAGAGGAATTTTATGAGATCCCTAAAGAGGTTTCACGGTTGCTTGAGCGTGAGGAAAATATCATTCAGCCGCACAAAGAGACGTTAGAAGTTATCATCCTGGGTTCTGACGAAGATGTGAAAGAAGTCAAGATTGGAGCATTGCTGCATTCCGAGGTGAAGAGTCGTTTGATGGAGATACTGAAAGAGTATGTGGATATCTTTGCTTGGTCGTATCAGAATATGCCTGGATTAGACACCAATATTGTCAACATCACTTGTCGTTTAAGCCTGAATGCTTGCCAATTAAACAAAAGTTGAGAAGAACTCATTCCGACATGGCAGTAAATATTAGAGAGGAAGTGTTAAAGCAGATTGACGTAGGATTTCTTGGGACATCATTTTACCCTCACTGGATTGCCAACATTGTACCAATTCCAAAGAAAGACAGAAAAGTCCGCATTTATGTTGATTATCGAGATCTGAATAAAGCTAGTCCGAAACATGATTTTCCTTTTCCCCATATTGATATGTTGGTGGATAGTACAACTAAGTTCAAAGTGTTCTCATTCATGGATGGATTTTATGGATACAATCAAATTAAGATGGCTCCTAAGGACATGTCAAAACCAAATTTTATCACACCCAGGGTGAAATTCTTGTGCCGCAGACTCAGATGTCTTATAAGGATGTCGAGATATATGATCTAACATTAAAACAAAACAGACAAGGTAGAAATAAAATAGTGCAGCAAAAACATAAAGAACACAGAGAATTGTTCACCCATTTTGGTGCTATTGTAGCGACAAAAAACTATGAGTTTGAGCCATTGAATTGACTCAACTCAAAAAAATAATAACACAGTCGCCACCACACTTTTATTTTATCCAAAAGACTAGGAAAAAGAGCGAATAAAATCCTAAAAAAGGATTAGAGATCTGGGACCGGGTGTTAGTTACGCAAAGGGAAGGTGTTAGGCACCCAAAGCATCTAAGGTACTTCATAGGAACCTTTTTGAAAATTTGTATATGTGTGCTAAAAAGGGTATATGTACAAAATGGATGGTGGGGGTTAGAAAAGAAGTATTTTTTAACAATTTTTTATTTGATGGATCTTCTAATGAGTTCCAGGCCTGTAAACCAACAATGTGCAATTTTAAAATCAAAACCCAATGTAGTTTGGGTAAAAAAGACTAAAATTGTGTGATGGTTGGTTTAAAGAAAATGGTTTTTCAAGAAAAGCCACAAAGGGCTCAAAAAGTTTGAATGACGTTATGTCTTTTTTAGTCTTAACAAAAAGTGGTCAAAGTATTATTAAATGAATTGAAATTTTATTAGGAAAAGAAGTTTGAAAATGCATGGACCTAAGTCCAAGTTTTTTATGAAAGCGGTTTGAATTTGAAAACAAGAATCCTTTGAAAAAGAAGGAAAATTTTGAAAATAAAAGAATATGGGAGGAGATGAAGAGGTTAACCAAAGTGCATAAAGTAAAAGGTAAGGATCAAGAAAGATAATATCGGGTGAGAAAGCTAGTACTTGATATCAAAAACTAGTACCATATCTCATCCTTTGGATTTCCACACAAGCAACAAATAACTATACAAAAAAACCAAGCTTCAGATAAATCAATGCCTCAGATGAATTCATTTCTCAAGAAAAACGGTCAGAGTAATGATTGTATTTTGAGGAAATCCACTCATGATTGAGTATACACGGATTAACCGGTATACAAAGATAATAACCAAGTGAGATAGAATAACACCAAGATCACAGAACTCTCCGAGGTGAGGTAGAGACCTTAATCCTAAATCCAAGGGTCAAACTCCGAGCATGGGGTAGTATCCAAGTCCAACCAAAAGTTTTTTATGTTTAAGTTTGAATTACTAGGTATTTTAGAAAATAAAATAAAGCTCAAGTGAGCAAATTCAAAATGACAAGAAAATAAAATGCTCAAGTGAGCAAAGAAAAAATGACGTGAAATGTAAATGCTAAAAGTAAAGTGCATAAAGTAAAGAGCATAAAAATAAAAGCGGAAAACAAAAGTAAAATAATAACAGTTAGCAAGATGACCATCTTGAATCTTGTCAAGTATATCATTGAATTGTTAGTAGTTAGTCCTCAACAAGATAACCATCTTGAAACTTGCGCATGAAGACTTTCCAGAAGCTTGATTAAAAAGTCATAGCATCCACACGACAAGTTTCAATTACTTTTTGTCAAGTATATCATCGTGTTTTGGAACAATCACATCTCTTGATCAAAGATGATTGAGAATTTAAAT
Organism: Vicia sativa; assembly: GCA_021764765.1. Lineage (NCBI taxonomy): Eukaryota > Viridiplantae > Streptophyta > Magnoliopsida > Fabales > Fabaceae > Vicia > Vicia sativa. Next base: position 66,174,352 of record CM038796.1, on the reverse strand, counting down.
TTGTCAAGGTTGGTGAAAACATGCCTGAAACTTGATTAAAAAATCTTAGCGACCACACGACAAGTATCACGAGTGATGAACCAAAATCAAAGCTCAAATAATCTTTTAGGGCATTTGTTTGAACATTTAAGCTCATGCCACCAAATGATCACTTTTCTGATTCGGGTCAAAATAAAAAAAAAAGAATATGATGGAGAAGAGGGGACAAACTTCAAAGTCAGCAATGCGTCAAAATCAACCAACTTTCTTGGTGGGTTTGGTCAAGTGGTCTATCAACACACAAGTTTTGTTGATAGTACTCATACATAAATAGTATTCATACATCAAAATAAAATTCCAAGAAAATTATCTAAAGTCAAACCAAGTTCAACAAATGTTGACAAAAATTTCAAAAAATTTTAAAAGTCAGAATCTATTTTTGTAAAAATAAAGTAAATGGTAAAACAAACCAAAAATTAAAAAAATTAGAAAAATCAAAATAAAAATCAAGTGAGGTCACTAATATTTGCCAAATGCTTATTGGGTCCTTCCATAATTTTTTCAAATTTTTTAAATGTCAAAAAGTATTTTAAAACATTAAAAACATTAAATAAAAGAGAGAAATCATAAAAAATATCAAATCTGAAAATAAAATTTGAAAAAATAAAAATCAGAAAGAGCATATTTCAAAATATTTTTATGAAGTTTTTCATAATTTTTGAGTCAAAAATGAATTTTCTATGATTTTTTGAAGTTTAAAACATTTAAAATATAAAATCAAAAAATAAAATTAAAGTTAAAAAAATGTAGGCCATTAGATCACAGTCAAAACGCGTTAGTAAGTCAATCCAATGGATCAGACGCGCGGTGCTTGAGATGAACCTCCTTGGTTTCTACACCAGATTACAAAATTAAATTAAAATTAAAAAAATAAAACAAGAAATGATATCACGCGTCAGATCTGTAAGTGTTTTTATGTTGGCTTTAATTTTTGGTAAAACTAGTTTATGTCAATGTCATGACATTCAGAGTTGAAGATAAATTCTGCAGAAGAAGAATTATACAGGTAAAACTCAGATTGGTTGTCAACTGTGATGTTGGAAATCTGCAAGAAGAATGACTGATGTCATGACCAATGTTATGACATTCTGTGCAACATTTACTGTTATGCAGATTTACTTTTCCTGAGAGTTTTCAGGATTCTGCTAAGCTATTTTATTATGGATTGTTATGTTGGATCATATGCTCACGTGGATTTGTAGGTTAACCTTGTTTAACCCTAATTGTTTTGTTGAAAAGGCCAAGTCTTTAGGTTAACTTAGGTTAACCCTAGCTATTATTATGGAGGCCCAAGTTGAAGACTTTACTGCTTCTATATTATCAAGAAAACCCTTATCATACTACTGCGCCTTTTGACTGTGTAGAAGATTAAGCAGACTGTTAGTATTGTGTTCTAGTTATTCTTGTGAGCCAAGCAATTATCAATTGATAAGTGTCTTGGAGTAGGATTTGCTTGTAAGGGTAGTTTATCACTCAAAGCTTTGAAGCACGAGTGTTGTGTCTCTTGATTAAAGCTTTGAAGCAAAATCAAGTATGTTTATTGAAGAGTATCTTCACAATTCTATTAATCAATAGGTTGATATCACCGCTGTGATTGAGGGGGAGTGAGTAGGAACTCAGGTCTAAGTAGGACTTAGATTGAAGTTGCATTGGGTAGGTCTTAAGTGAAGGAGATAAATTGGTTGGTCTATTCCTGAATTAGTACTGCTTATAGTGAATTTCCTCCCTAGCTTGGTAGCCCCCAGATGTAGGTGTAGTTATAACTGAACTGGGTAAACAATTGTTTGTGTTCTTAACTGTTTTAAATTACTGTGTGAATTATTAAACAGTTTGTCAGATACGGTGTCATAACATTCTCTATGACATTATGTATCTACTGCCAAAAATTTCAATTGGCACCAGAGCAGGCACCCAGCCTATTATTTCTAGGTGAGATCTAGGGATATTATTTTCTGGCATTATGGACAAGGAAGGAGGATTTGGGAGTAGACCACCCATTCTGGATGGATCTAACTATGATTACTAGAAACCTCGTATGGTTGCCTTTTTGAAGTCACTGGACAACAAAGCTTGGAGAGCTGCTGATAGAGGATGGAAACATCCCACCATGCTTGAGAAAGATGGGACTACTAGCTTGAAACTAGAGGAAGAATGGAGCAAAGAAGAAGAAGAGCTAGCACTGGGAAACTCTAAAGCATTGAATGCCTTATTCAATGGAATTGACAAAAATATTTTCAGACTAGTACATCAGTGTGAACTGGCCAAGGATGTTTGTGAGACTCTCAAAACCACTCATGAGGGTACATCCAAGGTAAAATTTCAAGACTTTAGATGCTCACCACCAAATTTGAGAATCTGAAGATGAAGGAAGATGAAGGAAGATGAGACCATTCATGAGTTTCACATGAACATCTTGGAGATTGCCAACACCTCAGGAGCATTGGGAGAAAAGATGTTAGAAGAAAAGCTGGTGAGAAAGATTCTCATATCCTTGCCTAAAAGGTTTGCAATGAAAGTGACTGCTACAGAGGAAGCTCAGGATATCTGCAACTTGAAGGCTGATGAACTCATTTGGATCACTTCAGACATTTGAGATGGGGATCAGTGAAAATGCTGACAAGAAAAACAAAAGCATAGCCCTTGTATCCAACACTGAAGAGGAAAGCAAGGAGAGTGATGAAGAGAATATATCAGAAGCTATAGCTATGCTTGGAAGGTAGTTCAACAAACTTATCAAGAGAATTGACCCAAAGTCAAGGTCAAATGTCAAGAACATTTCCTATGACATTAGCAGACCCTATGACTCCAGCAGAAGAACTAAGTATGAAGAAAAGGGAAATCAAAGTAGAGGAATCCAATGTCATGGATGTGAAGGATATGGGCACATTCGAGCTGAATGTCCTACCTTTCTGAAGAAACAAAAGAAAGGAATGTCTGTTACTTGGTCTGATGGTCACTCAGAAAGTGACTCTGAAGAAGAATCTGCCAAATTAGTGACTGCACTATCTGGTGTTTGTAACTCTGATAATGATTCTAGTGATGAGGAAGTGACATTTGAAGAACTTGCTGACACCTACAAGAAGCTGTGTATCAGAAGTGCTGAAGTCTGTCAGCAAAATGAGAAACAGAAAAAGCTCATTGTAAAGTTGGAGGCTGAGAAGAAGGCAGACACTGCTACTATAAGTCATCTCAAAGGTGAAGTTCTAGTATATAACTCCAAACTTGATCAGATGACTAAGTCTGTCAAGATGTTAACAACTGGAACTGACAAGCTGGAAGAAATCCTTCAAACTGGACAAAATGCAGGAAACATGTCTGGTCTAGGATTTGTAACTGCAAAGAAATCTGCTGGTGATAAGAAGAAGACCATACCTGATAAACCAATGTCAAAGTAGATGTCACAACATAGGACTCAACATCAAGAACAGAGAAACATCAAAGATGGAGATGCCATTATTGTGGAAGGTTTTGCCACATAAAGCCTTTTTGCTTCAGATTATATGGATATCCTAATCAGATCCCACATGTCAAGCCTAAGATCAACAAGGCACCATATGTTCAACAGTGGAAGAGAAAGACTGCAGCTCTGATAGCTCACACCTCACTTAGAGTTTCTGCCAAGGAAGATTGGTACTTTGACAGTGGATGCTCTAAACACATGACTAGAATTAAGAATCTGCTGAATGATGTCAAACCTCATACCACTAGTTATGTCACTTTTGGAGATGGAGCTAGAGGAGAAATCAAAGGTGTTGGAAACTTGGACTGCCCTGGAGTTCCAAACCTAAATGAAGTGTTGCTGGTAAATGGTTTGACTGCCAATCTCATAAGTATCAGTCAACTATGTGATCTGGGATTCAAGGTCAACTTCACCAAGTCTGAATGTCTTGTAACTAATGAAAAACAAGAAGTTGTAATGAGAGGAGTCAGATCAAAAGACAACTGTTACTTATGGGAGTCTGAGAACACTAACTACTCTTCTGTGTGCTCTACAGCCAAAGAAGAAAAGGAAGTGAAACTGTGGCACCAAAAACTTGGTCATTTACATCTTAGAGGGATGAAAAAGATCATATCCATGGAGGCTGTCATAGGGATTCCAATACTTCATATTGATGAAGGGAGAGTCTGTGGTGAATGTCAGGTTGGAAAGCAAACCAGAATGTCACATCCAAAGTCAAGACATCTAACCACCTCTAAGGTGATAGAGCTTTTACACATGGATCTGATGGGACCCATGCAGGTGGAAAGCCTTGGTGGAAAAAGATATGCATATGTTGTTGTGGATGATTTTTCCAGATTTACCTGGATAACCTTCATTAGGGAAAAATCTGATGTATTTGATGTCTTTAAGGAATTATGCAAGAGACTTCAAAGAGAAAAAGAAGGATGCATTGTCAGAATCAGAAGTGATCATGGAAAGGAATTTGAAAATAGTAAGTTTGATGAGTTCTGTTCTTCAGAAGGAATCAATCATGAGTTCTCTTCACCTATAACTCCTCAACAAAATGGAGTTGCGGAAAGGAAAAACAGGACTATACAGGAATCTGCCAGAGCAATGATACATGCCAAGAAGCTTCCTATTCATTTCTGGGCTGAAGCTATGAATATATCCTGTTATGTTCCCAACAGGGTCACTTTGAGAAAGGGAACATATCCACCCTTTATGAAATATGGAAAGGAAGAAAGCCTACTGTGAAGTATTTCCATGTCTTTGGGAGCAAATGCTATATTCTGACAGATCGTGAACAAAGGAGAAAGATGGACTCTAAAAGTGATGAAGGAATATTCCTGGGATACTATACCAACGTGTCATACCCCAAAATTTGCCCTCCATTTACTCAAGAGATTTCATACATCTATGCTCAAGGATTCCTCAAGAGTTGATCAGACAAAACTCTCTCTTAGACAATCAACCCAAACTAGGGTTTGGTATCTCTCAAGTCAAGATGAACTTCTAACATCTCCAATGGCCTTCATGCCTCCTCATATGCTTCAAAGATTCTCCATGTCAAGTTTCAAGCTTCACAAGTCAAGTTTCCTCAGACAATTGCTCAGATGGTGGAAAATCGGTTGTATTGGACAAAAAGTCAAGTGGTCAACATACATCAAACTTCATAATTTTTGGTCAACATCCTCATTTTGAAGTTACATTCATCATTTGATCAAGGGTTGATCATGATTCATCAAGAAAACTCAAGATTTGCTCAAAAGTCAAACTTTCTAAATTAGGGTTTCTAGGTGAAAAGTCAACAGAACTTTGACTGATCATAACTTTCTCATACTTTCTCGAAATTTTCCACCACCTCTTGTTTTGAAGGAAATTCAATTCTCTACAACTTCATGTCTCACAAGAATGTCCAAAAATGCTTCATTTGAGAGGTATAGCTCAAAACATTACAGTGTCATTTTCAAAGTCAACAAAAAGTCAACTTTTTGATTTGAAGATATATTGAGCATGGTAACTACAATTGAGATGAGACCAAAAGGGTTGGTTAGAGGACTCTTAGAGCTTTCCAAAAAGTCCAAGAACACTCAAAAATGTGGAAAATTGAGCAAGTTACACCATTCACAAGTTGGGCAATTTTGAAAGAATGCACAAAGAGATACTTCAAAAATCAAATCTTTTGCAAATGGGCCTACTTTTTCTTCATCCTAACTTATTCCTCATGCAATTAGGAATATCCAAGCCCAATGCCACAAATTTTTGATTTATTTTTCTATTTAATTTGTAATTTATTCATTTAAATGCAAATTAAATTTAAAAATAAATTATAAAATCAAAATTAATTGAAAGATTGATTTTATTCTCTTCTTAAGACCCAAGCAATCCATTAAAAGCCAGCAATTTCGAAATTGGATCAAAAAAGGCAAGATTGGATTGAAATTGATCAAGTTTTGAAAATTTGATTTTCATGAAAAAATCAAATTTGATTATCATTGATTATTGATCAAATCTTTCCCAAAACAATGCCAAATCCATCCAGCATATATACCTGATGCATACCAATCACGAGAGGACGAAAAAATTGCCTCAGAAACCCTAACCTAAAAGTCAAAAAATCGTGTTCTTGAAGCAATTTGCAACCCTAGTTCCTGCTGTTTTCAATCGATTCTAAGGTGTCTATTGCATTCCTTGATACCTCTTGAGTCGATCCAGACCCTCACATTGCTCAAATCCATTCAGAATCGTGAAATCCGTGTTTGGTTTGTTCTTGAAAATCTCAAACTCGATTTCTCATATTCATGCATTATTAACTTGTTTTGATTGTTTGTTTGTGTTTAGAATCAAGTTTGCAAGCTTTCTGGGCAAGCCAATTGAATTTCCATGGCCTGAATCGTGTTACACCATGATTAGGGTTTCTGTGAATGATTTAGGGTTTCTCTTAATAGGAAAAATTGGACTCCAAGACCCATACCAATGAACTCGGAACAATGTCCTGAATCGAACCATGGTCTTAGATGTCATTTATATTACGTTTGCTTGATTTTTTGAATTAGCCAGGGACCATAGCGTCGAACCATGGCCGACGCTAGCTTCAAATATTCAAATCGAAGAAGACAAAGTCTGGCGCGAAGGAGGAAGCAATGGGAAGGCAACGCGTATAATCCACTCATTCCAGTTTCTAAACACACGCGCACAGTAGCTCAGTTGGTCAGAGCAAGGGACCTCAAGGTTTGAAAGCCAGGACGCGAGTTCGAACCATGCCAAGGCCAATTTTGTTTTCTTTTTCACAAACTCAATTATTTTCATATTTTCATGTTTTTTTAATATTTTGCATTGTTTTAATTTCTTTTCAATATTTTATTTCTGCATTAAAAAATTATCAAAAAATATTTTTCTTTTTACAGTATTTTCATAAAATTCTTATTTAATTTATAAAATTAAAAAATATAATTTTGCATGCATATTTATTTTTATTCATAATTTTGCATTTAATTCACTTTTAATTGCATTTTAATTATTAAATCTTTTCCAAAAAATCCCAAAAATTTATTTTAGCATATTTATATTATTTCCAACATGTCATATTTTTTCCATATAAAAAATTGCATTTTTTCTAACATTTTCTCTTATTTCGATTTCATCATATTTTCCGATTTCTCATTCTTTCACAGGTTGTTCCGATTCAGACGATTTTTCCTTTATCATTCTATTTTTTTCAATAATGTAACTGTATATGGGATGTAATAGTTTAATTTAGGATTTTTATTTTCCGCATTTTAAATCATGTATCTGCCCCAAAGCCATGTAATAGCGTAGGACATTTACCTTTCCGCACTTTACATTCCGCATTTTAATTTCCGCACCCTATAAATTGCTAGTAATTAGGCGTGTATGGCAAGACTAAAATTGAACATAGCTCACTCTAATTTCAAGATAACATATTCTGAAATCAACACACCTCTTTCACACACGCACCCCTTAGGGTAATTCTCTCTCGTTGCCTTTGCGAATTCAAAACGGTCATGTCCCTCGAACGTAGAGGTATTCTAGCACCGTTGCCTTCCAAACAAATCATCATAGTCCCTTCGATACAAAGATCATAGACCCACGATGTCGCCTACGAATACATGATCTTGACCCTCGATTACCGCCTACGAAAAATGATGATAGTCCCTTCGAATGTGCTAGGATACTTCCTACAAGTTGCCTTCAATGACCATCCGATGTCCCTTCGAATGTCCCGCTTACATCCAACGAATGGAGCTACCTACTAACTAATGGTACGGCTAGCGCTATTCTAAAGGAATGTAGAAGTACAAACAAAACGACCAATTCTGAGTGGGTAAATAAGTCTCTTAGTTGCTTGCTCTAAATCAAATGCTTTTTCACACCTCACACTTTTGTCAAAATTCAATTCCTTTTCAAACCAAAACATTTCCGAACACTTTGTATACACTCCTACATGAGTCATTACAAAGTCAAAGCGAAATGCCTTTTCAAAACATTTTTGTCAAACACACAGAAAGCAATTTTAAAAGTGATCTAGAGCAACTAAGAGCAGTAGATAACTACGGATGGAAAGGGTGCTAATACCTTCCTTTTCATAACCATTCTCCCGAACTCAGAATCTAACGAAGGTCTTTTTCTGTTACTTTTACCTTCCCTTAATTGGATAAAAATAAAAGTCGGTGGCGACTCTTGCTATCCGCACATTTGGATACAAAAATCCTACAAAGTCAGTTCACCGTATTACACAACGTCAGAACATATATGGTATTCAATTCCAGGACCAAAGTTATGATGGAGTCTATAAATGTCATAGTTGATGATCATCATGAGGAAACAAATGTCCCATATGATGTTGAGACACTCTTAGAGACATCAACACAAGTGTCTAAAAAGGATGATGTGCCTAAACCTACTCCATCAGAATCTGAATCAAAGGAAGCTAACAAAGATCCTTCCATCAGAATTCAGAAAGATCATTTTAAGGAACTCATCATAGGAGATCCTAACAGTGGAGTCACTACAAGATCTAGAGAAATCATCTCAAACTCTTGCTTTGTGTCTAAGATTGAACCAAATAATGTTAAATATGCATTGATTGATGAATACTGGATTGGAGCAATGCAAGATGAATTGAACCAGTTCAAACAACATGAAGTGTGGGAGTTAGTTCCTAGACCAGAAGGAACAAACATCATTGTCACAATGTGGATCTACAAGAACAAGTCAGATGCTGAAGGAGTTGTCACCAGGAATAAGGCAAGACTTGTTGCTCAAGGATACACTCAAGTTGAAGGGGTTGATTTTGATGAGACTTTTTCTCCTGTGGCCAGGCTGGAATCAATCAGATTACTACTAGGAGTTGCTTGCCTTCTAAATTTCAAGTTGTTTCAGATGGATGTGAAAAGTGCCTTCCTAAATGGGTACTTAAATAAGGAAGTATATGTGGAACAACCTAAAGGATTTATGGATCCAAACTGTCTTGACCATGTATACAAATTGAGAAAAGCATTGTATGGTCTTAAACAGGCTCCTAGAGCTTGGTATGAAAGACTGACAAAGTTCCTCACAGACAAAGGGTACCGGAAAGGAGGATTGGACAAAACTCTTTTTGTCAAGGATGAAGGAGGAAACATAATGGTAGCTCAAATTTATCTTGATGACATAGTGTTTGGAGGAATGTCAGATAAAATGGTTAAACATTTTGCCAACCAAATGTAAGTTGAATTTGAAATGAGCCTCATGGGAGAACTGACCTACTTTCTTGGACTACAAGTCACACAGATGGAAGACTCCAATTTCCTTTATCAAAGCAATTATGTAAAGAATATTGTCAAGAAGTTTGGGATGGAGAATGCCAGTCATAAAAGGACTCGTGCTCCTACTCATCTCAAAGGCACAAGTGTGGACCAAAGCTTGTACAGAAGCATGATAGGGAGCCTGCTATACTTAACAGCCAGCAGACCTGACATTGCCTTTGCAGTTGGTGTATGTGCTAGATACCAGGCTGAACCCAAAGTTAGTCACATCAACCAGGTGAAAAGAATTCTGGAGTATGTGAGTGGAACTTACAATTATGGTATGCTGTACTCTCATGGATGTGAACGAATTCTGTCTGATTATTGTGATGCTGATTGGGCTGGTAGTGCTGATGACAGAAAGAGTACCTCTGGAGGATGCTTCTTTTTGGGAAATAACCTTGTGTCTTGGTTCAGCAAGAAGCAAAACTGTGTGTCATTATCTACTGCTGAAGCTGAATACATAGCAGCTGGTAGCAGTTGTTCTCAAATGGTCTGGATGAAACAGATGCTGATTGAGTACAATGTCACACAAGATGTCATGACATTGTACTGTGACAACCTGAGTGCTATTAACATTTCTAAGAACCCTATACAGCACAACAGGACTAAGCAAATTGACATTAGACACCATTTCATCAAAGATCTTGTGGAGGAGAAGGTGATTAAGCTGAAACACGTTGCCACTGAACTACAACTGGCTGACATTTTTACCAAGGCACTTGATGCTAATCAGTTTGAAAATTTAAGGGGCAAACTGGGTATTTGCCATTATGAAGAGATGTAGCAATTAATTTTGCTTAATACTAGGGGAGAAAGAAATATTTTATTCAAGTTAATTCCGATTGGGCTATTTAATAGCTTCCCTCTATCTTCTCAAATGTTTAAGAAGAGGAATAGTCATATTTATATCTCCTTATTCTCAGTTTGCTGCATTACTCTTTATTCTCTCAACAGAAAATTAAAAACTTGTTATCACTTGTATTCTCAATCTCTCAAGATGTCTCAACAATCTGAATCATCATCTTCTTCAAAGGCAACTGTGTCTCCCTCTCCTACTGCCACATACCCTAGGGCAAACGCAACTGCCGTGGATGCTGACATTCTTGAGGTTACTCCTCTTCATGCCATGGCAACTGATCCTACCAAGGTCAAGAAGTTATGTACCAGACATGCAAGAAGATCCCAAGCTTCTCCATCTTGTAAGACTACTGAACCATCATCTTCTGTTCCTCCAGAGATAGCAAATAGGGAGGGTTCTGCATATGGTCATCAAGCCAAAGCTAGATTAGTAACTAGGATTCTTAATGAGAATCACTCATGTGCTGGTGTTTCTGTTCCTTTGAACCAAGAAACTGCTAGCCCTAATTTAGCAAGTGATCCAAATGTCACTCAGAATGTCAAGACATCTGATGACAATATTAGGAAATCTCTAGAGAAACTGCTGCTGACAACATTGAGAAATCTCCTGAGAAACCTGTTGATGACAATATTAGGAAATCTCTAGAGAAACCTGCTGATGACAACATTGAAAAATCTCCAGAGAAAACTGTTGATCACCAGACCCTTACTGACAAGTCTGTTGAACCCCCTGTTATTGATGTTGATGAAGAATTTTCTGACAATGACTTAATTGCTAGTGTCAACCCTAGCATAGCAAGAAGGATGAAGTCTAGAAAAGAAAAGCAGAGTGCTGATCAATGACTTAATTACATGGCGTGCTATCATTGTCTTCGTGGAAGATGGTGAAGATCACGAGGATCAAGGAGACGAGGAGAACAAAATAGTGCTTGGTTTGAAATGATTTGGTCACGAATCCTACCTGAATGAAGATCACATTCAGAGCTCTGAAACTTGACTTGGATAACACGATTCAAGGGACCTCAAGGAACGAGTCTTGTTCTGTTAGCTTTAGTGAAGTTTGGTGAAGAAGAATGAACAGTTAATTTCAAATTGGAATGACTTTAAGAGTGAAAACGAATTTGCAGAAATGTGTGGTTTAAGGGAGTTTGGAAACGATTTTCTGGCTCCCAAAGATTGATGAAATGAGTGGAATGGCTTGCTTAGTTATAGGAGAAGTGAATGGGATCAAAAGAAGGGTGAATGATTAAATTTGGAGCGAAATCGTGCAGACTCGTGGTCATGAAGAAAGTATGACTTCATATGCTCAAAACTCAATGATTCCTTGCGTTTTAATGTGCTAATTAATCCTAGGAAGTTTCTAAACATGATTAGTCACGAAATCAAAGCTTCATTTGGCTTAAAAATGAGTGGTAGCTCAAAATGCACAAACTGGTGGCGTGCTTGAAACAAATTTTGACACGACTTTCACACCAAGGTCAAGTCAAACTCACTCGTGTGTTTTCTAATCATCCTTAAGCCAAATGAATTCCTCAAAGAGTAGAACACAATGCAAAAAGAATCAAACCCAATGGATGCTTGAGCTGAAAGATATAGCCTTTAGGATTTGTGAAAAACCTAATTTTCAGGCCAAGCATGCCATACTTTCAAAAAATGACCTATAATGTTTAGACCTCTTTAATGGCATTTTGCAAAAAGAACCAACCAAAAACTCCAAAAATTGAGAGAGTTATGGCCTTGTAAAGTTGATGAAAAATTATGAAATGACCTATAATCTTTTGACTTCTTCTAGCAACTTCCAAACACTTTCAATCCTTGAAACATAAATGGAGATAAAGTTCACATCTTCAAGATTGTTGTGCAAAACATATGACCTCAAGGTGATAAATTATGATCAAGATATGATCTCTTGAAGTTGATTGATAAAAAATTGAGAAATCCATCAATGGCATGCAATCTTTTGACTTCTTAGGGAAATTTCCAAGCATTTCATCTTCCTACAAACTAAACTAAGTTGTATTAGACATCCTTAGGTTTATTGTGGAAAAAAAAGCTCAAGGAAGAATACATGATCAGACTGCGATCCTTTAAAGTCATACAAGATAGATGGAGTATCAATCTAGAGAGTTTGCAATCATAGACCTCCAAAAAACCTTTTCATCCATTAAAATCCTTGGATCAAAGAATATTCATATTAGAAGTCCTTTTAAGAGTCAAATGGCTTTGAAATCATCCACAAAATTCAAACAAACATTAAGATATGGTCCTTAGAAGCCCAAAACCCTAATTTCAAAGTAGATGGCCATGGTGTGGAGAATTTCTTCAACTTTGATGATCTTATTTACATATAAATCACACACTCAAGATGAGAGAGCATAGTATATGGAAAAAGAAATCTCCAATGAGAAGCAACATTTACAAACATTGATAAATGGGGAGAGAAGGCATGGAAATAAACTCATGAACATATTGGCTTCTTGAATAAGAAATTCTTGTATCATCCACCAACATCACAACATCTAGATACAAATGATATACACATCATGATTAGCCAAGTACCAAGAATCACACATAAGAACTAAACACATTCAAGGGTGCATGGTGATATCCTAAGGGCAAACCATAGATAAGAGAGAGAAAGAGACCCAAATTGTGATCTTTGTGCAATGTAATGGCATGAGGTATTAGAGAATCTTAGGGGGAAAATTGGGGTACAATATCTGCCCTTATTTAAGTGTCTTCTATCCACATATAAGAGGGGAACCTTCACCTTGACAGGATAGAAGATACTTAAATATAACCTAAACCCTATTTTTTGCCCTAAGATTTCATGCAATGCTTATGATTATGAATGTAAAAGACTAAGGTCCACAAGCGAGACAAGACACTAGTGGGGAAACAGTAAATAAAAACACCCTAAAAGAGACAACTCATATGAGGGAACAAAACATTGGGGAATAAGAATCGAACTAAATTTTCGCTCATTAGAGCATTCAAACAGATTTTTGACAAACTACCTCCCATTTGACGAGGCTACCATTCATCGGAACGTTCAACAAAGAATCTTCAGTGTACTGGAAGGACGAGGTAAATTAACATCGAGAGATTCCCCGTTGGGCCAACGAAAATAATCATTCAACAATGAGCTTGTAAATTACCCATTAGAAATAAATGGCTATTCAATAATGAGCTTGTAATTCACCTATTGGAATTAAAATATATATTTGTGGTTTAAGTTAAACCAACGGATGTATTACCGCTTATTGTTGCCAACGCTTTTCATGTTCCTTGCCATGCCATAAGGCCGGGTTCAAATCCCACAGGACCTTTTTATTTTCAAACATCATTTTCACTTGTTTTTAATTATAATTAATTGGAAGCTTGTAAATAACAAGATAAACACTTGGCTCAGTGGTAAACTTTCCAATTCCAAGCCAAAGGTCATGGTTTCAAGCCTCCTTAGGACCAAAACCAAATTTTTATCACGTGTTTTCTTCACCTTTTCTATCAAACTTCAACATTTTCAAAACCAATCAAAACTCCTCATTTTGAGATGACTTTTTGCACACTTGTCATTTAATATACCTATTTTATGATTATGTCAAAAAAATCCAAAAATATTTTCTTTTGATTATATTTTCAATAAGTCAAAAATGAGACATTTTTAAGTATTTCTTAATATTTTTCAAAGATGTTTTCTTTCAAAACTCAAATCTTTTCAAAACTTCTTGTGAATATACTACACTTTTCAAAACCTTTTCAAAACTTTTCATCAAACTTACACACCTTTTCCATGATCGATCCGATTTGAAGATAAAACCGAATCAGTTTTTTCTTCGAATTTCTTAATTGATCATGGGCCTCCCTCATGGTGTAAGTCTCAATCCTTTTATGTACATATTCAATTTTCCTTGTACATATACAATCATCTTTGTAAATATTCAAGCATAAATAAACTTCTTTCGATTGTTTTCATTCGCTTGTTTATACACCAATTCCATTGGTATTAAGAGAAGAATTATTCCCGATGAAACTCCTCTTAAACCAATGGGCCTCCCTTACGGTGTAAGTCCCAACCCTCCTATGTACATATTCATTTCCTTGTACATAAATACCCCTTCGTGTACATATTAATTCCCTTGTACACATTCAAACTTGTAAATAATCAAGTTACACTTGCTTAAAACGCATGTTTTATACACTTGTTTATATTTCCTTCATAAACTCCAGTGAATACATATCACACACTTGTTTATATAACTGTTCAGTTATAACATAACAACTAGTCTAACAACTAGGTTCCCTTTAGCCTCCGCTTAGGCTTCGTATAAGAAAACTCATTCATTTGAGTTTAGCCTCCTCTTAGGCTTCATATAAGAAAACTCATTTACTAAGTTTAACCTCCTTTTAGGCTTCATATAAGACAACACTCCCCTGCTGAGTTAGCCTCCTCTTGGGCTTCGTTCAGAAGAACTCCTCATTGAGTTTAGCCTTCTCTTGGGAATCAAACAAGAAAGAGACCAGGAAATCTCTTAACAGCCTCCTATTGGGCTTCCAATACAAAGAATCACCCGCGCTAGGATAGAACCCTGAGAGGATGATTTCCCGGTGAAATCACTCTTGAATCCTAAGAGGATAGTTTCATTGTGAAACCACTCTTAAAGCCAAAGCCAGCCATACCCTATAGCTTCCTCTTGAGCTTCATACAAGGACCCTCGATTACCATCGGAATGCCTTCTCTTGGGCTAACAATACAAGGACCCTCGATGACCCTCAGAATTCCTCCTCTTGGGCTTACAATACAAGGATCCCCGAGCTTCTTAAAAGCATCCCCCTAATCCATAATCAATTTCTCCTCGAGATTTAGACATTTATCATCTCTATGGAAGAAGTATCTCATCTATCACATCACATATAATCATAACTTTTCAAACTCTTTTCAAACAAAAACATCTTTCTTAACTCGTAAGTGGTAACGCTTGTACACTCAAGCAAAACACCCAATGCTTACAATTAAAAGATTCAATCATTTTTCAAACATCTTTCTTAACTCGTAAGTGGTAACGCTTGTACACTCAAGAAAAACACCTATAACTTACAAAGAAAGATTCAATTAATCAAACCTTTCAAAATGTATGTGATGAAATAGATTAGATACATTTTTCATTAAGATGACATTTGTCTCTGTCTCTTAATAACATCCCGTTGCTTCCACTAGCATAAGTGGGAACTACGATTGCTCTGACTTTCTCAACATCCTTTTGAGAATACGTAGGCTCAAGGTCTCATCCTTGGCGAGCAAAAAAAAACTTCTCCCTCAAACCAAACAAAACCATAGATCCCTTTAGATCTGAGCTACAAATGCTCTGATTCCCATTAAGGGATATGTATGCAGAAGATCCCAATGATCTTTGCGAGCACAATAATAACAAAACCTAGGATCCCACATAATCTACCCTTCTTAAAATCCAAAGGAGAAACTTTCCCAACAATAGAAATAGCAATTTAAAACACATAAACATATCAAACATATTCATATATAAAGCTATAAATAACTATATATATAGGGTGCCACATCTATTCCCTTTATATAACAAACCCCCTTTCCTGGAATCTCCCTAATGCGTTACGTCTAGTTCACGCTAGTGCCATACCCCAAAATTTTCCCTCTTACTTCTCAAGACATTCCATACATCCATACTCAAGGATTCCTCAAGGGTGATCAGATAAACTCTCCCCTAGGCAATCAACCCTAACCAGGGTTTGGCAATTCTCAAATCAAGATGGACTTCCAACATCTCCAATGGTCACCATGCCTCCTCATATGCTTCAAAGAGTTTCCATGTCAAGTTTCAAGCCTTACAAGTCAAGTTTCCTCAGACAATTGCTCAGATGGTTGAAAATTAGTTGTATTGGATAAAACGTCAACTGTGGTCAACATAGAGTCAAACTTCATGATTTTTGGTCAACATCCATATTTTTAAGTGGCATTCATCATTTGATCAAGGGTTGATCATGATTCATCAAGAAAACTCAAGATTTGATCAAAAGTCAAACTTTCCAAATTAGGGTTTTCTAGGGAAAAGTCAACTGAACTTTGACTGAGCATAACTTTCTCATACTTAATCAAAATTTTTTCCACCACCTCTTATTTTGAAGAGAATTCAATTCTCTACAACTTCATGTGTCACAAGAAAAGTCAGAAAATGCTTCATTTTGAAGATATGGATCAAAACATTACAGGTCCTTTTCAAAGTCAACAAAAAGTCAACTTTTTGTAAAGAAGTGTTATTGAGCATGGAACTCCAATTGAGATGAAACCAAAGAGGTTGTTTATAGGACATCTAGAGCTTTCTAAAAAGTCCAAGAACACTTAAACATGTTAAAAATTGAGCAAAATACATCTTGCACAAGTTGGGCAATTTTGAAGAATTGCACAAAGGAAAATATCTGATAAAATCAAATTTTTTCCAAGTGGGCCTATAATTTTATGATCCAAACTTGATCATAATATTATTTGTGACTCCTTGATGCCTTGCCACGACCACTTTCTATTTTTTTGATTTATTTTTGAATTTAAAAGCATTTAATTCAAATTTAAATTAAACAAAATATGAAAACAAGGTATAATTTAAGTTGGGTTGGATTTTTATCAAGCTTGAGGACCAAGGAAGCCCACACAACATGCCAAATTAGTGCTAACTCATGCAAGGAGGAAAAAAAATCAAATTTTGGAAAGATTTGATAAAATTTGAAAGAGAAATTATATTGCATTCAAGAGCATATCTTTTTTCTTTCTTTTTGATCAAATCTCTTGCATTATAAATACACAAGACATTCACAAGACCAAAGGACGAAACCCTAGCCTCTTGAAGCAACCATATTTTCTCAAAAATTTCTCAAAGTTGGAAAAAATCGAATTTGTCTTTCCAGCCACTTCCAGCCACTCTTGATCATTCCATTGTGTTCCTAAGGTAAGATTGAGTAAGTACACATCACAAACCATGGTTAAATTGCCTGAATCGAGCCATACATGAACATACATATTCATATTTTTCTTGATTTCGAATTTTTAATATCTGTGTGTTTTAATCGAAACTAGCCATTCTAACATGATCATGAGGTATCATAGACAGGATCTGGGTCATCGTTCATGAGCTTGAACGTCCAAATCGCGTTTTGCTATTGTTAGGGTTTTTTGAACTATTTTCTTCGAACCGGTTGATACAGGGACTTTCAGGCCAAACGGACACCACCATCGTGTTCGCCATGGTCGATTTAGGGGGGGTAGGGTATCCCTTTGCTTTTTATTTTTTCTATTTTGCAGGTTTGGAGTTTGGACTAGCCGGAGAAGACGACCAGAGCTAGGGCTATGGCGTTGTTGACTGGATTGGACTCCGGCGTGGCTTGCGTGGCACGATAACGCGTTCTGATTCGCTCATCCATAACACCTGGGACGCGTGTTGACTGTGTTTGAATTACCAAACTATGACACGTTTACAGTTATAAACCACTGATTGTAGGTTAAAAACACGAAGGCGCCTTGGCTCATATGGCAACGTGTTGTTTGATTTCTCCAGAGGGCGTGAGTTCGATCCCTGGCATGGAAATTTCTTTTTTACAGCTTTGCAAACTAACTTTTCTATTTTCTTATTTTTCTTAATATTTTCTTTTAATTTAATTAATCTTTAAATATTTTTCTCAGGCATTTAAAAATCACCAAAAATATTTTCCTTTTGCATTTTAATCAGAAAAATGTTTATTTAATTTTTGACATTAAAATTAATATTTTTGCATGCATATTTTAATTAATTGCTAATTAACTATTAAATTGACTTTTAATTGTTTTTAATTATAAAAATCGATCAAGAAAAATTACCAAAAATTATCTCATCGTCTAATTATCATGACTAACTTGAAATCTTTTCCCTCATTCAAAAATCTTATTTTTACTAACATTTTTCTCTTATGCGAGTTTTCTCGTATTTTCCGATTATGTATCTACTTACAGGTTGTAACATTTCGGACTATTTTTCTCGCTTTTCTTTTCAATATTATGTAACTGCCTATGGGATGTAATAGATTAATTAGGACTTTTACTTTCCGCACTCTTATTATGTAACTGCCCCAAAGCCATGTAATAGCGTAGGACTTTATTTTTTCCGCACTTTACTTTCCGCAATTTATTTTCCGCACCCTATAAAATGCTAGTAACTAGGCGTGTATGGCAAGATAAAAACAACATAGATCACTTCTAATTCCAAGATAATATATCTGAATTCAACACACTCTCTTCACACATGCACCCCTTAGGGTTATTCTCTCTCGTTGCCTTTCGATTAAATGGTCAAGTCCCTTGAACGTAGAGGTATCCTAGCACCGTTGCCTACAAATATATCATCATAGTCCCTTCGAATAAAAGATCATGAGTCCCTCGACGTGGCCTAACGAAAACATGATCTCGTCCCTCGATTGTTGCCTACGAAAAGTGATAATCGTCCCTTCAAATGTGCTAGGATACTTCCTACAAGTTGCCTTCTATGACCATCCGATGTCCCTTCGAATGTCCCTTCTTACATCCAACGAATAGGGTTACCTACCAACTAATGGTATGGATAGCACTATTCTAAAGGAAAGTAAAACAACACGAAAACGACCATTCTGAGTAGGTAAATAAGACTTTTAGTTGCTTGCTCAAACAAAATACTTTTCACACCACACACTTTTGTCAAAGTTCAAACTCTTTTCAAAAAAATGAAACATTTCCGAACACTTTGTATACATTCCTACATGAATCATTACAAAGTCAAAGCGAAATGCCTTTTCAAAACATTTTTGTCAAACACACAGAAAGCACTTTTAAAAATGAGCTAGAAGCAACTAAGATCCCGTAGCAAACTACGGATGAAAAGGGGTGCTAATACCTTCCCTTTTCATAACCTTCTCCCTTACTCAGAATCTAACGAAGGTCTTTTCCTGTTCTTTTCACCTTCCCTTAATTGGATAAATGAAAAGTCTGTGGCGACTCTTGCTATCCGCAACATTTGCGATAAAAAGCAAAACAAAATTCTCAAAGTCAGTTCACCGTATTACAAAACTGGCGACTCTGCCGGTGAGACACCTTAAAGAGAGAATGCCTTAGGGATTTCTAGATCATTTTTACTGTTTTCTGTTTGACTTGCTTGGTTTATCTTTAAGGGTTGCTTCGGTATTATACTTGTGGGGGATCCTACACCCGGATCCAGGTTTCCTTTAGGTAAATAGCATTAGATCGTCGCGACCGTTAGGCATATACCGAAACGGTCAACATGATGGCTACGTTAGTGCGACACTTTGGATGTCCTGATACTCTTCATTTCCAAGTTGAGGATAGTATTTGGCTTCCGCGTGGTGTCATCAGCACTAACTTAACTTTTAGAACCCTAATTGACCCATCTTGGCCATTAGAAGGTAGTGAGATGGCCGGCTTTGGTGCAGACTAAGGTTGGTTGATACTCGATGCTACGCTCATTAAGATCAGACTTTTGGGATATTTTCAGTCGACCACTTGGTAGTCGTATTAAAATAAACGCCTACGAGAAAGATCAATGATATGAGATTCTTAGAACCCGGTTACTATTATAGGACAGGATGAACCAACTCAAACTTTTGGTAGGGTAAGCACCTATACCTCATGCAAGCCTTAAACCTAGGAATATTGTGTGAATTGTTTGTGCTTGCTAAACATGACATCATGACATCATCACATTGCATATCATTTCTAACTATGTCAAGGACCTAGGGATTTATCTTTGCTCTGTTTTGTAGGGATTATGGCTTCCAGAAAGACTATCCGAATCAACTTCATGGGTATACCTTCTCAGCTCAAAGAATTGGTTTCATAAATTTCCGATCATGCTCAGTTCATCAAGAGACATGGTTATCTACTTGACTTGGTTATCTCCGGTTTTGAAGAAGATATGATGCACGTCCTATTCTATTTCTTCGATCTGAAACACCATTGCTTTACATTCCCAGATTATCAGTTAGTTCCTACCTTGGAAGAGTTCTCTAAGCTACTTAGGATACCTATTCTTGACCAAATGCCATTCACCAGTTTAGAAAAGGTTCCCAAGTACGAAGACATTGCATCGACACACTAAAACTCGGACATTGAAGCCAATTGGGAAACAAGAAGTGGAGTTAAGGGTTTACTAAGTTCCTAATAAAAGCGAGAATTCCTCAAAGTTATGAGTTTCCATGCATTTGAAGACATCTTGGCCTTTCTAATCTATGGTTTGGTTCTATTCCCTAACTCGGATCAATTCATTGATGTGAACGCCATCAAGTTATTCCTCACTCATAATCCTGTACCTACCTTACTTGGAGATATTCTACATTCTCTCCACACTCGTACTACTAAAAGACAAGGAACTCTCATGTGTTGTATACCGTTACTTTCCAGGTGGTTTATTTCGCACCTTCCTCAATCAGTTTTGAAGAACGAGCAAAGATTGAAGTGGTCTCAAAGACTAATGTCACTCTCTCATTCAGATATCCGTTGGAGTCTTTTCTCCCAAGAGGACTTCACATTCATTGAGCGTTGCGGAGAATTCCCTAATGTACCACTCCTTGGTATAAGGGGAGGTATCACTTATAACCCTTCTTTAGCTCTACGTCAGTTTGGTTATGCTCGAAGAGATGGTCCTCATGATATGCTTCTCCAAGATATTGTGTTCGACTACAGCCACGATCTCCAGAATTACCGACGAAGGTTCATACACGCTTGGGGCATGGTAAAGAAGACTGATACCAAGACTTTGGGGCACCAAAACTTCATTCCTTGGGAACCTTACCTCAAATGGGTGCGAGCTCGAGCTCAAAACCTCATGATGCCATTTACACCCGTGTTACCAGTAATTATGGAACCTGTTGCTATAAGTGACGTACCCTATACCGTTCTCCATCCAGACATGCCTACTGATTTTGAAGACTTGAAGAGATCCTGGATTCATCTTAAAGAAGAAAGGGATACGTTCGAAGCTCAATGCTATGCAAGTGAGAAGAAGGTACTAGAGTTGACGAAGCTACTTCACGAGGAGCGGAACATCAACGCCTACTTCAACACCAAGTGGAAGCGCCCATAGGAGACCTAGAGCTTTAGGATTTTGTACTTTTATTTTATTTTTCTGAACTATCTTTTGTACTTAAAAAAAAAAGAAAAAGAATAAAAAGAGAACTAATAAAAGTTTGTTCATGTTTGTTTAACAAATTTAAAATCCTAAGGTCCTTGAAAACATTGCATTGCATTGCATCACATAAACATTGCATCTCATGGCATAAAATTTCATAACAGGTACATTGAAGATCGATTTTCTTATTTTCTCGCTATTTATTTTAGCAGAGAAATGGCTCTTGAACAGACTGTCAAAGATCTTCAGGCTTAGAATGTTCAGTTCCAGGAAATGTTTACCAGCTTGGTCCAAGGCCAAGAGGATATAAAGAAGCTCATCAACAAGAAGAAGAAAGTCATTGGTGTTCTCAACATGGGAAGACGTCACAAAGGGGGTCCTAAGGTGGTCAGCCGGATAGAGTTCTCAGAAGGAAGTGTCAAAGCGGGGAAGTGTCAAAGCGAAAGACCAGCGTGAGCCTGAGAAGAAGGAAGAAGATTATGAGAATGATCAGTACTCTTATGAGGATGACAAATACAAGCAACTTGAAGACCGTCTGAATGCTGTGGAAAATCTGAAGATGTCAGGGCTGAATTTTGATGATCTAAGTCTTGTTCCTGGTGTGGTGATTCCTCCCAAGTTCAAAGTTCCTACTTTTGCCAAGTATGATGGCATTTCTTGTCCGAAGCTGCATTTGAAGTCCTATGTTCAGAAGATCAACCCCCACACTGATGACAGAAAGTTGTGGATTCATTATTTCTAAGAGAGTTTGGCCAAAACACAATTGGAGTGGTATTATCAGCTAGAAAGTGACCATATCCGTACTTGGAGTGAATTAGCAGAT
This sequence comes from Vicia sativa, assembly GCA_021764765.1. Classification (NCBI taxonomy): domain Eukaryota; kingdom Viridiplantae; phylum Streptophyta; class Magnoliopsida; order Fabales; family Fabaceae; genus Vicia; species Vicia sativa. The sequence continues at coordinate 66,152,209 of CM038796.1, read as the reverse complement.
GCTTTCTACAGGAAATATGAGTACAATGATGAATTGGCACCCACTCGCATGCAACTACAAAGCATGTTTATGGGTCGCGATGAGAAGTTCAAAGAATATGCTCAAAAATGGAGAGATCTAGCAGGCAGAGTGCAGCCACCCTTGTCCAATAGGGAGTTGGTTGATATGTTTATGGGGAACACTGACAGGTCCATTCTTCAATCATTTGATTGGAAATTCTTCAGTCGGATTCACTGAGCTGATACTGACAGGAGAACGTCTCGAAGCTGGTATCAAGAGTGGAAAGATTCATATAGAGTCGTCATCAAATGCTGGGAAGAGATCTTTTGGTGGTAAGAAAGAAGCCAATGTTGTGTATGGTAAGAAAAGCGGAGCCAAGACCGGCCGCGCGCTCAATCTGTGGGGGCAGTTGTGATCTCCAATCCTACATTAGCACAACCTCAGCGAGACAACGCGCGTAACCAGAATGCGCCACGAAGACAGTTTACAAAGATCAACATGATTTTGTCGCAAGCCTTGCAACACATGTTGAAAGCGAAGCTGATTACTTTGATGGATCCTCCTCATAACATCAACACTTCCTCTCCGAGATACAATCCTAATGCTAAGTGTCCTTACCACTCCAACAGCCCAGGACATAACACTAATGATTGTTGGGCTCTAAAGAACAAGATTCAAGACATGATTGAAGCTAAAGAGATTGAGTTTGATCCTCCTGTTGAGACTCTGAATGTGATCAACGCACCTATGCCTAATCATGGCAAGAGTGCCAATGCTATTGACAAGAACTCTTATGTTTTCAATATAGATGACTTGACTATTCCTCTGATGATTGTTAAGAAGAATTTGCTGCAACCCGGTGTCAACCCAGGATGCCCAGAGAATTATCGTTGGTGCCCATCTGCATCTGATGGTTGTGCTTGGCTGAGAAGACGTATTCAGTGCATGATGGATAACCGCGAAGTGCTATTTCTAAAACCATCACCTGTGGAGAATCTGTTTGAAGACATGTCTAAGAAACTGAAGATCGAAGATGTGAGCGAAACTGTGCCAGAAGTTTGGGATACCTTGGGGCAGCCAAGTGGAAAGTTCGATTACATGGTGAAGAGTACTATTCCTCAGAGCTACAAGATTCCTATTGAAGATATTAAGGCATCCGGATGGGGAGATGACTTCCCAGAAGACTATGCTGATGTAAACACAATAAGGATTTCCTCTGCTGATCCTGTGCCTAGAGTGGTACCTCTCATCATTACTTCTCTGAGACCAGTTCCATACTCCTCTGAAAGAGCTATACCTTGGAACTATGGAGCTGAAGTTTATTATCATGGTGCCAAGCAAGATCCTCTGACCATTGAGGATCTTACAGTTGAAACTACCATTCCTGACATTGACAACATCACCGGATCTAGTAAGGTGACCAGAACCGGAAGAGTGTTCTCTCCAGAGATCTCTCCTCCAAAAGACACTGCGACTCCCGCTCGCATTCTAGCTATTGAACCAATTCCCGAGGTGCAAGGGAAAGAACCAGTAACTCATCCTGCTCAGACAGAAGTACCAAAGGAAGTTGTTGAAGATACCTCCAAACGAGAAATGGAGGAAATTCTGAAGATCATCAAGAAGTGTGACTACAATGTTGTGGAACAGTTGGGACAGACTCCGTCCATGATCTCCATGTTGGCTCTGCTCTTGGGCTCTGAGGATCATGCTAAAGCCTTAGTGAAGTTTCTGAAGAATGCTAACGTACCGCAAGACACTACTACTGATCAATTTGAAGTTTGTATTGCTAGCCTGGCTGCCAACAACGGTCTAGGCTTCTCTGACGCTGATTTGACTCCTACCGGAAAGAAACACAACAAAGCCTTGCATATCTCTGTTGAATGCAAGGGCATTACACTTCTCATGTTTTGGTGGATACCGGTTCTGCTCAGAATATCGTACCGAAGACTGATTTTGATTGACTTGATGTTGAAGGATTGTTTCTGAAGCCCAGTGATATAGTTGTGAGAGCTTTTGATGGTTCTAAGCGAACAATACTTGGAGAGCTCATTCTGCCTGTTAAAGTCGATTCCCAAACTTTTGATTCCACTTTCTTTGTCATGGACATCTATCCAGCTTACTCTTGCCTACTTGGACGCCCTTGGATACATGGGGTAGGCGCTGTTACCTCTACCTTGCATCAGAATTTGAAATACCTAATGAAAGGGAAGATTGTTACAGTATGTGGTGAAGAGGAATACATGGTCAGTCATCTACAATCATTCCGATATCTCGAGATGGAAGGTGAATTCTTTAAGACTCCCTGTCAAGACTTTGAAACATTTCCAAGAGTCGTGCCTGTTGACTCTCCTGTCACTCCTGAAGTTACATAAGTTCTGCCTAGGATGGCCTCGCTAAAGGATGCTCAAGCTGCAGTTGAAGAAGGAGGTAGTACTATTTGGGGTCAGCTCCCTGATCTTCCTTTCAAATCCGACAAGACTGGTTTAGGCTTCACCATCAAAGGTCAGAAGATGGTACGCCGCAAACGTGTCGGCCAACTTCCTATCCGCATCATCCAGGTATGGAATCCATGCTATAGAAGACGACGACAACAACTTCGACATCAGCAAATGGATCTTCCCAACTCCCGACAACGGACTCAGAAATTGGAAGACTGAAGACGTCATACCAATCTCCTTTAGACAGGAGTAATTGCTTTTGTTTTCTGTTTTGCTTTTCGTTTTCTATGCTTTGAACAATAAACTTTAAAGCCTAGTGCCTTGCCTGGGGCATCATGGCTCGTTTGTGAGGGTTATTATCTGTCATTTGCATATTTTCATTCAATAAAATCGTTGGACTTTTGCATTTAAATGTTGTTTTCTTTCTTTTACTTTATCACCCTTTCAAAAAGCTATGTGTTTCTTACACACACCCATGTGATACACTGCAGAATCACTCTGAATCTCGTTGATAACAGCTATGCTATTGCTAAATATGACTTGATAATCCGATCTACCAAGCCAGAAGGCGAAGGTGAGGAAGATTGTGCGATTCGAGGAGAACTTGCAGTTGCTACAACGGAAGAAGCGAGTTATACTGACCACGAAGAGTCGATTGAGATTGTGAATTTGAGTCTTGATGAAGGCAGAAAAGAGATCAAGATAGGAGGGTCTTGAGAGCAGTGTCAAAGAGAGATTGACTCGGATGCTACGAGATTATATTGAGGTTTTGCTTGGTCATACGACATGCAGTCTAGACATTGACATTGTGGTGCACGATTCAAAAAGAAGGGTTTCTCCATGTGAAGCGGTCCATCGTATCGTCACGAGATGTCGAGAGAAAATCAAAGCCGATGTTATGAGCGGTTCATGTGGTTTCCTAGCCGTTACTTCTTATCCACGTGGGTTGCAAGCGTGATACCGTACCTAAGAAGGATGGCAAATACGAATGTGTGTGGATTCTGATTTGAACAAAGCGATTAGAAGACAATTTTCCACTTCTTCATATTGATGTTACGGTTGACAACACCGCCCAACATAAAGTCTTCTCCTTCATGGATGGTTACTCCGGTTACAATCAGATCAAAATGGCTCCTGAAGACATGGAGAAGACTACTTTTGTTACACAATGGGGAACTTTCTGTTACAAGGTCATGCCGTTCGGACTGAAGAATGCTGGCGCCACTTATCAGCGTGCTATGGTGGCATTATTTCATGACATGATTCATCACGAGATAGAGGTCTACGTCGACGACATGATAGCTCGATCACAGACTAAGGAAGAGCATCTCGATCATTTACGGAAACTGTTTGATAGACTGAAGAAGTACATACTAAGACTTAATCCCAACAAGTGCACCTTTGGAGTCAGATCCGGTAAGCTCCTAGGGTTTGTTGTCAGTGGTAAAGGTATTGAAGTTGACCCCGCCAAGGTTAAAGCTATTCAAGAAATGCCAGCTCCTCGCACCGAGAAGGAAGTCAGAGGTTTCTTGGGACGTTTGAATTACATTGCCAGATTCATTGCACATCTAACTGCTACTTGTGAATCAATCATCAAGCTACTGAAGAAAGATCAAGTAGTGGAATGGAGCAGCGATTGCGGATCGCTTTTGAAAAAATTAAGGGTACCTCTGAATCCTCCTATCACGATGCCGCTTGCGAAGAAAGACCTCTTATCATGTACTTGACGGTAGAGAACTCAATGGGGTGTGTTGGGGGCAACATGGCAGTGCAGTCGAAAAGAGTATTTAATATACTACCTTAGCAAAAATTTACCATTGTGAAACAAGATACTCACAATCGAGAAAACTTGCAGCTTTGGCTTGGGCGCTTTCGCGACTAAGGCAGTATATGTTGACTAACACTACCTTGTTGATCTCCAAGATGGATCGATAAAATACATATTTGAGAAACCGGTCTCTCGAAAGAATAGCAAGATGGCAAATGATCTTGACCGAATCGACATCGATACTTCTCGAGCAATCAAAGGAAGTGTAGTAGCCGATCATTTGGCTCATCAAGCCGTAGATTACTATCAGTCTATGCAGTTAGATTTTCCAGACGAAGATGTTTTACTAGTTACTGATTGTGAAGAACCAGGACCAGACGAAGGACCTGAACAAGGATTCCGATGGACTATGGTCTTTGATGGAGCTTCAAACGCACATGGCAATGGCATTAGCGCCACCATTACATCTCCTACAGGCGGACACACGCCTTTCACCGCCGGATTATGCTTCAGCTGCACTAACAATATGGTCGAATACGAAGCATGCATCATGGGTATTAAAGCTTCTACTGACTTAAGAATCAAGTTCTTGCAAGTGTATGGAGACTCAACTTTAATGATCAGTCAAATTAAAGGCAAATGGGATACGAAGCATCCAAATCTCATTCCATATCGAGAGCATGTTTTGAGTCTGATTCCCTACTTCGAAGAGATTACCTTTGATCACATTCCACTAGAAGAGAATTAGTTGGCAGACGCATTAGCTACTATGTCGTCTATGTTCAGGGTCAGATGGGACAAGGAGGCTCCCCAGATCATCATCGAAAATTTCGACGAACCAACGTATCGTTATGAACTTGATACAGAAGAGAAACCTTGGTTCTACAAAGTGAAGAGGTATCTTGAGACTCAAGAATATCCCGCGGGAGCATCTGTCAACAATGAGAAGTTCTTGAGAAGATTTGCATCCAAATTCTTCCTCAGCAACAACATCTTATACAAGCGCAATCACGACTTGTGCTTACTCCGCTGTGTGGACCAGAAAACAGCGGAACGTATCATGGAAGAGTTACACGAAGGCGCATTTGTTACCCACTCCAGTGGACATACGATGGCTAAGAAGATTCTAAGAACAGGTTACTATTGGTCCACCATGGAAGCTGATTGTCACCGCTATGCTCGATCTTGTCACAAATGCCAGATATACACAGACAAAGTGCACGTACCTCCAGTACCGTTGAATGTTTTAACCGCTCCTTGGCCTTTCGCAATGTGGGGCATTGACATGATCGGAGAAATCAAGCCCATCGCTTCCAATGGACATCGTTTCAACCTTGTGGCAATTGACTATTTCACCAAGTGGGTAGAAGCAGCCTCGTTTGCATCTGTTACCAAGAGTGTTGTGGCTCGATTTATCAAGCATAATCTTATCTGTCGGTATGGCACTCCCGAAAGGATTATCATAGATAACGGCTCTAATCTCAACAACAAAATGATCACCGAACTCTGCACGCAGTTTAAGATCAAGCATCACAACTCTTCTCCATATCGGTCTAAGATGAATGGCGCAGTGGAAGCCGCCAACAAGAATATCAAGAAGGTCGTATAGAAGATGACAGTGACTTACAAGGATTGGCATGAGATGTTGCCATTTGCTCTCCATGGTTATCGCTTTCTCTGATGCTGAGCGTCGATGGAAACCTTCTCTCTTGTATACGGTATGGGCGGTCCTACCAATCGAGGTTCGGATATTCTCAACGAGTCCTCGGGGCCTTGAGTTAAGCGAGCGATTGGATCAGACTTCGCCTTGGCGAGATCAACTTGATCGACGAAGCGGCTCGCATCCATCGCCATGGACGAGATCTCGAGCGAATGATCGGAGCATTTAACAAGAAAGTCAAGCAGAGTCTACCAAGTCGGTGATCTAGTAGTCAAGCGTCATTCTTCCAAAGCGATCCTAGGGAAAATGGACTCCCACCTCGAGGGACCATTTGTAGTCAAAACAATATTTTTAGTGGAGCTATGATACTTAGCACCATGGATGGCGAAGATTTCCCACCACAGTGAGCATACATAGTCAAAAATACTACATAAAGAGACCGCTAGGTCGGTGACCAGGGAAAAAATAAGGGCATCCTGGCAAACCAAAAGGTTCGGGCAAAAGTTAAGGATATATACAAAACATGTACACCCGGGAAGTCGAAAACCTACAAAGGCGGATTGGGCAAAAAAGGGTATCCCGGTAGACTGAAAACCCGAAAGGGAGGTCTAGGCAAAAGTTAGGGATTTAAGCGTACACTATGTCTCGTCCAGATCACCTATCCACAGACTACTATCAGCATTCAAGATTCAAATGGCGAAAATCAATTCACTCACTTTCTACTGACAGCGAGGAGATGAGATAGTCAAAATATATGAGTACTAGCATAGTTGAAACTCGACGAGATTGTTTCTGCATAGCTTTTTTCTTTTCTTGTGTATAAACTACTTGGCCATACGCCACATTTCAAATTAATAAAAGTTCTTTCTCTTTACAATTTCCACTATTGTTGTTTGCATAAAGTCCAACGTTTGCTTTGAATGATTATATGCATTTGACAATAAATATCTATTTACAAACATGCGAAAGGTGAACGAACAAGGATAATTAATACAGGCTCTAGGAATTGAGATGACGGCGAAGGTCACCAAAACGATCCCCTGCAAAGTACAATCCTCACAGAGGCATCGCTCACTGCAAATCTTCCCGGTAGATGCAATTTCATCACTAGTTCCAACATTGCGTTAGTCCCTGAGCAGCGATCCTAGCCAACAGCTGATTACATCACCTCGGCGTGGCGGTTCATTTTCGTGAGGTGTTTATCCACAGCAGAATATCTCTCAACAATTACCATTTCCTCCGGCGACAATAATATCCAGACTCAAAACTTGGTCAGATAGTGCATCGGAGGAAGCCTACATCTTTATTTCCCAGCCAAAGGTTTCAACGGGCTCCAGATCCTTCTAGCCCGGTCTCCTAACAACAATCAAATACTCTCTTGTAAGATCTACGCGTGAGATCCTCAGCAGTGCTTCGGTTCCATTTTCCCCAATGGGTCTCGCAGAATCCTCGATGGTGTACCTCTTGGTCTTTAGTCCTCGGCATAGATATCTACCTTTCGGAACTTGGTCAGATAGTGCATAGCAGGAATCAAGGGTATCTTTCTTCTCTTTCAAAAGCAGGGTTTTCATCCGTTTCGTCCCCAAACAAGGCGAAAATCCCAGCGAGCGTCCATCTTCTTCAAGATGGATCGTTTTGAAATACCATAACATCTATCATTCATACATAAAAATCATAACATGCATATAATACTCATACATTATCATGCATCATAATGCATAAGTCTAACTATATCTGTCAAAATCTCTTACATTTTTCTCCCCGGATACTCGGCTCAAGCGAAGGTCAAATTAATACCCAAAGCAAGGCGGAAACCAATCGAGCGGCTATAACAACAAGTCGGGATTAATACAGAAACAAGGCGGAAACCTTATACGAGCGACTACTCGAGTTGTCCTCCGACAACGGCATTGAATCACACTTTCGAGCACAGGGGAAGTTATCCATATTTCGCCACCTATTATCCCTATAGTAATCAAGGCGAAAATTGACTTCGACTCTCTTTATTATCAGCACGACTCAGATGCGGCGTCTTCGATTTCCACGAATGGCATCTTAAGCCCATCTCGACTATTTGTCGACATCTCTCCACTTCGAAATCTTGCATATTTGGTTAAAAACCAATACAAGCCAATAACTTCATTCAAAGACGAGCACAAAGTCTAATGTACGACTCTCTCCGGATGGCATCTTAAGCCCATCTTCGGGCTCCCTTCTATCTTCAGGAACATCTGCGGAGCCTAGCGTAAGGCTCGTTCCCCAACATCGATATTCGGGATGGCATCTTAAGCCCATCTCCGAAGATTTTCCTATTCAGGAGACGTTCTTGAGTCTAACGTACGACTCATTCCCCAGTGAAATCTCCAGCTTCCCCAAATGGCATCTGTAAGACCATTCCCATATAATCAATCAGCGGCGAGTGCAAATTTTCAAGTGTACTCGAGTGTTCAATAATCTTCTACCTCCAGGTCACGAAGGCACGCATGCCAATCTAACCCTTCCGGTACAAGAAGATTGAGCGAGATTTGTCGTACCCAAAATTTTCCCTCTTACATCTCAAGACATTCCATACACCCATACTCAAGGATTCCTCAAGGGTGATCAGATAAACTGTCCCTAGGCAATCAACCCTAACCAGGTTTTGGAAATTCTCAAATCAAGATCAACTTCCAACATCTCCAATGGTCACCATGCCTCCTCATATTCTTCAAAGAGTTTCCATGTCAAGTTTCAAGCCTTACAAGTCAAGTTTCCTCAGACAATTGCTCATATGGTTCAAAATTAGTTGTATTGGATAAAAAGTCAACTGTGGTCAACATACAGTCAAACTTCATGATTTTTGGTCACCATCCATATTTTGAAGTGGCATTCATCATTTGATCAAGGGTTGATCATGATTCATCAAGAAAACTCAACATTTATTCAAAAGTCAAACTTTCCAAATTAGGGGTTTCTAGGGAAAAGTCAACTGAACTTTGACTGAGCATAACTTTCTCATACTTTATCAGAAATTTTTCCACCACCTCTCATTTTGAAGAGAATTCAATTCTCTACAATTTCATGTCTCGCAAGAAAAGTCAGAAAATGCTTCATTTTGAAGATATGGATCAAAACATTACAGGTCCTTTTCAAAGTCAACTTTTTGTAAAGAAATGTTATTGAGCATGGAAACTCCAATTGAGATGAAACAAAAGAGGTTGTTTATAGGACATCTAGGGCTTTCTAAAAAGTCCAAGAAAACTCAAAAATGATAAAATTTAAGAAAAATACACCTTGCACAAGTTGGGCATTTTTGAAGAATTGCACAAAAAATATCGACAAAATCCAATTTTTAAGTGGGCCTATAATTTTATGATCCAACTTGATCATAATATTATACATGACCTTGATGCCTTGCCGACCACTTTCTATTTTTTTGATTTATTTTTGAATTTAAAAGCATTTAATTCAAATTTAAATTAAACAAAATATGAAAACAAGGTATAATTAAAGTTGGGTTGGATTTTTATCAAGCTTGAGGATCAAGGAAGCCTACACAACATGCCAAATTCGTGCTAACTCATGCAAGGAGGAAAAAAAAATCAAATTTTGGAAAGATTTGATAAAATTTGAAAGAGAAATTATTTTGCATTCAAGAGCATATCTTTTTTCTTTCTTTTTGATCAAATCTCTTGCATTATAAATACACAAGACATTCCAAGACCAAGGGCGAAACCCAGCCTCTTGAAAACCGTATTTTCTAAAAAATTTCTCAAAGTTGGAAAAAATTGAATTTGTCTTTCCAGCCACTCTTGATCATTCCATTGTGTTCCTGAGGTAAGATTAGGTAAGTACACATCACAAACCATGGTTAAATCTGACTGAATCGAGCCATACATGATCATACATATTCATATTTTTCTTGATTTGAATTTTAATATCATGTGTTTTAATCGAAACTAGCCATTCTAACATGATCATGAGGTATCATAGACAGGATCTGGATCATCGGTCATGAGCTTGAACGTCCAAATCGCGTTTTGCCATTGTTAGGGATTTTCAACTATTTGCTTCGAACCGGCTGATACAGGGACTTTCAGGCCAAACGGACCCCACCATCGTGTTCGCCATGAGTCGATTTAGAAGTGCGGTATCCCTTCTTTTTATTTTTGCTATTTTGCAGGTTTGGAGTTTGGACTAGCCGGAGAAGACGATCGGAGCTAGGGCTCCGGCGTCGTTGACTGGATTGGACTCCGGCGTGGCTTGCGTGGCACGATAACGCGTTCTGATTCGCTCATCCATAACACAGGTCCCAGCGTGTTGGTGTGTTTGAATTACAAAACTATGACCGTTTACGATTATAAACCACTGATTGCAGGTTAAAAACACCAAGGCGCCTTGGCTCAGATGGCAACGTGTTGTTTGATTTCTCCAGAGGGCGTGAGTTCGATCCCTGGCATGGCAATTTCTTTTTTACAGCTTTGCAAACTAACTTTTCTATTTTCTTATTTTTCTTAATATTTTCTTTTAATTTAATTAATCTTTAAATATTTTTCTCATGCATTTAAAAATCACCAAAAATATTTTCCTTTTGCATTTTAATCAGAAAAATGTTTATTTAATTTTTGACATTAAAATTAATATTTTTGCATGCATATTTTAATTAATTGCTAAATAACTATTAAATTGACTTTTAGTTTTTTTTAATTATCAAAATCGATCCAGAAAAATTACCAAAAATTATCTCATCGTCTAATTATCATGACTAACTTGAAATCTTTTCCCTCATTCAAAAATCTTATTTTTACTAACATTTTTCTCTTATGCGAGTTTTCTCGTATTTTCCGATTATGTATCTGCTTACAGGTTGTAACGTTTCGGACTATTTTTTTCGCTTTTCTTTTCAATAATATGTAACAGCCTATGTGATGTAATAGATTAATTAGGACTTTTAATTTCCGCACTCTTATTATGTAACTGCCCCAAAGCCATGTAATAGCGTATGACTTTATTTTTCCGCACTTTACTTTCCGCAATTTATTTTCCGCACCCTATAAACTGCTAGTAACTAGGCGTGTATGGAAAGATAAAAACAACATAGATCACTTCTAATTCCAAGATAATATATCTGAATTCAACACACTCTCTTCACACATGAACCCCTTAGGGTAATTCTCTCTCGTTGCCTTTCGATTAAATGTTCAAGTCCCTCGAGCGTAGAGGTATCCTAGGTTGCCTACTGAAATATATCATCATAGTCCCTTGAATAAAAGATCATGGGTCCCTCGTGGCCTCTGAAAACATGATCTCGTCCCGATTGTTGCCTCAAAGTGATGATCGTCCCTTCAAATGTGCTAGGATACTTCCTACAAGTTGCCTTATATGACCATCGATGTCCCTTGAATGTCGTTCTTACATCCAGCGAGGGTTACCTACCAACTAATGGTATGGATAGCACTATTCTAAAGAAAAGTAAAACAACACGGCGACCATTACGAGTAGGTAAATAAGACTTTTAGTTGCTTCCTCAAACAAAATACTTTTCACACCACACACTTTTGTCAAAGGCAGTTCAAGTATTCACTTAGACATAATGCATATCATATCAATTGAGGGTATTCGACTTTCCCTTTTTCATAATCATTTTTTTGTGTTGGAAAAAATAAAGCTTGATGCTCATGGCATCTTTATAAACAAATCAAAAGAGTAAATTGTTTGAGCTAGAGATGCGAATTGATTGATTCCCTGCGCCACTTTTACTTGAACAAAAAAAATGGCGACTCTGTGGGAAATCAGCTAAACTCTTATTTTCAAAAATTGTGACTACTTAAAGCACCAAGCTTTTGTTTTCAAAAAAAAAAAGGGTTAAGCTTTCATATGTGCATATGTTTGTTTTTCTTTATTGTGTGTTTCACGATTGCATCGATGGAAAACCTAGATTTAAGAAACATTTTAAGATCTAGGTGGGGTATAGTCCTAACTTGGGGAAGTTTCATTACTTACTAAGTTAATTTGAGATCCCTCTCGGTGGAGGTTGTCTTGGGAGTATTTGTGTTTAGCAAGTATTTGCAAAGACATTTTGCTTTCAAGAGAACTTACAGTGGTGGTACAAACACATAACCCATCCAGGCTATTTAGGATGTAGTGGGAAAATATTCGGCGTAAGCTTAGAATAGTTGTCATGCGAGACTACGATCGAGGAGTTTTTCTTGAAAAATATTATTGGACTTGAGTATTCAACAAATCCGATAATATTTCAAAGAGAAGTGTTGAACTGTATTATCGGTAGAAGTTTCACAAGATGAATAAGCCCTTAGAACTTACCCGCGTTTGGTTCTTATCGTTGGCCTCGTGCTCGTGACTTTGGCAGCTGGTGTATAACCACTAACCATGTTTGAATCTTTGTGGCATTCATTCATGCATTCATTAAAAACTTCATTTCTCTTCCCATTTCCAAAATTTAGAGATTTTTATTTCTAAATATTTTAGGTTAGAGTGATGGGCGTTAGAGGATTCACCAAATACAGATTTTAAAATTCACGATGTAGGAAAGAAAAAAGTTAGCATCTTTGGTAGAAGATCCCTCGGTTTCAAAAAGCTATGGAACTCTTTTAGCATCACGAACACTAACGTTGATGAAGGACTTCTCAAAACTTTAGTTCGGTTTTGATCCGGTTTATGTTGTTTCACTTTCTCGACTATCGGTTGATGCCTACTTTGGAAAATGCGCACATCCTAGGTATCTCAGTATTAGATAAGGTGCCTTTCAATGGTTTGGAATCCATTCCTAAGTCACCAGTCATTGCAACAATGACTCACTTAAAGAAATCTGAGATAGACAAAAACCTAACTACCAAAAGAAAACTCTTAGGACTGACTTCAAAGTTCCTAATGGAGAAGGCTCTTGAATTCTCTAAAGTAGGTAGTATGGTAGCCTTTGAAGTTGTTTTAGCTTTACTCATCTATGGATTGGTGTTGTTTCCCAGCGTCCCAAGTTTCATTGATATCAACGCCATAAAGATCTTTTGATTGGAAATCCCGTTCCCACTTTGCTTGTGACACATATTTCTCCATTCATCACAGGAATCGTCAAGGAGATGGAACTATTGTGTGTTGTGTACCTTTGTTATTCAAATGGATTGTATCACACTTGCCTAAATCTCCTATCTTCCGCGAAAACAAAGGCGATTGGCATTGGTCTCGAAGGCTCATGTCTCTCCTGACAATGATATCCATTAGTATACCTTGGCAAACAATGAGATGGAAATCATTGAAAGGCTGTGGAGAATTTTCCAGCGTACCTCTCGGTACACAAAGGAGGAATCAACTACAACCCATTCTTGGCAAGGCGTCAACTCGGGTATGCAAACTCTAGTAAACCCCTTGGTTTCTGGGAAAGCTACTTCTATCATGAAGGGAAGATTCCCAAGGTTTGAAAGCCGAATGATAAGAGCTTGGCATCACATCGAAGGAAGGAAAAGGTAATGCAAAAATTAATGTGTGAAATCTACACTTCTTGGGTGAAGAAAAGAGCAAAGAATTCCGAATGCCTTATGTATAGAAGAACCCATGTTCTCATGACTTCCAAATCAACAATTTTCCCGTCGAGACTATGGGAGAATACCAAAGCTTTGACCAAGATGAGGCTTGAGAAAGAGGCTTTGGAAGACAAGTTCTTTAAGTGACCTCGAAAATGGGAAGCTTAAGCAGGTCAAAGATCATGAAAAAGGCTCTACTTCCAAGATGAATGGCTCATGGAGAAAGATGAGAAGATTAGGTAGGAAGATAACGAGATCAAAAATACATCAAAGAAAGAAAAGAAAGCTTGAGAAATGACAACCACCAATCCTGCTCTGGTGGAAGAAAGTCATCAACAAGCTTAAAGTTGGCGAACTAAAAGCTTACTATGGGAAGAAATCACGAAGTTGAAGCTACTTCAGCCTTTGGATCTTCATCAAGCGAGGCGATTAATTAAATTAACGACTTTATCATTTATTTTATCATTGTAAGAGTTATGCGAGAAACAAAAATTGTTGTAATCTTCTTTCAATAATTAATAAAATAAGTGTTTTCCATCCAAATATTTTCTAGAATTTTTCTTTTAGTATAAATTCTTTGGAAATTCTTTTCTCTTCATTCATAATCATATACATTTGCATTTCGAGTTTGTTGTTTAGAATCTTATCTTTTGGAATTTTTTCCGAGAAAGATCGTCAAGCTTTAGCGTCTTAGTGTTTCTCGACTACGTTCACGATAACTTAAATACAATACTCGGGCAAATAGGAGAAAAGCAATGGAAGATTTTGAGCAAGAAAATGTTGAGCTTAGTAGCACAATGAAAACACTTGAGGAAGAGGTAGAGACTCACTTCTTTGGTAAGTTGGCAACTCGCCAAAGTCACCAGCAACATTAGCGGTCAAAATCAGCGGCGATTTCAAAGATCACTACTACTCGGTTTCAATCGGTAATCCTCTCTGATATGCAGACGGTTATCCATAGGCAAGCCTTTCAATTTCGGCATTGGATTTCGTCAACCCACTTCTGAGGTTCATGAAACCACTTCTGAGGTTCAGCATTTACTCCGCAGCACGGAGTAACCTTTCCACATGTCACTATGACGGTTTCTCAACCGATCATGACAAACTCAGCTTCTGTAGTTCACGCTACTGCGGACGAAGAAGTCTATCATAATCCAGACGACAACACGAATCCTCGTGGCCAAATGGACAATCTCCAGGAACAATTCCATAAGATGCAGATTGAGATCAAAACAATCTGTGGTAAGGAATTGTTTGGGAAGAATGCCCACGATCTATGCCTAGTTCCTCGCGTAAGGATACCCGCTAAGTTCAAAGTCCCTGACTTTGAAAAATATAAAGGAAATTCTTGCCCGCAGAGTCATCTTACAATGTACGCTAGGAAAATGTCTACATTTAATGACAATCACAAATTGCTCATTCACTATTTACAAGACAGTCTCACCGGTGCCGCACTGATGTGGTACATGGGGCTAGATAGTGCAAATATCCAGACATTCAATGACCTGGCGAAGCCTTTGTCCACGATAAAAATTTAATTTGGACATGGCTCGGATCGAGATCAACTCCGTTCTATGTCTCAAAAGGAAAAGGCGTTCAAAGAATAATCGTAGCGTTGGAGGTTGCGCCCAAGTCAATCCGTGGTTAGAGGAAAAAGACCAAGAGGTTTCTGAACACTCTTGGCCCATTCTACTCTGAGCGCATGATCGCCGGTAGCTCGGATTTCACGAAATGGTAAGCATGGGAATGCGACTAGAAGGCAGTCGAACATGATGCCTAACCAAAGAAATAGGGTCTTCAGCGGAACCAAGAGGTTGGAGCCGCTTCCTGAAAAAGAACATGACATAGGAATGGTATCCCAAGGAAACCAAGGAAAAATGTCGATCATGAAGACCAGTGGCATGATAGCACGGTTGTTAATGCAAGTTCAAATAGGTATTACCCTTAATTCCGGCAAACTCAGCAGCCTCGACAACGGGGCTCAACAATTCAACAATCGAACCGTTTCGGGTCTGATTTGATCAATTAGATGACATACACGAAATTATATCTGCATTGATAGAAAGGAATCTTGTGCAAACAAGGTCACCACCTCCGATACCAGATAAATTACCATGGTGGTATAAAGCAGACATATCTTGCCCTTTTCATCAAGGAGCATCGGGTCATGATCTTGAGCACTGCATAACACTAAAAGCTGAAGTACAAAGGCTAGTGAGGACTAATCTTCTCTCCTTCAGGAATGCAAATCCAAACGTGCAAGCAAATCCACTTCCCAATCATAGTGGACATACCGTGCACTTAATACTAAGGAATACAGATTGATATCTTATCACTGACATAAGTATGATAGAAATCTTGGTACAGACTCCATGATACATCTGATTACAATGGGCGCCTTAGCTAAACATGACTACCTGACACTGCAGTCGCTTCACAAATCTTGAGGATGTCAGCGTAGAGAAGACACTCCACGATTAATAGACATTGGTGATATTGGATCTCAAAGAAGCGATTATGAGGTAAATATGGTAGGGCATTATCCGCATGAGCTTTTAGTCTCAGATATCAACTCGGAAATTCCCGAAGTAAACGTCATTATCCCTTGCTTCAATATGCCCAGGTGTGTAGAAGTCGAGTACAACGGCCCAAAAGTTCCAGAATCTCCTTTGGTGATCATCTGCACAGTCTGTTCATACGGCTCGACAAAGCAATTCCTTATCAATACAGTACAACTATGATAGAAGATGGGAAGGAGAAACCCATACCAACTCTTTCAGCTGATGTTAACATCGCTGAAATCGGACGAGTGACGCGAATTGGACGTGTGTATACCCCGTTAGCACCAAAGCAACCCATTGTTCCCGCTGTTGGACAAAATCTAGTTAATGCACCTCCAGAATCCATAGGGTTCACATTGATAATCGAACATAAGCGTCGGTGCATCTAATGGAACCAGCGTCGACTCATATTCGATGAGATCCGGGCGATCAAAGAAAAGCGATGCAGTGGTAGATCAACTAATGTAGACTCCCTCCAAGATTTCAATACTATCTCTACTTACGATTAAAAGCCCATCGAAGCTTTGATGAAGGTGCTAGATCAAGCTTACGTGAATCGCGTGACTCTGAGATCAATTTGGTGGAATTGTAGGCAACATAACAACTTGCAACAATTTAAGCTTCAGTGATGAAGAACTCCCAGAGGAGGGAAGAGATCACAATCTTGCTCTACATATGTCTATGATTTGCCAATCAGACTCTCTAACCAACGTGCTAGTGGATACCGGTTCATCCTTGAATGTAATGCCGAAAATGACTCTTGCTCGTTTATCTTACAAAGGAACGACGATGAAATCCAATGATATAGTGGTCAAAGCCTTTGATGGATCAAGGAAATCTGTTATTGGGGAAGTCGACCTTCCGATGACGATCGGTCATACCTTCAAATCACCTTCCGGTCATGGGCGTGCCACTTGCTGAGTTGTTTGCTAGAAAGACCATGGATACAGCGGGGAGCGATGACATCCACTCTCCACTAAAAGTTGAAATTCACAACAAATGGGAAGCTAGTAACCATCATCGTGAACAAGCTTTACTAGTAAGCCATTTGTCCGACTTTTACATCATCATTGGCCGATGATGTTGAAGGAACCTGATTCAAGTTTTCGTTAGAAGGTGAATCTACAAGGAAAAGAAGATCGTCTATCTCCTCTTACAAAGAAAGCGATTAGTGAAAGATGGTAATGCGCGGGTTGGGGACAAGTAATAAAACACATCCGACAACGAGGCAAAAGCCAAAACTCGGATTTGCTCTAGTATTTCCTAGAGACAATCAAAGGGATGAAGCTCTTCGTCCAATCAGAAAAGTATTCCACAGTGGGGGTTTCTTAAACCCTGTTCTTCAAGAGGTTAATGTTCTTAGCGATGAAGGTGATGAAGACGATCTCTCCGGATCTGAAGAGTGGAGCACTTATCTTACTAGCTCTTAATATGTGTCCGGGAAGATAAATACGCTCCATTCTATCCTCCGACTGACCAATTCAAAGACATGTCCCTACAAAATAATGAGAATGAAAATCCACCTATCCCTTCTAAAATTTGGGATACCTTTGGAGAACCAAGTGGAAAGTTTGACTACATGGTGAAATACACTGCACCTGAAAGCTCAAAAATCACAATTGAAAACATCCAACCAACTGGATGGGACGATCCTTTTGAGTATCCTAGTCAACCAGAAGAGTTATACACATCTTCTCGATCTCATCATCAGATTGAGATCCCAAATGAAGATCTATGCTTTAACGCACCTGCCAAGTTTGTGAAGCCAGATCTTAACTATCACTACATCAACGTAATTACCGAAGATCAAGAGAACAATTTTGGAAACGAGTTGGAAAGCGTCGCAGACAATGAGTCTCTCCACTCAGAAGATTGGAAGGAACATCCCAAGAATCAGGATACATACCACTTGAAAGCACATATGCGGCATATTATGCTCCTCGACACGCCAATCAAGAGACGAAGATCGCTTGACCTGAGCAACGGCCAAATGCTAGAGTCTTCAGCCTGTTCGACCCACGACCAAAGTCTACACAAGAAATAAGCCAAAGGAAAACTACAGTATCTAGACTTTCGAGAGTTCACCACTATTGGGCTTTATTAAAGCTCGGTGATGTTCATAGTTCTAAGTAGTTTATTTTGCTTTTGTTTTGAACTCACTTCTCGCCCAAGCGAGGATGTTTTATAAGGTTTAGCTTTTAAATAATTTCTCTTTGTCTTGCCCAAGACAAATGAGTTTATGTTAGGGCCCTGTTTTATATTGTGAATCATAAATAAAAGCATTGTTTTGATTCCATTTTGTTTGTTTTTGTTTTGCCCTTTTTCTTGGAAATGGTAATCCTAAAAACCCAAATAAAAACAAGCATCTTCAAAAAATATAATAAATAATCTGCATACACTTTCATTAACTTTTCTATAAAAAAAGAAGTTAATCAAACATAAATCAAACATGTAGATTAGCGAGATGGACAAATCCATTGAGCATTAATAACTCTATATCTCCCGACTTTGAATTCCCATGTTCGGCCTAAGGAAGAAGTTGAAGAAGAGATCCGGATGAGATTTCTCGACTACTTAAGCACGAGGAAAGAATCATTCAACCTAACAAAGAGCCTTTGGAAGCAATCAACTTGGGTTACGAAGAAAAAAAGAAGTGAGCGTCGGACTCTACTCGGCTGACAGCGTCAAGGGAAAGCGATAGATCTTCTCAAAGAATATGTTGATGTGTTCACTTGGTCCTACCAAGACATCTGGGTTTAGATACCGGCATCATAGAATCTTGCCATTAAAGCCGGAGTGTCCGCTTGATTAAAAGAGGCGAGAAGAGTTCACCACTGATATGGCGACAAAATAAAAATGAGGTTCAAAAATAGCTCGGTGACTTTCCTAGTCACCTCACGAATATCCTCAATGGCTAGCCAACATAGTACTGTCACAAGAAAGGCGGAAAGGTCGAATGTGTGTTGACTCTGGACTTGAACAAAGCAAGTCAGATGATTTCCACTACCATATATCGACATGCTAGTGGATAGTCTTGAGTTCAACTTCTTTTCCTTCATGGGCGGTTTCTGGCTACAATCGGATCGAATGGCTCCGAAGACATGGAAGACATCCTTCATCACGCCATGG
The DNA here is from genome assembly GCA_021764765.1 of Vicia sativa. Lineage (NCBI taxonomy): Eukaryota > Viridiplantae > Streptophyta > Magnoliopsida > Fabales > Fabaceae > Vicia > Vicia sativa. The sequence continues at coordinate 66,133,136 of CM038796.1, read as the reverse complement.
GGCACCTTTTGGTACAAAGTAATGTCGTTTGGATTAAAGAATGCGTACAACTTACAAAGGCGGCGACTACTCTCTTTCATGTCATGATGCACAAAGAGATCGAAGTCGTGGGCGACATGATAAAGTTTGACGAAGAGCATATAGAATATCTCTGAAGTTGTTTGACTAAGGAAATTTCAGCTCCTTTGAATCTAACAAATGCACCTTTGGGGTAAGATGCGGAAAACTCCTAGGTTTCATAAATCGGTCAAAGAGGTATTGAAGTTGACCTGAAAAAGTCGAGCTATTCAAAATGCCTACACACACATCTGAGAAAAGCAAGTAAGAGGATTTCTTGGAATGTTGAATTACATCTCGGGTTTATCTCAAATGGCCGCTACTTATGGGCGATATTCAAGCTTCTCATAAGAATCAAGAGGTTGTGTGGACGGAATTGCCAAAAGCATTGTGATGTCAAGGAATACATCGAACCTCAATATTGATTCCTCAATCGAAGGAAGACCATTAATCATGTACCTTACGTGATAGAAGATTCCATGGGCTGCGTGCTTGGGCGACAAGATGAAACGGTGAAAGAGCATGTCATCTACTACTTGAGTAAAAAGTTCACGAGACTATGAAACTCGTTACTCCATGCTAAACATGTTGTGCTTTGGTGTGTGCTAGCGTCTCGCGATTACATGATCAATCACGACTTGGTGAATCTCCAAATAGATCCAATCAAGTCGTCTTTGAAAAGCACCTTTAACGAGAATAATTGCTCGATGGTAGATGCTATTATCGAATATGACATCTAGTACCGTGCTCAAAAGCGATCAAAGGCATTCTTGCCGATCACTTGGCTTATCAACCGATCAGCGAATACCAATCTCTCAAGTTTGACTTCCTGACGAGGATGTTATGTACTTAAGATGAAAGATTATGGGAACCGTTACGAAGAAGGTCTGATCCGAAATCTAGATGGGGCAATCTTTGATGGAGCGTTAACGTTTTGGCAATGGAATTAGGATCATCATTACTCCAGGTTTCTCACATCCGTTTTGCCCGGATTACTATTTGATTGCACCAACAACATGTGCGAATATGAAGCTTGTATCATGGGTATCGAAGAAGCCATCGACTTGAGGATCAAGATCCTTGACATATATGGAGATTCAGCCGCTTGATCAATCAAATCAAAGACAAGTATGAAACTCATCATCTTGGTTTGATTCCTTACGAGAGATTATAAGGCGTTTGTTGACTTTCTTCAACAAAGTTGAGCGCATCATATCCTCGAGATCGAGTCGAATGGCGGGGCGCCTTGGCTACTTTATCTTCCATGTTCAAATTCAACAATTGGAGCGATATGCCTAATATCCAATGTCGGATGCCTTGAAAGACATGCATATGTGTTGCAAGCTGAAGCGATCTTGATGATAAACCGTGGTTCCCACGACATCAAGCTTCCTTCAAACTCGGGAGTACTACTCGGGGCATCGCTGAATAGGAAAACTCTAAGGAGGCTTTCTAGAAATTTCTTCTGAATAAAGATGTGCTATACAAAGAAACTTGACATGGTCACCTGCTCGGATGCATGGGCGGAGACAAGCAGAACATGATAGTTCACGAAGTGCATGAAGGGTCCTTTGGAACCCATTCAAATGGGCATGCAATGTCTAGAAAAATATTGAGGAAGGGATACTATTGGATAATAATGGAATCGATTGTTGTAAACACGTGAAGAGATGTTACAAGTGCGGATCTACGAGATAAGATCCATGTGCACCGACTCTACTCCGTTCTCTCTCTCATGGCCTTTCTCCATGTGGGGCATCAACATGATGGAGATGATCAGACAAAAGCGTCCAGCGGACATCGCTTCATTCTAGTGGCTATTGATTATTTCACCAAATGGGTGAGGCGGCATCTTACGCCAAGGTTACAAGACAAGTGGTTGTGAGGTTCCATAAAGAAACGACCTCATTTTAGATATGGAGTTCCAGTAAGATCATTACGGATAATGGATCAAACTTGAACAACAAAATGATGAAAGAGCGTGTGAGGAATTCAAGATTGAGCATCATAACTCATCTCCTTATCGACCAAAGATGAGCGGCATCGTTGAAGCGCCAAAGAACATCAAAAGATTTTCCGGAAGATGGTCATCACCTACAAAGGCGGCGAAATCTTGCCACTTGCTCTGCATGGGTATCGTGCTTGTGCGTATTATATCAGGGAGGATTCCCTTTTCTCTATTATCGGCATGGGCGTTGCTCCCGTAGAAGTTGAAATTAGTCAATGAGAGTTCTTATGGAAGCTAAATTATACGAGGCGAATGGTGTCGAAAGCAGATCGACTAGGCGAACTTAATTGAAGAAAAGCGCTGGCCGCTCACGTATCATAGACAATTATATCAAGAAGGATGAAGAAAGCCTTGACAAAAGGTTCGACCTCGTGAATTCCAAAAGCGACCTCGTGCTTAAAAGATTATGTCTTTCGACGATTCTAGGGCAAGTGGACTCTAATTACGACGGCCCGGCATCGTCGAGAAGAAGCTTTTGGCGGTGCTATGACTCTCACTGACCATGGGCGGTGATGAGCGCATCACTGTAAATCTTGATGCGATCAAAAATACTTTGTCTAAAAAACAAAACGACTCGGTAAGTCGAAAGAAATGGGCGACTTAGGCAAAAGATCGTCTCGGTGGTGAAAACACGAAAAGGCGCTCGAGGCAAAAATTAGAGGCAATAAGCGAAATTATCGATGATTGAAAACTTGAAAAAGCAATCGGCAAAAATTAAGGATAAAAATGACAAAGTAGCGCATCGAGTCCATGCCATTCGATACGAAGAATCTTCCATCAGCGGATCTTGATCAAATCTTACGAAACAACAAGCATTTGAAATTCAAAGTTGTTAGGGATAAAAGTGGTTATTACTTTAAATGTAGCCTTTTCCCAATAAATTATCATTTCCAACTCTTGTAAATAGTTCATGGAATCACGCCTTTGGCTGATTACCATTCTATCAATAAAATTTGAGCCTTGTGCCCATTTGTTTGCAATTCCTACTTTATTCTATTTTGCAAAATAACGCTTTTTATTGTGAAAATCACTTTTTGAAACTAAAAAAAAAGTTTTAAATGAATTTTTACTTCAAAATCTTGAAATAAAAGCGAAATTTTCCTTTGAATTATGAACACAGAAAAAAACTTCAACAGTTTTCTCCATGAGTGTTCCGACCTCTGAAGGATAAAACAACTGCTAAAGAAGTTTTCTTCTCCTCAGAAGAGATCATCAAAGGACGGTATTCTTATCCAAAAAGAATCCCCAACAAGGTTGCCATTGAAAATGCCTTTTTCAGAAAAGTTTAAAGCATGCAACTCAGATTCATCATCGATGCGCGTCTACACCATGATTGCAGTTTTTCTTTGGTATTTGTTTGAGCTGACGCGTAGTCCTTTTCCCAAATACCCCTTTTTGTTGTCTTGTCATGTATTGTTAGCATGCATATGACATTCATGACATTCATCATCCATACATAATAGCATCATTAATGCATTCCTGCATTTCTCAAATGTTTGCTTCAATATCACTTGTTTAGGTTGCATTTATTCCCAAAAACAAGTGTGGGTGCGTCGTCTCGTTAGTAGATTATCCCCAAGTAGAAAAATATATCTTTTTCTATCATGTTCCCCAGCGAGATCATTCCTCATTGGGAGCGAAGTCTTGATTGACCTTTTCTTTCGGTTCATTCACGGATAGAATCTAAATCTAATCGATTCGGTCTAGATTTCACAAAAAAATCTACACATACAATAAGCAATAGCCTCATCATCCGAGCTACTTATTTTCCTTTTCATCTTGAAACTTGTCACAAAATTATTGTTCTTCTTATCAAGTTCAATCATGAAAATTCAAGAAAAATCTCCACGGTTGTCTTTTACATGCAAGAAAACACCGTGTCTTTTCAATCAAAATGCGCATCTTCTCTCGAAAGAGATCCTGGCAAGATAGTAGTACGTGAAAATAAAACTCATTTGAGATCTGTTTCCATCATTGTTTGTTATTCACAAAGCTGAAGACTCAGTAAATTTCTTTAAAAAATTACCTTGTTATAGTTATCACTTTGTTGATAATTGGTAATATCTTTAGAACCCATTACCACAAACTATCACAAGGCTGATAATTGGTAATATCATTTTCACTTACCTTAAACATTGTCACAAGGCTGACTGAAGGTAATCTCCTCGTTTCCCAAAGTGAAACAGATATTCACTTACATTGTGAATCTATTTTCCCAATGAAATATATTGCTTGTTTCCCAACAAACAGGATCCTTCTTTCTTAGAAAGATTGAGTCATCCTCACAATCATTCCCCCGGTATATCAATCTTTGATACCTCATGGGTGAACTTTTTGCAATCATTTTGCATCATCCGCATTTTTTGGTATCTTAGGTCCAAAATTTGCGTATTCGGATATTAGAATCTCTTCACCTATCGAGGCGAAGATATTCATCTTCTTATCTCGAGTTAAAGAAACTTAAATAGGGCATCTTTCATACCCCAATTTTGACCTAATATACCACCTCGCATCGCATCAACGCATCCTTGCGATTAAGAATAGAATAGATGGATGCGTGGCTACAGAAGTCAAAGTCGGGGTTTCTTCAAATTTCATCTGTTCAAGATGTGATCAATTAGGGTTTGAGTTGCTACTCACCTCAGAATGATCTATCTTAATCAATCATCAACATTTGATCCTCGGATGCCCGACTTTTCTCATGATCTATCATGAATCGACCAATTAGGGTTTTATCGAGGATAGTGAATCATTGACTTTCTACTCAATGAATGAACTATTTGCTTGGAGATTGATCTTAAAATCTTAAATGCAACATCTTGACCTAATTTCTTGATTAAAAACATCACAAAAGTCCATGTTTCTTCATCAGATAAATTCTGAATCATCTGATGAAAATTCATCTGCTCAGAAAAGTCAAACTTTGACTTTTGGTCAACTTTTTCAATCATAAAAACATTTCAAATGATCCATCATGATCATAAAAAATCAAGAAATGTGAAAAAGTCAACAAAAAGTCAAGATTTGAAAAATTTCTAACACTTAGAAATTTTTTTAAGTGTTAAGAAACATGATTTTTTCCTACTTTCATGGACATTTTTCATCTAGATCCATTTGGATTCAGAAAAAACTCAAAACATGAAAGTTGTAGCCCTTGTTACAAGCTTTCCAAAATGTCAAAGATCTTGCAAAAACATTTTGTCTAGCTATACGTTTGATTTTGAAACATAAAGCTCCAAAACCTTGGAATTTCAAGTTCATGCTTCAAAATTACAAGTCATTTTTGCAATTTCTCCTTCTAGAAGCCTTGTCACCATTGAGAGATAAGTTATAACTGATAAATATCAGTTAGATATGATTGAGAGAAGGATTGGATCAAAGAAGAAATTTCTAACCATGGTTAGAGTAACTTTTAAAATTAAATGCAAATTCTCTTACCTCTTAAGCCAGTGCAAGCTCTCTCAATTATAACCTTGCCTTGTCATTCAGATTTCTTGGTGTATAAATAGAGGTAATTTCCTCATTTCCAAACTACACCAAAGCTATTATAATCAAGCTTTCACTCTTCCTTTCTTGAAATTCAAGTTTCTAAAGTAAGAGAGAATTTTGCAAATCTCGAATCTTGCAATTTGAGTGAAGTTAAGTTTCTAACATGTTCTAAATATCATTTAGAAGTAGTTTAAAACTTAAAAGCAACACAATAAGTGATCAAACTCATAAACATAATCAAAATACCAAAACTTGCAAAACGATGCCTTAACTTGCCATCTCTTAATTTGCTCGTGCTAACTTTGATTTATCACTTCAAACACCTTGCATATACTTCATAGAAGTAATCTAGATCATCATCACTGACTTGTAACAACTCTAAACCAGAAATCAAAACTCACTTTAAGTGGCATCAAGTTGACTTGGTCAGAGAGTTCTAGCCATCCTCAGGACAAATTAAGGGTAGGAACACATTCAGGGAGGTTCAAGGAAGCTAAAGCAATCCGTACTTTGAACCTGGAAGTTGTAGAACTCGAACTGGTTTTTCATACCAAGAGGTAAGTTTTTCAAACTTTGAATCCTCAATTCATGCACTTTTAGCTTTAAAATTGAAAAGCAAAATGTAGACATTCAATCACTAAAGCTATCTGGGTTGTTAATTGGAACTAAAAACAACTGAGTTTCAAGAATTAACAATTTTTTTAGTTAGGGTTCAAATTGGGATTGTTAAAATTCATGATAATCTTTGATTAATAATAACAACAAAACACATAATCATAATCGTGGCAAAAATCTAGATGAAATAGCATTTTACACTTTTAAAATTGATCAAGATTTGAAGAAATTCGAAATTCCCATGGCCATGGTGTTTTTTGCGCGAAATACAGTAAAGAGGAAGAAGAGGAAGTTCAAAAATTCAATTTCTGACTTTGGATTTAAAATATATATTTATGGTTTAAGTTAAATCAACGGATGTATTACCGCCCCAGCGGTTGCCAGCACGCTTTTCATGTTCCTTGCCATGCCATAAGGCCCAGGGTTCGAATCCCCCTGGGACCTTTTTTATTTTTCCAAACTTCATTTTCACTTGTTTTTAAACTTTTCAAAGACTTCTTTTTAAATATAATTAATTGGAAGTGTGTAAATAACAAGATAAACACTTGGCTCAGTGGTAAACTTTTCAATTCCAAGCCAAAGGTCATGGGTTCAAGCCTCCTTAGGACCAAAACCAAATTTGTATCACTTGTTTTCTTCACCTTTTCTATCAAACTTCAACATTTTCAAAAACCAATCAAAACTTCTCATTTTGAGATGATTTTTTGCACACTTGTCATTTAATATACCTATTTTATGATTATGTCAAAAAAATCCAAAAATATTTTCTTTTGATTATATTTTCAATAAGTCAAAAATGAGACATTTTTAAGTATTTCTTAATACTTTTCAAAGATGTTTTCTTTCAAAATTTCAAAACTCAAATCTTTTCAAAACTTCTTGTGAATATACTTCACTTTTCAAAACCTTTTCAAAACTTTTCATCAAACTTACACACCTTTTCCATGATCGATCCGATTTGAAGATAAAAGCGAATCGGTTTTTCCTCAATTTCTTAATTGATCATGGGCCTCCCTCAGCAGTGTAAGTCCCAATCCTTTATGTACATATTCAATTTTCCTTGTACATATACAATCATCTTTGTAAATATTCAAAGCATAAATAAACTTCTTTGTTTGTTTATACACCAATTCCATTGGTATTAAGAGAAGGGTATTCAGGTGAAACTCCTCTTAAACCAATGGGCCTCCCTTGCAGTGTAAGTCTCAACCCTCCTATGTACATATTCATTTCCTTGTACATAAATACCTCTTTATTGTACATATTCATTTCATGTACACATTCAAACTTGTAAATAATCAAGTTACACTTCCTTAACGCATGTTTTATACACTTATTTATATTTCCTTCATAAACTC